>NQII01000008.1:29569-164774 GCA_002778355.1 Clitarchus hookeri
CTAATGAAGGGACTGTCTGGCGTCCCGGAGCGGCTGGGCCGTCCCGGGTGAAAACTCAAGCGTGCATGTCTGAAAATTGTGGGTACCCAGGGGATCAGCGTGAAGCCCCTGATTAGGCCATGCTGATCGTGGGTCGGACTCTGGGTGGCATTGGTTGATCCTTCTGCTTGGAAGGAGATCTGGAGGTAGGTGTTTGCCTGGAGCGCCACTCTAATACGCCTAATGCGTCACACGCCAATGCCATGATTTAAGCCATGAAAATTAAACATTAAATTATTTGGGTAGGACTCAAGAACCCCTCTTCAAAAAAGTTGGGTTTATATTATACAGTATTTTTTAAAACATAGCAATTTCTAATAAATTTAAGTTGTTTTGATTTTTTTCTAGTTAGCTTTCATAAGTCTAATAATTTAAGTTAAATATCAACTTGATTTTTACTTTCATGAAATGTTTATCAAGGATGATCTTAATTTCATATTTGTTCTTATATTTTTTTAATAAGTTACGGAGATGGACGTTGCAAAAAAATTACGAGGCCCACAAAATTAGCACTAATTAGCCTATGCGTTTTATGCAAGTAAGCTGTGTTACTTCTGTAACCCTTCCCCTTAAATATACAGAAAGAAAACAGCTTTTTGAGAATAATACTAATTCTTAAACTTTTATTACAGATTTTCTTCACTGTATTTAATCTCATACCAGGCATTAAGTGTTTCTCAAACTATCATATCTATATTTTCAGATTATGCGTACTGATCTTACAGTTTAAAAAATAAAGTGCAAACACAGCTATTGTGACGTGAATAATAAAAGTTATGTTAGGTACACAAAACATAGGAAACAATAAGATAAGCAGGTAATTTTTTTAGTTTCTAAACACTATTTGAGGTCTCAATATGGTAATTATAAACGAGGTGGAACGCGGGAATACAGGTTTACCGGTCGGCAGCGCGGCATTCTGCCCACCAGCCCGCAGCTGCTCGAGAAGTCGTGCGGTGTCGGGTAGTGACTAGCGTGCTAGCTTTAGGCCTACTGTCACCGTACTGCTCGTTATCAGGCATTTATAAAGTTTTTTTATGAATACGGAAACATAGTTTAGAATCCGGAAATATTTGTAACCTTCTTTCTCAACACAACATTACGTTTCATTTCTAAATAATGTAGGTAATTTATCAGACATCAAGCATGGCGCGCGACAACACAGCATGCTTACTGCAGTCTCCGTCATTACAGTTGTGTTATTCCTGTGAATGTAATACCTATTCCATATTTTTAATTTACTACTTTGAAACTTAGCAATCCCAAACATAAACACAAATTATAACAATAATAGGTAAATCAATAAAACATACAAACAAATAAGTTTTAACATGTGATGTAGGCCTACAGTCGCTTTGAAGATCACAACTGTGCGATGTGAGACATGTTCTTACCTTTGTAATTTTACACCTCTTATTTCAGGTTCCCCAAAACAATGGAAATGAATGTAACGAAGAACCGTATAGGTATCTACTCGTGGCAGATTATCTGACTGTGCTTTCACAAAGTTACCTTTCATATTAATGCTGCGTGTTTGCAACATGCCGGGGCCGGCTATCAGCATATACGTCAAACCAATGAGAGAGCGTTCCGTGGTCACGTGAGAGAGGACTTGAAACTACTGTTTGAAAACTGAAATAACTTTGTCAAAACCTATTTTTATTGCAAAAAAAATGTCTCAGACTTGCTCCTCGGGCACACCATCCCTACCTCATGTCTGAACTGTCGGGGACGTAGACTCCAGATGCTAACATGTATAGTGAGACGTGACGAGTGATTAATCACTAGGTAAATATTTTACATAACAGATATAATGTTAAGGGAGATAAGTCATGTCATGCTAATAGCACTAATTTATAAAGATATATTGTGTAAATTGGCCAAAATATAACGATTAGTGTCAATTAAGTCGGAAAAAATTCTGCAATCTGCGAGCTATTTCGGTGTGCGCTGCAAACACCATAAGAGTTACACGAATATAAGGTATGGTGGAAATGTTTCTCTTAAATAGTTATACAAAAAAGTCCGCGACAGCATATATCTATATTTTATGTGTAAGCAATTATTAACAAAATGGTGAACCGTAAATACAATAAAATTTGATACTATATTTCTAATGCACATTTTGTAGTAACAAATTGATTCTTTATCAAAATAAATACTTTTATCGCTTCTAATATTTAAAGTAGATAAACTTTGTCTTTTACACTATGTTTTTTGGACAAATATTTCAAAATTTACGACAATGAGAAAGTGAGTGCGCGCTGCCAAAATGGTTCGCACCGCATTCGTGCGCACTCAGTGTAATATTTTGCTTAAGAACTATTTCTCTCTGGGTATTACCAGCACACCTCTTTTGTCACTGTCTTTATTCATATTAGTTACACAAACGCGCCATCGAGGCGCTTGATTGCTGTCTACAAGACATACAAAGCAATCGAAAGTTGATGGGTAGTCTTACTGGCAAGGGATTTTAGAAAGACTTTACCTGTTATCGAGAGATGCACTGCAGCAGACGAAATTAACGCATGTCTGAAAGCATACTTGCGAGTCCAGTTATTCAGCGATGTCGAGTCAGGTGCATATGCTCAAAAACTCCTCGAAATTGGTGAAGGCCATCTAGAAACCGAACAAAAAGGTATGGTTCTTTTCACACATCAATTTTGTCATGTTGTGGATTCGGAAGACGAGCTTATTGCTCAAGTTTTTCCGAATCTGCAACAATACGTTAACGACGAAAATTGGTTGTGTGAAAGAACCATACTGGCACCAGAAAATGAGACAGTTACGAAAAAAAAAATCCTTGGACGAAATAACTAGCGAAACATCAGTGTACAACTCCATCGACACAGTCATGTCATCCAATGACACTACGAGATATCCCGTGGAGTTCCTAAATTCTTTGGAGCTATCCGGGGTGCCATCCCATAAGTTGGAATTAAAGGTAGGTATACCCGTTTTGTTAATGCGCAACTTGGACGCGCCAAGATTATGCAACGGTACTCGGTTGCGAGTCACCGAACTAGGAAGGCATATTGTGAAGGCCACAATCTTAACTGGAGAAGCCAAGGGAGACAATGTGCTTATACCATGCATCCCAATTATACCTAATAAATTACAATTTAATTTTAAACGTCTGCAGTTGCCATTAAAAGTTACATTTTCAATGACTATCAACAAATGAAAGGGTCAAACCTTAAAGGTAGCAGGAATACATTTGGACACGCCATGAATTTCCCACGGTCAGCTCTAAGTAGCTTGCTCACGTGTTTCTAAATCGCAAAATCTGCATGTTTACGCTGAACGAAAAAAATCGTGTAACATAGTTTATAGGAGTATATTGCAGTAAATAGAAGCCTAAAAAATATTATTATTACTCATACAACAGAATAGGCTATCATTTCTAAAGGTATATACACAGACGAAGTCGCAGATAGCCGCTAGTAAGTCATAAATGCAGCTTGAAAAAAATCGCAGTTATCTCTATGTCAAGAGCATGAATCTTCCGTAAGTTTCAAGACTCCTTCCACATCCACTATAGGTGCGGGTGGAACTGCTTGCACCGATGACTGTAAAATAACTAAAGAATCTAGTGGCATACCTCCAACAAAGAAAATGCATCTTTCTATTGTAGAAACAATCCAACGAAAACATAGTTATTCTGCTGGAGGGAAGGATTAACGTTTGTTTTCAAAGGCAGGATTTACCATGTCGGAATCAAGGAACAGGCTGTTGCCAAAACATTTGGACAAATTACTGTTTTTGAGTGATTATACAGAGGAAGAATGGGAGGTTTGATTTATGATAAGTAGTTGTTTCTCTGTGAAATCACACGAAATAAAAAAATGACAATAATTAACATACTTAATTTGTAATTAAAACGAATCATTTAATAAAAATGTTGATCAATTCATAGTGTTTTATTCTGTTGATACCTTAGGGTATCAATACTTTTGTTTCAATACTTTTATGAGCACGATACTTTTAATGAGATACTACTCATGAGTACAATATCGATACTTTTGATTCGATACCATGTTCCTACACATGTGTATGCGAAGTCCTCATTACAGAACATACAGTTGAGCGAGACGTCATGCCTGATTAGTCCTGTGCACGTCCCACTATGTTCGGAAAACTTGTCTGTGCGGTTGAAGGGACGACTGCAACTATTGCAAAGATGTGAGGCTGGCTACCGGAATGGATTTAGAGAGCAATTCCGCTCGTGACGCAATCCATTCCAGCGGACCGTAAACACCCGGTCGCAAAAACTACACTGTAGTGCGGGTCTGCATATAATGGGAACATTAGGGGGGTTAAGCAATACAGCAGAGGATGGAACCAAAGCAGGTGAACTAGGAGACGATGGTGAAAAAGGTGGCGATTCCATTGCATAAGTATATGTGTATATACTTATATATATACTATATATATAAACTGAGGCGACAAAAGTCATGGGATACCTACTAATATCGTGTCGGACTTCATTTTGCCTGGCGAAGTGCAGCAACTCGACATGACATAGACTCAACAATTCGTTGGAAGTCCCCGGCAGAAATATTGAGCCATCCTGCCTCTATAGGCATCCATAATTCCGAAAGTGTTGCTGGTGCAGGAGTTTGCGCACGAACTGACTTCTCGATTATATCCCATAAATGTTCGATGTGATTCATGTCGGGCGATCTTGGTGGCCAAATAATTCGCTGGAATTGTCCAGAATGTTCTTCAAACCAATCGCGAACAGTTGTAGCCTGGTGACATGGCGCATTGTCATCCATAAATATTCCATCGTTGATTGGTTACATGAAGTCCATGAATGGCTGCAAGTGGTCTCCAAGTAGCTGAACATAACCCTTTACAGTCAATGATCAGTTCAGTTGGACCAGAGGAGCCAGCTCATTCCATGGAAAAACAGCCCACACCATTATGGAGCCACCACCAGCTCGCACAGTTCCTTGTTGACAACTTGGGTCCATGGATTCGTGGGGTCTGCGCCACACTCGAACCTTACCATCAGCTCTTACCAACTGAAATCGGGACTCATCTGACCAAGCCATGGTTTCCCAGTCGTCTAGAGTACAACCGATATGGTCACAAGCCCAGGAGAGGCACTGCAGGCTATGTCGTGCTGTTAGTAAAGGCACTCGAGTAGGTCTTCTGCTGGCATAGCCCAGTACAGCCAAAGTTCGCTGCACTATCCTAACGGACACGTCCACCATACGTCCCACATTGATTCCTGCTGTTATTTCACACAGTGTTGCTAGTCTGTTAACACTGACCATTCTGCGCACTCGTCGTTGGTCTCGGTCATTAAGTGCAGGCGGTCGGCTACTGCATTGTCCATGGTGGGAGGTTATGCCTGAAATTAGGTATTCTTGGCACACTCTTGATATTGTGGATCTCTGAATGTTGAATTCCCTAACCATTTCCATGATGGGATGTCCCATGCGTCTAGCTCCAACTACCATTCCTCGTTCAAAGCCTGTTAATTCCCGTCGTGCGGCCATAATTATGTCAGAAATCTTTTCACATGAATCAATTGACTACAAATGAAAGCCCAACCAATGCACTGCCCATTTATACATTTTGTACGCGATACTACTGCCATCTGTATATTTGCATATAGCTATCCCATGAATTTTGTCACCTCAGTGTGTGTGTATATATATATATATATATATTTCATGCAGGCAGTCCAGACCAGGTTGTATCCTACGATAAATAGAACAAATTAAGGTTAGTAAGCAAATATGAACGTATAATTTAATACAATACTTTATGTAATTTAACATTGAATTCACCGAGGCTCAAACCCGGGACTGAATGTAAACACAGCTGTAAGGACCATCGAGAGACTATATGTTTGCATGTTAATAAGCAGATATACTGATTGTATACAGCTCTATATGGTATGCGGCATGCAATGCATGACCTATGCATTAAAAATGCTATAAATAGCTACACGCAGGAATGTTGGTGACAGAAAGGCCCTAGGTGAAACAATTAACAAGTGCTGCTTTGACACACAGCATTAAGCACTACAAAGTTCTATATGCAGGCCTGTTGTCGACAGAAAAGCCTTAGGTAAAAAAATTAAGAAGTGCTAGTTTGCGAAATTATATAATGTACTATAAAGTTATAGCCTTGGAAAGTCTTCACATACATATAATATACTCAAGAACAGTATAAGCACACTTACATCTAAAGAGGAGAGATTTTGTATAGAGTATCGACTATCTGCCTGATACTGACACTGAGTTGTAACGAGAATACACACGCACGACACTGCAGGTTTTGTAGCTTAAATGGTGGGGAACTCTAGATGTAGAATGACATGTAGAGCTCGGAGGTCCAGACACGATTAACTGTGTAGGAATATAGGAGGTGGTATTTATACCCATTCCCAAACGAGAGTGGGTATTTTAGGACGGCAATAACAAGCACCACCTAATGCGAACACAAGAAGCAGCATCTAATGCGAAAATAACAACCGAGACGGCTTCTCCTCGTTACCGGCCTATAATTATACTCTCCAAGGCTAATGGTACACTAGAGAACCCATTCTCCCCTGAGAACGTGCACTGGCACACACACACAGAGAGGGCTGTCTTTGCTGGTTCGATAGTTAGTATTTTTATAAGCAGCAGTGTACTGTTTTTACTCTATGTACACCCTATCAACTAAAGTGTGCTCTTAATGTACTCCATCATGTAGTTATACCTTTCAAGGGTAATGCCTTTACAAAGATATATTATTGCAGTAGTGTACTGTTATTGGCGTGCTTTTAATATAATAGCACATTTAAGTTTGGGTTTTGTGTGATTGTTATCCAACAAAAATAAGAATACTGTGAATTTCATGACATACATATATATTACTGTATGTATTATACATGGTTTTTTGCAGCATATGCTCAGTACACCAAGATAGGCTTTAACAAGTAATCATGCATGACATACATTTACTGTATGCTGACTGTGCGACGAAAATTTGATGCTGTGTATACCTTGCCGATGACGAGCTCTGACAGCGGCCTATATGGTGTGGTCTGGTTCAGCTTGGCGATTAGACATTCCATAATGAGCTGCGGACCAGTACTAAAGTTTTCTGCCTCGGTAGATGAGGTATTTATAAAGACCGGCGGCTTTTATGACCTTCGATATAGTCCGACAGATGCCATGACTTAATCAACAATGCATTAAGACAAGGACATACAAGGTTATGCATACATGTGTCACATACATGTTCTAGCATGTCTGTATATTTCTCTCTCAACCTTCTAAAGGACGGGCATCCACACTCGGTTTGTATATCGCAGGTTTTTATTTTATAGCTGTAATAATCACTTAAATGCCGCTTCTCCTCCGGCCTGGCCACAAAGACTGTACCATTCTTACTTAGTGCAGCGACAAGTACATTGCATACTTTCTCGAATTCTAAATCACCCTCACACCAATTGAGGACGTGGTATCGTTTTTCCAACCACATGTTCGTTACTTTGCTTTTCACGTCCAGCACACGCCATGGACACGGCAGTCTGAATGTATATGTCTCTATGCGCCTTTCATCGTATGCTATGCAAATACGCTTAATAATAAAACCCTGCTGCGAGACGCATCCCTTAATGTTTGCATACATTATGGCTTGTAGAGAGAATGTACTATAGTTGTAATCTATGTTAGTATTTTACTACTCTGTCGCGCACGTTATCCGTGACCAGTCTATCGTGAAGTATTAAGGCGTAGGCCTGGGTGAAGGGCAGAAAATTCTCCGCGGCAGTTAATTCAATCCTACAGTCTACAATGCCGGATTTTAAGTGATCGGCTTGTTTGCTAACGTCAAACACTAGTAGGGGTGCAGTGTTCATGAACTTGCTCGGTTCGAGAGAGGGGGCTTGCGTTTGGCCATAGTATGAACACTGGAAGTCTGCGTACATTTGGTACGGTACCATATACGAGCCGTTCACATAATCGATATTTAAATAACCATATGGATATGCCTCAGAGATCAGGTAAACTTTAACGTTTTTAATATTTATGTGGTCGAATGTCGAACAGTCCTTGTTAATTACGTTTCGTTTACCTGACTGAAATGCTAAAATTATATATCTTGGTTTCTCACGTGTAAAACTAGATTTCACATTCCAATTTACGCTTACAGCGCTAGGTACGTTAGGATACGTTTCTAAACTCCAAGTACGAAACGCCATATCTACGTTCCTTCCTTTTTCTGCAAATTTCAAAAATTTTACGCGTTCCGATATGTTCACTTGTACATGTGGCAGTAACCAGGCAATATAATGTATTGAAAGTGTAGCTGCTTCTGCACCTGTGTCCTGGAGTGCATTCGTTTGGGTGTTGGCCATTTGCATAACTATCTCCTGCTTGGAATTAATAATCACGTGCCTATACTCTTCCGCGAACCCTAACAGCATAGCGAGGGAAATACACACTTCAACTTTACCGTTGGCATAGACAGGAACCTTAAAGTCTTCCTCGATTCCCCAGCCAGCCATTTTGGAGGCCGGCAGTTGGTTATGCATTAATGAAAGGCAATTCTTTATGGTGGCCGGGATTTCAACATCACGAATGGCGTCTACTTCACACCCGTTCAATTTATAGGACATTATATTAATCATGTGATTTATACCATTTCTAATGATTTTTGTTGTTGTTGGTAGTGCATTACCTGCCCTCATCAGCGTTCCTCGGAAAAGCAAATACGAATTACACGGTGCCATGTAAATATCTTGGTTTTGTACGGGAATCCGCACCTCGGACGAGGCTACGCATGGGCCTGGCAGGTAAGGCGAATAAGTGTGGATTTCCGCCTTGGTGATTGCCTCGCCTACGTTTAAGATTTCCATGTGCATATTTACTCTTTACCATTAAACCTAATCATGTAAGAGTACGAACGTTTTCAGATGTTAGCGGACTGCGTGCCTGCCTCGTACTGACATAAGGTGTGACACTATAAGTCCCTTTTATTGCTTTCATATGCTTAATTTTTAGCCCCATATTTCCGCAAATGCAAACTCACTGTTATTTCCTCACCTCGAAAATTAATCAAACGAATTTTTTTGGTCTACTATGGAAACGATTACTTCCTGTACATTCTCTATCGCAACTGGCATATATATGGGTGTTGTTGGGATGCTCCGTTTGCAGAGAATTCATGTAATGTCTGGCTTGGTTTACCGTTGAGAAACAAGCTTCTAACTAAGTTACAGTTTATTCTTATAACATTCACAGGAAAAATATTTTGGCAGGGTAGATACATGGGTTTTATTTGCCTCATATTTTGTGTTTTAAAATCCCAGCATGGTGGCGAGAGTATCGTTTTGTGTAAAGTATACCTGTGCCGTACAACACATCTTGATGTGCAGAGTATTAGAATTTACACGCAACACTAAAGTCACGTCCAGTTCCAGCTCGCGTTTAAGATATTCGCCAATTTCTTCAATCTTGTACGAGCCAGTAGGTTTGCGTACCTCACCTCTTTAACCGTCTACATTTACATATCGAAACATACAAAATAATGTTCATCGATGTTTGGTATGGAAAAATATGCTTGAAAATCTATCACGGCAATAGACCATGCGCCTGCCAGGCTTAGCGGTGGAAAGTGCACTGACCGTAATTCTGAGGTATTACCTAATCAAGATGATCGACATTACTGCCACCTTACTAGTATTGTGTTGGTTTTAAGTAACAAGGAAATGTAAGCATAAGTGGCCGCAGTTCCAGCCCCGCAGTCGCTGTTCTGTCTCGTGGTTATAATAAATTCTAGCAGTTTTAAACTATATTTTCAATTCAGGCGGGGCCCTCAAGTCAAATATATGTTATACTTGTGTCTTGGAAGTGTTAGCATATGTCAGAGTGCTAAGGTATGCCTGATGCTTTTGGCGTGTCCGACTGTAATGTATTATTTTAAATGATGACCCATTAACTCAATGCCTGTCGTATCTGGGAGATAATTATTTTTTAGGATGCTTCATTAACTTAAATGTCTGTTGACAGCCTGCGTTTCTGCAGCATCATGGCGGGCGTCTCTGAAGAGCGTGGTGAATATCTTGTATGAAGGACTTAAATGATAATCGAATTTAGGAAGACTCTGAGGTAACCCTCCTGGCTTAGCATGCAAGAGGGTGAGGTATATAATCTCATAGGAAGTTTAACATGGCATATTCGTCGGGCGTCTCGCAGAGCCTCACTGTTTCAAAACTAATAATCAAACTGGTTTATATATATATTATTTTTAATATTTCCGAAACTCATGTCGGGCTTGGTGTAGCAAAAGAAAAAATACTATTACTTTAAGTATATATAATTTCTATCGCTCATGCTGTGATGTAAATAAAACCTATTTCTCTCGGCGAGTCGGGGGAGGCTCGCGTCATGCAGGGGTCTGGGGCTGTAACAGAAAAACTTATTTTTTAAACAAGTTTTTTAAATTACTTTTCTGCATTGTGTGTTGGCACATTTGTATGAAACCGACATTTCTCTCTCGAGGGCGCTGGCCAGGGGTCTGCCGCTATAATGGAATACCTATCTGTGTGGTTCTGATATGCAGATGGGAGGACAATGCTGCATGACATATGTGCATGACTTATATTGTGTAGTGACTGAGCGTACATCACATTTTTTTCTCGCACATACACACCGTCTGGCTACAATTAATATTCATCATAATTCTTTAAATATATATATTTCCATCGCTCATGTTGGGAGAGTGTCGGTAAAAATATTTAACATATGTTCTCTCGACGAGGCGGGGGCTATAACAGTATATGAACGATTATTATTGTTTAAACATACAAGTTTTTTTTAATTACTACTTCTCCCACGTGGCCCAAGCCTATATGTGTTTATGGAACCGACATTTCTCTAGGACTCTGGTCAGAGCCTTCGGCTATAACGGAATATGAAAGATTATTTAAACATGTTTTTAAATACTTCTCACATTGCTCAAGCCTATATGTTTGTTGTAGCATGTAGGAAGGACTTAAATTATAATATAATTTGGGAAGACACAGCGATAACCCTCCTGGTTTGTCATGCAATCACGTAATATATATAATCTCATAGGAAGGACTTAAATTATAATTGATTTTGGGACGACTCTCAGATAACCCTCTCGGCTTGGTATGCAAGAGCGTAATGTACATCATCTCGTAGGAAGGACTTAAATTTGATTTTCGATTTTGGGAAGACTCTGAGATAACCCTCCTGGCTTGTCATGCAAGCATGCAATGTATATCATCTTGTAGGGAGGTATTAAATGTTAATTGATTTTGGGAAGACACTGCGATAACCCTCCCAGTTTGTCATGCAAGCATGTTATATAAATATAATATTCTAATCTAATTTGGGTAGACTCTGAGATAACCCCCCCCCCCAGCTTTGCGTGCAGAGCATAATGTATATCATCTCGTAGGATGGACTTCATTATTAATTTATTTTGTGAAGACTCTGAGATGAACCTCCCGACTTGACATGCAAGAGCATGAAAATTTTTTTTTCAAATATTTTGAATAAATTATTTTCACTGCACTGCCTTGTCGCCTGGGACTCTCATGGCTTCTGGGAAGCGAGTCGTCTATCCACTATGTTACCATGGCACCTCGTCGATTTTGATTATTGTAGTCTAGAAGTAATGTCAGGTGTTTAAAACCCGCTCTACTAAAGCACTTATATCCCCATCAATCAGATAAATAGTGCATTTCCAAAAAATCACCAGCCATTAGGCGGCCGTTAAAAAATAGCTAAGTCCTATCATAGCAGGTAGTCTAGTTATTGGAGCGTCGTTCAACAATCTTTTACCCAAAGGAACTTCTTTAAAAACGCATTATTTCCCCGCACGAAAAGACGTGAAGTTAACTGCGTGTCGTTAAAAACTTATTAGGTCAGCCGAGGCAACACATGCGTTCAAAGTGCCATGTTGCAACACAGCTTATCTTACGCAGTCAGCCAGCTTCATCCTCCTTCGAGAGCCTCATGTGATGTAATTTGAAAAAAAACGTTAATTTGAAAAAAATTACACTAAAATTCATAAATTGTGAGTCTGGTAGTCACGCAGCGCCGCTAGCAGATTTATGATCCAATATGTAGAATTAAAAAAAAATGTATCTTACTTTTTTTTTAAGTACCGAGGTGCTAACAAACCCAAGACATCTTTAACATTGTCAGCATCCTATAGTCAGCCAGCTTCACCCTCTTTCGAGAGCCTCATGGGAAGTAATTAAAAAAAAAACCATCAATTTGAAAAGTAACACGAAAATTCATAAATTTTGAGTCTGGTGGTCACGCAGTGCCACTAGCGGTTTTCATATCCAATACCTTTTTTAATTTAAATTTAAAAATGTATTCATATCAATTAATTCGTTTTTTTATGTGTCGTTTTATATAATCGTTTCATTTTTATACTTGCTAGCATTATATAGAATATTAGCTTACCTTCGAGAGCTACATGTAATTTAAATTATACAAAAATTATAAGTATTTGACATCATGCAATAAGTAAGCAGCTGGCATCGAACCTCAATGCTGCCGGTTTGAGAGCTTCGTGTGATGTCATTAACTTACACATGAAACTCTGAACCTTATGTTCGACTTTAAATGCAGCCAGTATGAGAGCTTTGTGTGATGTCATTTGCATATTAACCTAAAAACGAACCTTACATAATAAGCATAGGGCTTAAATGACTTCGTGATCATTTTCGTTGTCGGGGTGATGCATATGTTTTGGTGACTTTATCTGATTCGGAAATTAGACTATGCTTATATGCTGTGAGAAGTTGCATCAGGGGACAATGAACACAAACATTCTTCAGCTAATATGAACGGTACTGACTTGCCAGTTTCGAGAGACTCACGTAGATAATCAGTTAAAAAAAATTTAAAAATAAAAAAAATTTCCAAACAATTTTCAAAAACATTGTGAGAGCCTCGCGCAGCCAATCAGAGACGATCGCATTTTGAAAGCCTCGTGTAGAGATGAGCGCCTTGCATAGCAACGCTCGCCTAGCGCGCGAGCCGCGGTGACGTCATCGGCTCCCGCGGGTGACGCCACAGCTCATCCCCCGTCCCGGCACCAGGGCGCCAGGTGTCCCGGAACCAGCCATTTCTGGCTACTCATGTGGTGTATGACATCACCACACGCGGGCGGCACAGCATGGTCTAGCTCATCCATCTGCATGCCCAGTATGCAACTCGTGGTTCGTGGGTGCATGTTGTATACAGTCTGGCATTCTTTCTGGCCCAAATAAAGTCACCTGGCAGCGAGTTCCACGATGGTGTTTTGCTCGGTCAGCCATGTTATTCTAAGTATTGTATTTTCACACAAGTAATGAGAAAAGAAAGTTGCTGTGGTTGTTACAAAGTCCTTTATGTGCACTGCTATGTGTACCTCCCCTATGGTTTCCCCAGTGTGGTATTTTGTAGCTAGGTGAACAGTTTGATTGACTGGTTTTTATTTTGCACACATCTACAAAGTTCAAATTGACAAAATAATAGGAAGCTACGGTATCATTTGAAGCGTAACACTGCGTTTTTTTTTAATCAGTCGAATGCAGATGACTTGATTTATGTTACTGCAAATTTGTAAAATTAATATCTGTTTTGGAGTCTGTCCGGGACCAGCACTGATTTCCTGGGGTTAGGTGACATCCAGCCGCTCTACTTCCGTCCAACCGTTTCCCGGCTTTGGCTTCCCATCACGCGGCCTCTTGGGTCTGTTCGGGCACTAGTCATGCCAGTGCATGTGATAATCGTCGCAGTAATGGCATGTGGACTTTGGTGGTCCATGCCCTGAGCTGGTTTGGAATATGTTCCAGCTGTACTTAAAAATAAAATGGCACCTTCATAAAGGTAACAGATACACACAAACACAATTACAATGGAGTAAAATATATAATTACCTTTGGTAATAAAGCAAATTATGCATACAAAACAAATGTATTTGTATTTAAATGTGTAAGTATCATAATTTGGTTTAGCTGCGGAGCTGTCTCTCCCAGTCCGTTGCATGCTGGGATGGTTTGTTTACATATTGAACAATTAAAGAATTTACATAAAAATAACTTGCATCCTTATTTTGGTACATAATAGGTTGACAGCGGATGGCTCATGGTGGATGTGTCTATTCTCACCCCAGGAAGAATGTGGATAGTCATGCTCGATTGAGATTTAAACAAGACACATTTATTTGGAATAGCACATAAATGTGGTTTCTTATTACCTTTAGAATACATTGAGTTTTTGTTTGTTAGCACACTCACACTTCATTTACAACACACGCACATGAACATGCTTATGGAATGAATGGGGGTGCACACAAAGGGTTCCGGGTGTACTGTAACATGTGTGTCCCCTAGCTGTATCCATTTCCCTGGCGGTACTTTTACTACGAGCGTCTCTTGGCAGTATTGATAACCCGAATTATCACTCCCTCCAAAGATTTCGTTTGAAGGCACGAAAGCAGGATGGTCACCTGATTCAGGCAGTATCCGGAGGGTAGTGTAGGTGAAATGCACTCCTGTGCATGTCGCCAGTGTTGACAGTCATGGAGGGGGTGACCGCCAAGTTCGGGTCGACTTTTCCCAGTAGAGGGCACATTGTAACTGCACTGGTGTAGCGGGACGAATGGGTTAAGGGAGGAGGGACATGTAATGTGTCAACCATCTACTAGTCATAATTGTGATGAGGTTTTCACAACCGCAATCAGTATGGCTACCTCTGTGTTGAATGCACAGAGGAATATATTTTCCCGTTTTTGAAAAATAAACAATCCACTGAAGCAAATGTTAAAATATTTTCCTGTAACTGATAAATTACATTTTCCTAAGTTCCTTGAATTTTTTTAAATAATAATTTAATGAAAACCAAGCAATTCTGTTTCAGAACTCATATACACTTTACTCAATGTCCCTGAGTGAGAGAACCAGTTTGGCTACTAATCGGAGTGTGACCTTTGACAGATATTATGTAGACATTATAGGTTATTTTGTTCAATTTAGTCTTCTCACTCAGTTTAAACTACAACCTTTAAAAAGCTTAGAGACACCTGATGAATCATTATCAGTTTACATCAGCAAAATAAAAGAAATAGCGACTATTTTAAGGTTAGTGTTTGTGGACACTATTCTTGAAGATCTGACGTCTCAAGAGAGATGCAAATTGGTATATTTTGTAGGAACCCACCACCATGTCCCAGTTAGATCAAAAGTGTATTCATTCCTAGAATATGAGATACTCTGATTAAATATGGAAAAATTAGGTCTCACACAATAATAATAAGATATATAAACAGGATTTCAAATGGAAATATTCTGAAGTTAAGCACAAATCTGACCTCAATCCAATTTATACCAAATCTAAGTCAAACCCACCCAATGTGTCTGATGATAAGGATAACATTCCAAAGGAACCTGACCCTCAGTCAGCTTCGGGGGAGAAAAGAAAACCACCAGTGTGTCATTATTGTGGTAATGTAGGTCATATTGCACCCAAATGCTGTTTCCGAAAAAACTCATCTAGTGTGCAGAAAATGTGAGCGTTCTTGCTCCCCAGTCATGTTTGGGCAATATTCAGTACAATGCTCACATAATACCGTCCATTAGGCTCTCGCATATGTTCCAACACTTTTTAGTCCTTTTGTGCCCGTGTATGACCAAAAGCTAAAAGGGCAAATAACATATGTATACGTATATTGACTTCCAACAAACACAGAAATGCCTCGAGCCCTTGGCACAAACAACATAAACAAAACACCACAAATACAAAACAAAGTAGCATAATGAAAGGAACAAATTACCAAGGGACGCTGCAAAATAAAGCCTAAAAGGAAGCGATATAAGCAAGTAATCCAACATACTGGGTGATCGTACATGGCACGAAAAATAAAATATTAAATTAAAATATATAAATACAATATTTTTCTGGTATATTTAACCAACATATAGGCCCAGAGGATGACTTATCAGCCTGTAAACATCAATATGTGACTTGTGACTGTGTTACTAAATCTTTTATTTAAAATAATTTTTCTTTCCTTTTCTTAAAAAAATATAATTAAATAACTGTCTTCAGAACAAGTAATTATTGTAATTATCTTTCAACTAAATTAACAATATTTTTATATACCCATAAAAGAGAGAACACAGTACACATTAAAGATCAAGCCTTGAAAATGAATGACATGAAACTTGATCATAAATCTGGTCAAATCACATCATGATTCAGTAGTTAAAATATATAACATTGTTGTAATTAATAAAATAATTAAAAGTGTCTTTCATGACGCAAAACTAACAATTCTTTTACCAAAATCGAAATTATGTTATTGAATCTGGTTTATAAGTATTAAAGGGTGGCCCCTAGGATACATCCCTGATAACTTACGGATATTCCATAATAAATTAAAAAATTATGTATTACTCAATACAATTGCGAGACACAAGAACTCAAACTGACTGTGAACAAATTGAAAATAGATAATAAACATTCACATATGCATGATAAAAAAATTAATTTAACTTTCAAAAGCAATTTTTTTTCAGATAAAATCCTATTTTAACTTAGCTGTCTGTATGGCTAGTTCATCGAAGTTGAGAGATTGGGGTGCAGAGGTGGTTTCGCACACAGCTCCACCAGTAAGGAGACCTTTTCAAAGGCTGCGTTTACTATGTACTCTTATCAGAAACACACCAGGAAATGTAGAAGACAAAACCGGAACCCGCAAACCATAAGGCATTCAAATTCTGGGTCAGGTAATACAGGAATGAGAATCCAGGAACGTGAAACTTAAATCCGGAAACGGGCGTCCGGTAAAGTGCACCATCACTAAAGAAAAAAGTAATCCCCAAAATTTAACAAAGCATTTAATACCTTATGCGTGACGGAGAACAAACGAAGCAACTGTAGTCTTACTCACCAAGGAGGGTACAGAAGAAAGTAGATACCATTCTACATGTTGGTATACTTGCCAAACATGCACCAACAAAAGCACACACCACAACATAAAAAAACTAATTTAGAACTACATTGTTTCAATAGCAATGAAACTATACACTTAGTCATAGAAACTCAAGTTCCGAAGAACACAGCCATCAGAGTACGGCAACACGCCATTTTGACTCTGTGGCTGGACTGAAAGTGTCGAAAGGAAGTCTCGTGGAGCACACAGAAGATAGAAACAAAAGTCGAATGAAAAAGCTTACAATTTTGACGATAGATGTCGAAGGCTGTCCAGAAGAGGCGAATTGTGCTGAAGCGCACAGAGGTGGGAAAATACAACATGTGAACAAAATACAATTTTTTTGGTAAAATCATGTGACAAGTGGCAGGGACACGCCTAGAAAATTTGCCAGAACTGCAGTTGTAAGGAAGTGAGTGGGAGGGGTGCCTCCGACGGCGACAACTGAAAGAATTTCCAATACTGCATTGCACATGCAGTCGGTAGAGAAACAATCTCTCTTGAAACACGGGTCTTCAGGCGATATAGGATTAAAAACCCAGCTTTCAAAGCACAGAGAAAAACTGAATTGTAATCAAAGCAACGAAAAAAATGTGTAAATGGTAAAATATTGACAGACAATTATTAAATAAACTGAAATATAACATCCAATATACAGTATGTACTAATTATAATTAAATCAACATTTTTAAAAATTAAGATGAGTTATGTCATAAATTAATACCAGACTCTTCGAACTTAATAAATAATCCAGTAAACATTAGAGTACTCAAATAGACAATAAAAACATTATTTACCCCATAAATAACATACTAACATGTGACAAGACAATAAATAATATTCACAATCGTTTTATTAAATTAAATACTGAATTCAAGTTTCAAATTAAAAAAAAAAAATAGTACACCAGCACTGAGGCAACAGTAAAATAGTTGTGATGTATTTTAAAATGGCACACTTTGGACACTATGAAGTCCCAAACTGAATATTGTATTGCTAGGGTTCATTTTCCAAATATCATAGGTGTTCAGAAAGTTAATCCTCCTCATGTTGAAGTAGTAGTTTTGGGGAGTTTTGCTGTAAATGTACTATCATGATCTGCACGTACTATAATTGCTACCTATTTATTTGAAGGATTGGAAAAAAAACTGTGAAATCCATTGAGCCTTCGAAGCTTAGGTGTTATACAGCTTCTTGTGAGCCCCTGCCAATCTCATGCTGTGTCATTGTTAAGGTAATGACATCACGTTTTACCTGGATGTGTAAATGTCTGGTGGCCGAGAATATAAGTTCTGACTTCATTCTTGGAGCTGATTTTATGGCTTCATGTGGAATGATTTTGGATATGCAATATAAGCACATTTCCTTTAAGTTTAGAACTAACGTCAAAACGCCATTTGTTAACAGTGAATCAAAGCAGTGTTTTTCTTCAGAGTTAAATCCTGAATTGGAATCCCAACAGTGTCATGATCCCTTTGGATATTTGAGTAATGAGCAAGGTCTGGCATTAAAATAATTATGTGGACCTCTGAACTTGGACTCACAGATCTTTTGGAAAACGAAATTAAGTTAATTGATAAACAATATGTGAAAAGTCACCCTTATCATTTGGTACACCCAAAAATGGAGTTGCTTAGGCAACCGTTTCATGATTTATTAGACAAGGGAGTTATCGAGCAGTCAAAATCACAGTATTCTAGACCTGCATTTCTGGTTCCAAAACCAAATGGTAAACAGAGAATGGTAGTTGACTATTGCAAAATCAACGAAACAATGGAAATTGAGTCTATTCCTTTGCCAGATTTAATTGGTTTGGGAGAGTAAAATTTTCACAACTATTGACTTAAACCCTGCCCATCATCAAATTCCATTTACTAAAGAGCCCAAACCAGTCACTAGCTTTTGCATTCCTTGGAACTTATATCAATTCACCTGTGCACCTTTCGGGTTAGCTACAGGTGCACAAGTTCTGACTCACTTGTTAGATATGATTTTTTATGATGTCAAGTTTAAATATGTCTATGATTATTTGGATGTTTGGTAGTTTACTCTGAAAATTTTTATCAACACCTACAGCATTTTAAAGATGTACTGTCCCGCCTGGAGAAGGCTGGGTTGACTGTCAACCCCAGCAAACTACAATTTTCGGTACTGGACAGCTCATTTCTGGGTCACAAAATTTATTCTAAAGGCATTTCTATTGATCCTGACTGCACTAAAGTAATACGTAAATTTCCTCCACCCCATGACGTAAAGTGTGTAGACCGTTTTATTCACATGGCTGAGTTCTTTGGTAAATTTATCCCTCATCTGGCTGAGAAAGCAGCACCTTTAAATGAATTACGAGAAAAGAATGTAAAATTTGAATGGGGTGAAGAGGAACAAACTGCATTTGAAATTTTAAAGAATGCCATTATTAAACCCCCAGTTCTTCGGATGGTGGACTTTTAGAAACCTTTCATCCTACAAATGGACGCCTCCAGTTTTCCTTTGGGGGCAGTTATTGCACAGGAAATTGATGGTGTCCGCCAGCCAATAGATTTGCATCCCGAAATTTTACTTCCCAGGAAAGAAAATCATATATGAATTTGAATGATTGACTGTTGTTTTTGGAATAATTACATTTAGGCAGTATTTGGAAAACTAAGAATGTTTGTTGGAGATAGACAACCAAGCCATGTCTTGGCTCTTGGCTTCCCCTCGACAGTTAGGCAAGATTTGTCGTTGGGTGATCCGCATTTCCTCATTAAAATTTAAAATACAGCATCTAAAGGTCACACAGAATGTGGTCGCTGATGCCATTTAGTGTATGTTTTAAGGTAGAGACACTGAAGTGAACGATACTCCTATAAGGTGTAACATTTTAACTGGATTCTCTTAAGCTTTTATTGCCATCCAAGAGCATCAGCATAAAGATGACAAGTTACAAAAATTATTCAAAATTTACATCTTGGCATAGACCAAAAATCTTATTTTTGTTAAAACATATTCTGTGTTGTAAACCTGAGGATAACAGAAAGTGTATTGTTTTGTCTGCCCACCTGCGACCGATAGTCTTTTAATACTTACATTGCTCTCAGGATGGAAGTCATCTGGGAACTTACAAGACTATTGAAGCAATTCGAAGTAAATTTATTTGGAAGGAAATGCATGCCGATATTGCTGAGCGAGTTAGTTGTGTTCTTTATGTGCTCTTATTAAACCGACACAAAATTCCCACTTGGGTCTCCTCGTCCCAGAAGTTGCAGAAAAACCTTTGGAAAAGTTGTTTATTGATTTTGTAGGTCCATTCCCAAGGAGTGAATCAGGTAACAATATGTTATTGGTTTGTGTAGATGCATTTTATAAATTAGTTTGGCTCATCCCACTTATAAAAGCTGACTCAGTTTAATCCATAAAGGCTTTATATTCTCTCATATTTAAAAACTTTGGGATTCCTTCAACTATTGTCTCTGATAATGGTTCTCAGTTTGTTTCTCTACTTTTCAAGTGCATATGCTTGGTAAATGGGATTCGACATATAACTTCATCACCGTACTATCCTCATTCCCATATGGTTAGGTGTAATCGTAACCTCTATTATACGCTCATTGCGTTCCATGTAAAGGAGCATAATAACTGGGATATGAATATTTTGTGGTTACAAATGTCATTTAATAATGCCCAGCATGAGTCACACAAAGCGACACCATTTAGCCTTATGTTCATGTATACACCAAATAACCCTTTGTCAAATGCTTGGAATTTAAATGACCTTTTTTCTGATAACTCAAAATATATTAGGAGGCCTAGAGCGCTGCCTTGAAGAATCTAAAACGATCTCACCATAAGAGCAGTATTAAATACAACCGAAACAGTGTTGATAACCTAGTTTAGTGTAAGGCACAACCCACTAGTAAAGCTGCTGACAAGAAAATGCATAAACTTTCGTATAGATGGACCGGTCAATTGCAAGTACGTTTTCTTACTCCTGTTACTGCAAGTCTGGTGGAACCCAGTAGAGGAAAGTATGTTACAAGAGCTCATATTTCCCACTTAAAAAGATTTAATTTACTATGCCCAAAATAGGGTGTTTTTTTTATCTTCATTTGCAGTTGTTGGAGCTGCACATCCACACTGTATGCAAATTTTGCCTTGTGCTCTTGTTTAGTTTAGTTGATCAATACCAACTTATTTATTTTGAATTGTGCATGCACTGATCAACCATGAATCCTAGTCCTTTTGGGCTCTATTGTATTCTGCGCGCATATATTATTCCCTTGTAAAAATGTATGGTACTAGAATAAAATTTACTTTTCTTGTAGTTTATTTGATACAGGCATTTTGATGTATTATTTTGTGAATACAGTATAGTGGATGTTGTCAGTTTATAAAAAAATGGTTGATATCAGAATTTATTAGTTTGTAGTGAAATATTTGGTTTGTTTTAGCTTTTATGTATTTGCGAGTGACTGATTGCAGCGTCACCATGTCGTTGGCTGTGCCTAACTCTCTGGCTGCCATTTACGCTCAGTCTGTGTGTGTTTCGTAGTGACGGTCACTAATTAAACAGGTTTTTATTTTCAAAAAGTACAATCTTTTGTTTACTGACAATGATTGTTTCATTGTCCCATAAAACGTCGTGGAATTACATGATGCGTATTTGAAATTAGAGAACATGTTGAAAACAATACTTTTGACTCATGACAAAGAAAATTTCTCATTCACCTGTAAATGCATATTTTATTCAAAACTTTACTTTTTCAAGTCAGCAACACAAATAATTAATTTTGGCTTACTGTGACAGTGTCCTGGAAACACGGCACAAATTTTCGCTACTGCGCTGCTGAATTACGTGACATACAAGGGGTATCAGCTGGGTTATTTAACATACCTTTTTATGCCTCCGTTCGATGCCTGGAGGTGCGGGACGGCAGGTCGAGGCCTGACTTCCGCACCGCGATCAGCTGGACGACTGCACATTGACGAGGGATCCCCCCTTCACATCCTATGTGGCCCTCCTCTACACCTGGGCATGCATTGCCTAGAGTCGGTGAGACGCTTTCTTCTAAGTCATAGGGCGTGAGTGCGCCACCAATACGATCAGTGTTACCTTTATGGAGTTTCCTCAACACCTGATGTAACGAATTTTGCAAAAGAAAAGAAAATATATTTGCCCATAACTATATGGTTAAAACGAAATCAGCATCAATTGTTCATTTCTGAAAACTGGGGATAACTCATATTGCCATTTGTTCCTATGGTATAGAAATGTTCCTTATTTGAGTTTTTCAATGTATTTGTGATACCTGCACAAAGTTTTAACGAGTTTATTAGTCCATAAATTGATATGGGTGTGGTGGATGGAGAATGAAGTATTAGTCGCTGTCACGAGGTGGATGGATTTCCTTCGGGTGCTCCCGACCCGTGACACTACATAACATAAGTTTCAACATTATCTTCTTCGTTAGCATTGGACAGTAAACGCCATAGAAGATCAATCTTAGTTTTAAGTGGAAAGGTGCTCAAAACTGTTTTTGGAACCTTGGACAGTGATGATTTAGACAACTTAGAAATAAGACTAAATTCCTTGACTGAAACCCAAGATGATATTTCTACTAATGTGGCAAATCATATAATTCTAATCAAAAACCTTGGTTTCAAAAGTAAATGAAACATTAGAAGATGTCTTGTCTAATAAGATTGCAGTCGCTTTTCGTGTAGACCTTAATTCCATATTATTGTGTGTTAGTGAGGCATTGGGCAATTCAAGACTTGAATTTTCTAACCTTAAAAATGCTATTGAAGTTAGTTTGAATGACAAATTAAGCCAAACTCTATATATTTAAATGTGTTTATTTTAATTCTGAACAGTATTCAACATCTCATCACCTTACCTATTTGTATGATTGCCCCATGTCTCGTTGGAAAATATCTACATGTACTATGGATTCATTTATGTACGAGTCAGTGTTTTAAGCTCTTTTCTTAAAATAATTGCCAATGTTCATCTTAACAAATACAGTCTTTTTGAACCCAACCATATTTTAACATTTCCATTTTTGGTTCAAAATCTCAATATATATTTATTATTGACTCGGAGTAAATACTTAATTTTTAGTTTGGATAGAAAATCTTTTACACCTGTTAATGCTTATTGTTTATCTGCTTGTAAAACGTATGGAATCACCCTATGTCCCACTGTTTCCCCATTTTTGACGCTCCTGTTAATAATTGTGATTTTAATTTGTTTCGTAGTAAACATTTTCTTGACATATGTGATAAATCATTTGTGAGTTTGAGCATTCCTCTCCACACAAGACTATTTCAGTTTGGCTTCTTGCCACAAATGTTTCTATTGATGTTGCATTCCTTTGCCTGTCTACAACCAACGCATTCCAGCCTGTTACGTTGACACTCAGTGGTACGGGTTTTATTTCCAATGCCACTTATTGTGGCATTGGAAATAAATACTGCGCCAAAACATTTGGGACAGTAAATTCTGCTATTTATTTTCAGAAATCTTTGTCCGTCATTCACATAGTCAAGATAAACACTAAGTTAGTGTTTATCTTGACTATGACGCTGAGTAGTGAAACGAACATAGAACATAGCATATTTACACATGAATAAATATTTTGTTAACTTTTAAAACCATAGATTATTCAAATAATTCTACTTCAATGATATTCTTACAAATAATTATGACAATGCAGCCTTGTTTTCTATGTAGGCCTATATAGCCAAAATAGAATGCCAACAAAAAAATCATAATTTATGTTAACGATATTAGACCTGACCAGGAGCCATGTTTTAAAAATTAAATTACAGAAATTTTTGTCGCATATTTTACTTGAAGGAAACATTTTGCCCTTTTTTTTAATGTTTAAATTAAATCAGAGTAAATGCTATTTTGGAGTGAAAAAATATTTTTAAATTATTCTCCAACCTTACACAACAGATGGCAGGGAAAACCAAGAACAAATCTTTCCCTTAAAACATAGAATAAAACTTACGAAAAAGCAAGGAAAAACCNGCCATGTTTTAAAAATTAAATTACAGAAATTTTTGTCGCATATTTTACTTGAAGGAAACATTTTGCCCTTTTTTTTTAATGTTTAAATTAAATCAGAGTAAATGCTATTTTGGAGTGAAAAAATATTTTGAAATTATTCTCCAACCTTACACAACAGATGGCAGGGAAAACCAAGAACAAATCTTTCCCTTAAAACATAGAATAAAACTTACGAAAAAGCAAGGAAAAAACATAATTATTGCAAAACAAATTAGGCCAAGAAATTAAAAAGCACATACTTCTCCCCCCAAGACAGACTATGTCTGAAAACAGGGTAATGGTGACAGCAAATGTTTAGGAAATTAAAATACAAAAATTCAATCATACCTTATACCAACTAAACTGCATGACCAAAAAAATACCCAATTTAACCTGCCACATCAGCAGGCGGTGTGGGCGAGATAACAACAACAGAACGCTAGGCAAAGTTTAAAGACGAGAATCCTGAGCAGGAGACTTAGTACGATAAGACAATTTTAGGCCAAAGCAGCAATAACAATAATAACACCAAGAATCACAATCAAAGAAACAGCCACAGCTGTGTTACTAGGAACATTGTCAGGTTATGAGGATTAGTGAGGACATAGGAGGTGAATAACATCATGGAAGTCAGCACCTTGGGGTTGGGAAGTAAGAAGGGTATCAGGCTCTTAAACTATAACGTTATTAAAATAAATATTTTGTTTATGTCAGGTATTCATATTATTTTGTCCATCCCCTGTAGATGATCCAGCATACTTAATTGATATTATGCATCAAACATGTGCATGCCACACTTAATATACATATGTTATCTCCTAAAATTTGGCTGATGTAAAAAAAAAAAAATATTATTTTATTTAAATTAAATATGCGCTGGGGGCCCACTGATAAAATAAGTATCTAAGTGTTATAATTTTGTTAAAAGATAAAGTTATATATTTAAATCATATTGTGAAATGTAACTGATATTCATATTTACAATTTTTTTATATATTTGTTTTACAACAACTTAACGTCGTACAGAACTTTATTTGTTATGTGCTCTTAAATGCTTTATATGTATATAGGTAATTTGAATATAATTTCCTCAACTGAAGATAATTTTACTTTTAATTGAACCCTGTAAGTAGGTAATTTTTTGGTAATATGTTTTTTTTTACATTGTGAGATATCTAGGAGTCATTTGGCTCGGCCAGCGATTTTTAATTTTCTTTTAAGCCCATCTATGTAAATACAGGTTTACTTTTAGGGCCTCACCCTACATGCGGTGGTTGGGCTGTGTGGGACGTCCTAAGTAGAAATTGTATTTGATTTTTTTGCCTTGGGATATTCGATACCTAGGTTGCTGGGGTAGGGTGGTACAATGTGGGGGTAGAATAATTAATGTGGTTACAAACATTGTGCTGCAACACAAATAACGGTCAATACAACAAGTTTAAGTTATGTATATTTTGATCAAAGTTTACAAAAATATGCAGCACCATTTAATTCATGAATGAATTGATCATCACCAAAAGTTTTAAAGATCCACAAAGTATACAT
This sequence comes from Clitarchus hookeri, assembly GCA_002778355.1. Taxonomy (NCBI): domain Eukaryota; kingdom Metazoa; phylum Arthropoda; class Insecta; order Phasmatodea; family Phasmatidae; genus Clitarchus; species Clitarchus hookeri. Next base: position 55,161 of record NQII01000008.1, read on the forward strand.
ATAAGTTAAAATTCGTAACACCAAAATATCACAAAAATGAAAGTATAAAGTGAATTGCTCCAACAAAGTTACTGTTACTAAAAATGTTCAATCAAGTCGATTACAATAACAAGCAATATTTTTCAAACATTCAAAATACAAATTATTGATTATAATGATTAATGATTCTAAAAGGAGCCACTAAACTAAAGGAGGGCAGCCTTAGAAATCCAGTAAAGCCTCCTTTACGTAAAATCACAATTAAGAAGCTTCGTTAAAAATTACATTGGTGGAGGCCGTCAGTAAACCCAATCAAAGCTCCATCGAATATAAAATTAAGGACGACGAAGTATAAATTATTTAGTTAACTCGGCCCAACGGGTGAGTCATGGAAGAACAGCAAAAGCAATTAAACTATATATGAATATAAATGGGCAGCAGACGAATACTATACACTACACGTTAAAACAACTGGATTACACAGCAAAGTCAGAATTTAGTTTAACCGAAACCACAATTTAGGTTGGCGACCAAAACCACAATTTAGAAAAAGACTAACTCACTGAATGCCCAAAACGACACAAAAATAACCCACACAATTATTAGAAACACATACATGCCCAAAGAAGAAAATGCTGCAACCACGACTCACCATTTCAAACAGCTCCACATTTCGGCCGCTCACACAACAATACAATTGAAAATCTGGCTCATATCACACACGTCCCAAGGACGACTAAATTGACAGTTTAAGTCATGTTGCAATTTGACACAACTCTAGAAGGCGTCGACTCGACGAAGTACTCACGTAGGATAGGCGTATAATAAGGGCAGCACAAGACAAGTAACGACTTATATTAACTTGTCCCCATACTAAAAAAATAATGACCCACAAGGAGAGGTAATCAAGGGAGGGAAATGAGGGGAGGAAACAGGAGGTGAGCCGAGCCAGCAATGAAGATAGGCACCTTGCAGATGAGAAATTCCAAAGAAGAATGACGCGGCGGCGCTGGCATCGCAACATATCTTAAGCAGGTCTTAAAATACAACTCAGTTAACAGTAAACAGCCGATACAAATTTGTACGTCCCGTGTTTTGATGTACTGGTCAATTGATAACATAATCACATTTGCTATATTTTTAGAAGGTATTGCAGAATGTATTTTTATTCTCATTTACGTTAGGAGTGCAAAATGTTGTCATATGATATGTGAAAGTTGTGGTATCTTCTCGGTTATAATTCAAAATTGCCGAATTTCTATAGGGAATGTTTCAACCCTACTAATATTATAAGTGGGAAAGTCTGTGTGTGTATGTGTCTGTAAAAGTGTGTGTGTTACCACTCAGCTCTATAATGGCTGAACGGATTCTCATCAGATTTGGTATGTAGGTACTTTAGGTCCTGTATTAGGACATAGGATACTTTTTATCCCGTAAAGTGGTACGGTTCCTGTGGAATAACAACAAAACCTAATTCTGCAACGGCTGAAAACGTGACCGAAATATTTTTTTCCTCTGGTGTCAGAGTTTATCAGACCACCCAAGGACCTCTGAAATGGCTTAACGACTGCTACCAATCGATAACAATCGGGACCGAATATTTAACGTGCACTCCGAAGCCCGGAAGCGCTCAGATGTTATGCCACTAAACGGCCACCCATCCAAATGTGTGCTGCTGGGAACGTAACTTAACTTTGATGATCGGTTAAGATCGCTCAGCCAAGCGCGAAAAGTAGTACCTACATACATTTATTTCTAAAGCTACAACTTGATGCATGTCAAGTTTTTATTTTCATTCATCGACGCTGGTAAGCGGAAATGTGGTAACTATGCGATAGTTACACAGATACTCTCCAAAAACAATACCCTACTTCTTGGCTATCGCGTAAAAAATATTTCCTTCCTTTTGGTTTGCTGCCATCAGTTAAAAAGCTAGGCCAACATAGTATAATTTTTAATTTTTTTCACATAAATGAATTGACTTTTCCAATTTGATTATTAGTGAATCACTGTAAAACTCAATTGTACCCGGGTGAAGCTAGGCTGGTTCGTTAGTGATAGTATATGTGATGAAACTTTTGCATGTTAGTAAACACATGCAATTATTCCTTTGTGGTTGTTTGTTGTTTGGCCACCAAAACATTAAAAGTTTTGAAAGTATCCTGTCTTGAAGGAGTCTGGTTATATGAGTTCTTGTTAGCTTTAATGAAAGCCACTGAATATGAGAAATCAACTATGGAGAATATGTCTTTACACATATTGTCTTCGATTGCCCTGTTATTACATATAAAATGTTCTACTATTGTAGCACATCTTTTTGAAAATCTGCCATTCTTAATGATCTTATAATAGCATAATGTTCAAAAAGACAAACTTACAAAGTACTGCAATATGATATTTGTTCAATGTAGTGTGGCTATATGTGTGGCATAATATCATAGTTTGATAGTATGATGTTGTGAAGGGGACAACATTGTTTGGCGGAATGTTTAATTGGAATTTTTGAATGGAATATTATGTTGAATAATTTGTATAGATTGTATGGCTATTTAGCAAGGCCTTTTGGTACATGTCTGTATGGTTGGTTCATTGGTATGGACATTTCGAATGTTTGTTAAGTGTATTATTTGGGACAGTAAGTTGGTTAAATGGTATGGTATGTTGGAACTGGCAGAATATTTTAAAGATTATTTTAATTTTATGGCTTGCTGGTATGACTGAAAGGTATTATATGCTCATATTACTGTACTGTAAGATAAGTATGGATATTCGTATGGTTTGTGTGATCGGTATTGTTAGTATTATTTGGTGGTATTGCCTCATTATGACCTGCAGTTATATTTTGGATTTTTTTTTGCAGTTTTAGGTTACTGGTATGGCCTGTTTGTATAGCTGCGGTAGGGTCCATAGGTAAAGTCAGTTTTATTGATTTGATTTGTTAGTTGGTACTTCTGTAAGGTTGAAATGGATTTCATTTTATGCCGATATCACCAGTCAGTACCGCTTGCCTATACAAGGTAATTCAGTAGGAAAGGGAATTATTTTAAAATACTATAATTTAGGTTACCATAAAGAGCAAAGTGTATACGAATATGGTGTTTATTTTCAGTGGTTTCTAAGTTACAACTCTTTGAATTTAGGAATGGCATATGTGTTACGTTCACAGAAAATGCACACAAATCGAACCATGAACCTCAAGATATTTTATAGCTCATCTCCTGTGGTCGCATGTCACTTGCCGAAGTGGGGCTTGTTCTTGTTTCAGACGAGTAACAGCATCAACAATGTGAGCAATCAATTCTTCTCTTGTTGCTGGCTTTATTGCTTAGACTTCCATTTTCAGCAATCTCAATAACTATAATCCATGTGCGTCAAGTCCGGAGATGTTAGCGGCTAATGAATTGGACCACCTCTGCCAATCCAGCGCCCAGGGAAAATATGGTTAAGATACTGAGTCACTATGTCCACGAGCACAAATTGCCAGAGCTCCATCTAGCTTGTAGTAGATTGTTTTCCATGTCGGTTACGGAATTTCCTCAAAATGTCATGGTTATTAATTTTGCAGCTGTTGCAAGTATCGTGCACCAATTGTAATACCATTGAGGATTACGGGACCAATCAGGTTATTGTCAACGATACCACACCACACATTAATTGAGATATGCTGTTGGAGATTAGCTTCTACAGTTTCAGGCGGATTTTCGTTAGCCCAGACATGATTGTTGTGACTGTGTTAATTCCATCACGGGTGAAGGTTTCCACATCGATGAAGAGTATGTTTGGTATTACTCCATGACCATCCAGTATCCGCTGACAAAATGTGAGTCGCAGAGCAGCATCTCCAGGGTGCAGATGCTGTACATGCAGGAAACGATAGGAGTGTAAGGCGAAGTGATGTAATGTTCGAATTACTCTTGTCTGCGAAGCAGCGATACACATGCTAATTCGTCGTGTACTCCGATTAGGACTCCTCTCCTCTACCATTTGTACAATATTTTCCTCCTTGTCAAAACGTTGTTCAAGTGTATGCTCTGATGAGATACCAGCACTGGGAAGTGTGCCATTGGTGCGCAGAGTATTTAAAACTGTACCGAACACACTCCTATTGGATGTTATTCAGTTCGGAAATCTGCGACGATGTTCTGAAATAACAGCTGCACAGTTTCTATTGGAACAACCATACACGAAAACCATGCCAGTGTACTTGGCGTGCATAAAGTTTTATGGCATTTCACTGAAAGCACAATGCTTTCACTACAAGTCTTCCCTGCCAACTGGACTGGACTGTGCAGGAGAATACGCCAGGAAAGTCAAGCGGAAGGGGGAGGAAACGGTATGAGTTCAGAGACGCGCACGCTACAGTCATATAGCTGTAATCTCAGAAAGCACACGTCGCACATAGGCAACGACACCCAATTGCAGGAGATGAGCTGTACAATGTCTTGAGGTTCACGGTTCACATTTTGAGCATTTTCTGTGAACCTAACACATGTATCATTATCTAATTTCAAAGAGTTGTATCTCAGAAACCACTGGAAATAGAAACAATATTCATATAAACTATTCTCTTTGAAATTCACTATCGTCTCCAAAAATATTTCCCTTTCTCCCTGAAACACATTTTGTGATTAATTCGCTTGTATGGCTTTTAGGAATTGTTACTATGGCCAGTCGATATGGCTTGTATGATTTGTTGGCTTGTTGACCAATATGTTTGATGTATTTTGGTCGATATTTTATTAATAATGGGTAGCCAATATTGTTTATTTATATGTCTTGAGTACTTAGTTGATATTGTATTAATAACAGCTTTTCGGTGGGAATGCTGATTGCTTTGTTAAAATAAAATGTTGTATTATGTACGAGAATCCGGTGTAAAAAACATAGCCACAAGCTGCAAAAACTTAATAAGTAATTTAAAATATATACATATGTATGGCTTCAAATCGAAGAGACGATATAATTTAGAATATGTAACCATGCTGCAACTTTGTACATAATCTAGTCTAGATATAAACATAAAGAAACTATTCATTGCTCATCGCTGGTTACGTGTAGTGATCTCAATCAGTGGTTTTAAAATTAAAATCTATTTAATACATTGTCAGGGCGAGCTATATTATTAGTCACATACGAAAACAATTAGTTCAAAGGAAAGTACTGACAAGTACATATGCCAGTTGGGCTTGTGACTACGTCATTTGGATAGGCAATTGCAGATACCTGCAAAATTGGACATAACTGTTTGCAGGGCTGCTAATAAACTCGTCATTGTCTCGGCCTTACAACATGTGGGGAACCGTGGTTCATGTTTATACAAGGTCTATAAGCAATGTGCTGCATATAGACTCTGTGGTCTTGTGGATCTGAAATTGATGATTCACTATAGCTTTATAAGATCTGGTATATAAACATCTTAAAAAAAAATTTCACAACCGAGATTTTTCTGTTACTTGGTTGCTCATGACCAAAGCTCACGGCCCAAGAAAAAGTATAGCATGAAAAACTGTATAGAATACCAAANTGTTACTTGGTTGCTCATGACCAAAGCTCACGGCCCAAGAAAAAGTATAGCATGAAAAACTGTATAGAATACCAAATCATACCTGACTAATGTATCTTTGTAATGTGTCTACTGTCTCAGCGAATATCCTTCATGAGCAAACAAATAAAAGGAGGTGCCAAACTTTATTTAAGGTGTGTATATAATAAGATGTTTGGGTGGTAGTCTCGATATTATTGCATGGCTAATCCTCTTTCCAACAGTAAAGGGGTTCTACTATATCAACTTCTTGCTGTGATAAAGGCGATTTATACTAAAAATTTTGCTCATTGCTTAGCTATGACAATATATAATGCAGACAGCCATTTTTTTCATTTGATATGCTGCATATATACACTGGTGGAAAATGAAAAATTAACACCACTAAAGCTGCGACATAGAAACACCATATGAGCACGGGGCACTGATAGAGGGCAATACATGCAATGATTAAAAGTGCTGTGCTGTGGAAAGAGTAGGAACCACATACTAGGCATAACACCGCCGACCCCAATACAACTTTAGTTGACTCGGTGATAGAGTACCGGTTGTTTCAATCATCGGCCTGTGTGTAGTAAGCATTTTAGATATGCCACGATGGCACAGACTACCACACTTCATGCAATTAATGGACTTTAAACGAGGTCGTACTGTGGACCTGAGAGAGACTGGATAGTCATTCCGAAGAANCACTTCATGCAATTAATGGACTTTAAACGAGGTCGTACTGTGGACCTGAGAGAGACTGGATAGTCATTCCGAAGATTTGCCCAATGTGTAGGATGTGAAGTGTCTGCTGTGAATCATTGGTGGTGCCAGTGGTCAAACGATGGTGCACATGGTCGTCAACCTGGTTCCAGAGGGCAGCAGCATACAGATTCCCCCTGGACCGCCGTATCAGACGAGCAGCCATTGCTGATCGTACGGCGACCCTGCACAGATGAGGACCACTGTGCNCACTTCATGCAATTAATGGACTTTAAACGAGGTCGTACTGTGGACCTGAGAGAGACTGGATAGTCATTCCGAAGAATTGCCCAATGTGTAGGATGTGAAGTGTCTGCTGTGAATCATTGGTGGTGCCAGTGGTCAAACGATGGTGCACATGGTCGTCAACCTGGTTCCAGAGGGCAGCAGCATACAGATTCCCCCTGGACCGCCGTATCAGACGAGCAGCCATTGCTGATCGTACGGCGACCCTGCACAGATGAGGACCACTGTGCAGTGTCAGCTAGGACCACCACCAACCATTTGCTGGATGCTGGGCCACTCGCCAGGCTTCCTCTCACACCTCATCTCTGTGCAACCCGCCTATGATGGTGTCACGAATGATGCAACCGGAGGAATGAATGGTGCGGCATTGGGCTTAGTTATGAGAGCAGATTCTGTCTTTGCACCAGTGATTANATGGTGTCACGAATGATGCAACCGGAGGAATGAATGGTGCGGCATTGGGCTTAGTTATGAGAGCAGATTCTGTCTTGGCACCAGTGATGATCGTTTGCGAGTGCAGCGTCGACCAGGAGAGTGACGACAACCAGAGTGTATATGGCAGAGACATATAGGAAAAACTCCTGGCATCATGGTCTTGGGAGCAATAACCTAAAATGTATGTAATATTTGGTGTTTTTTGAGAGAACACTGATTACTGAACACTACATCCAGAACATCATCCAGCCAATTTTGTTGCCGTTCCTACAAAGCCTAGGATATGTCCTCTTCCAGCAGTACAATGCCCATGCACACACATCTCGCGTTACTCAATGCATTTTTGAATGTGTTCGTCATATCCCCTGGACAGCACAATCACCCGAACTGTCCCCCATTGAACATTTGTGGTATATGATGGGGCGGCGTTTGGTGTAGTCTGCAATACTGGCAACAAAACGTCCACCAATTGCAACTACTGGTGGAATTAGCGTGGAGCACTATTCCCCAAGATGACATCAGACACCTTTAAGATCGTCTCTACACACGATTGCAGGACTACATCGTCGCTAAATTAGGCTACACAATATGCTGACATTGTTGTTCAAGACATTCTGTAGCCTCTGTATCCTGTGATCGTTATCATATACAGTGTACAACCAGTATAATTATTAAATTAAACCTTCATTCATGTAAGGCCATTGTACCCAGGTGTTCGTTTTTCATTTTCTAACAGTGTAGTCAAAATAGTTACTCAGAGCAACCTTATGTGACATAACATTTTCTTATATACTCTGTCGGAATTAGGCTGGCATATTTTGCAAAAAGGCACTTACAATGATTTTTCTTTAAACTGTGATCCGTTCCTCATGTGTCGAGACAATTTTGTGAATATAACAGTTCATGAATTGTACTTTTGTTACGTCGGCCAACGTTGTGTTGTGGACATCATGACAACATAGGATATTATTAGTATTTTCTAAATAAAAACACATAACTCATTTTATTTTCTTAATGGTTACATTTTTTAGCTCATAGATTTTAAATAAATAAACTATCTGTTGTTGGTTGCGTATTGTTTATTAGTTGGAAAATATACTGTTGTAACTGGCAGGTATTCGCATTTGTGGCCAATGCCTCCAACTGCTGGCATTTGAATAACAAGGTTGGAAATACATTGTATTGGTATCCAAATATTTGGGTAATATTTTGGAATACAATTATACATTTAGTGTTTATTTATCATTATTTAGAGGTAACTTACATCTAAAATGTGAAAATCTAAGATATGTATTAAATATAAAAGTTTAACATTTAGCATTGCTTGAAAACAAATTGTTTGGTTGTCATAATTGTCACCTGTGTGGTTGGTATAACTGTCATTAGGCGGCCTCATTGTAAAATGGCGTCTTGTAGTATAACTGTGTCTTTCTTGCTGTATCATTGTTATGGTGTAGTGAATAAAACATTTATACTAGAAATCTCAAGTTTTTATTCAGAAGAAACCCACAAACCTCAATACCATTTTTAGTGGAATTAATTTTATTTTAACAGTTGAAGTTTGATTAGCATGGTGATATTCATGGTGCGGATGTATGCTATATTGGAATAAAAACTGGCATATTCTATTACATGACAGTTTTCGTTACAGCTTCATGCATATGTCAGAGAGTTTTATCCTGCGACATTGCTTATAATTTTAGCATACTTTCTGAAGGAAAGAAAGGCTTATGAGATCACTTATAGTCCATACGGTATAAGAAGGCCACTTTTTGACAGTTTGGCGAAAGTAGCGCCAGTGTTTACATCTGACTACGTATCCTTCCGCCATCAGCTGATCGGCCACATGGCAAGGATGTTGTTTATTTTCATGCTGTCATTATCAGCTGATCCCCTAGTCAAGGTACTGTTCATGGGACGTTTTAGGCAAACTTGCTACTCAGAAATACGTAGCTGCAATTGTAGAAATAGTAATGTGTACATAAATAATAAGTAAATTGTTATGTTAAAGGGCAAAAATATAAATAATTAATTTAAAATTTAGTAACTACAACAAAATGTATTAAAATTTTTAATTAGTAAAGTTATGTTATGTCAAAAATATAAATCACTAATTATAAATTTATCAACTTCGAAAAAAAATGTGCATGCAGGCTAAAGGACTTTAAACAAAAAGGTCTTAAAACATTACTATTTCAGCATATTTTCAATATTCCCCATTCTCTAAGTAATATAAACTTTATAAAAACCGTTTTTCACAATGTGGGGGAACTTGCTTACTGCTATAACCCTAAGATCATACATAGTAAAGCCCTCTTAGGAAGTTTAAAAAAAAAACCCAGCTAATTTTTGCTTACTAAACAGGAAAACTTCCTATAGGGTAAAATTGGATATTAGTAATACACAAATTTTTACTGTATTTTGGAACTTCCAGCATGCTCACACAGTGAAATTGATATGTAATGAATCTTCACTCACCTGTACTTACTTTTCAATTGAAGCACAACAGGAAAATACCACAAATATCCTTCAGAATCACTGCAAGTGGCAAACATTCTGTCGAATATGCAACTGTGCGACTTCTGGTTCTGTCACCAGCAATTAACTTCTTGGTAGAAAGGAATGTAAATTATACGATATACTCCATTTTAAGTTCACATGTAGGCACCCCATAGACACAGTTTCAAAATGGGGAAATATAACAGATGATACAGTGCAACATATTCTCGTAAAACCATCACTAACCCAAGTGAAATGTGATTTAATTCACATAAAATAACTTTAACCGGACCTAACAATACAGTAAAATATTGCATCATGTTAATTTCATTACTTTAACTTTTCCAGCATGGAATAACTGCTTGATATTTAATTATATATTAAATTTCACTAAAACATTAAAAATATAATATAGGTCTTGGCTAATTTAACACTGTCAAAATATGAAGAGAATATTTAGTCATAAAAAACACTAGCTCATTAATGTCTGGAAAAATTAGATGCCTGCTTTGTACATAGGTCTCGTTTGTCACAATACCTTCAAGGTTGAACAGACTTGCCTACTTGTAATGAGAATGTACTTATGTTTTTTAAGTGCTGTGGTATATTTGTGTTTCTGTGATAACAGCATGCTATTTATATTTATCCTTTATTTTTTATGCTTTTATTGAAATTACTGCACGTTAAAATGTCAGTAAACAACTTTACTGCCCAATCTACATCTACTAGCCATCAAAAATCAACACCTCTTACACGAAAAACAAACAAAAGATGTCCAAAAAACAGTTTTAACTCTGGACGCAATATACTCTTGTAATTTTCCAAGAGAAATTTGTTAGAAAATGTTATATAATGGATTTTCAGTGGTGAATGGCAGCTATCATTCTCAGTGTTGGCAAGGGTGAAGTAAGATCAGATGGAGCAGTTGTGGAGTGCAAAACTATGAGTACTCTGAGTAAACCCAATGGCTATGCTGATAAGGCTTTCCAGATGCTAACATCCAGATTGACCTTGCGGACCTGCCGAACTTGTCATTAACCATTGCTGAAAATGTAGCAAGCATTAATTATAAGAAATTTACCTTTTTAAATACATTTATATAAAAGGACAGGAATTTAAGTACTAACAGTCTAGTACTTGTCAAAAGGTACGCACGCAAAGAAGGACCACACATTTTTCACATGGTTGCGCAATCGCAACATTTTGCTGCCTTAGCCAGTTTCATCCGGCAGAAAGTAATAAGACAACACATCTCTGTCTTTTGGCTCCTGCTACAGGCCAGAACTCAGATGCTGGGAATTAGCCACATGCATCTATAACTAAATCCAGGCAGCCCTCTGACCTCAACATAAGATAAGCACAGCTTCAAACCACTCTCATCAGCTGTACCGGTAAATTTACATTTTCAAAACGGGTGTAAATATAGTACTCTAACACTTTTAATATTAACATTAATCAGTACCGCGTCACTCGACTGCCACTGGTACAGTAATCAATTGTGAATCCAAATACTACCTGTTTACAAATATGAGTTGTGAAACAGATGTTGAAAGGAAAATTACTTATTAATTTTACGTACATCCCCATTTCAGGCAACATAACGATACTGAAGCTGCAAAAACAAACAATTCCAGCTTATCTACAATAAATGTAATACTAATGCATGTAATTTAGGAAGCCCATCACCTGGTGGAATCACAGGCGTTACCTCAAATTTCAAAAAACATAAATTTGTTACAAATTATGTCTTGTACCAATTGTGGAGCAAGGGGGAATTGAAAAAATGCACCTACTGAAGGACACACCGTATTTAACAGACCTGCACTGAATAAAATGTAAATTGCCACACTAGACTTTCAACTAGGTTAAAATGTTATGGTACCAGTAAAATAAAGTTGCAAAATCAGTACCACTTCAGCAAGAAGTCATGGGTGCTGTCAACACAGTTTCAATAATGAATAAACCTCTCTAGTAACACCTTCACATAAAATAAGCAACAATAATTATTGCAGGGTGCATAATACCTAATAAATGCAAAGAAAGTTGATAGTCTTGGAACCTAACTTTTATGAGCTCTTTTCACAGCTCAATGAGGCAGACAACACAAAACCATTAACTACTGATGAATATTGTCCCTGTTATCAGATGACTGGTTGCCTCATTAACGGTACACTTTTGTAAAAAGCAATATATATCCTAATAAATGATAACTGGAAAAATTAAAATGTCATATTTATTGCAACAACTTAAAAACACAAACAAGCACAATAAAACAATGGTAACAAAGTGATTACAAAAAGTTTAATTAAGTAACAACTACAAATCAATTCCACACATTATTTTACATTTTACATGTGCAAAGAAGATAAGTTATGCATGCATTTAAATATGAACTGTCATACTATTTTCCAGGAACCACACTCTCCACTGGTTTTTACGAAGCCCTGCTTTCCCCATATTCCTGTGTTGTATCTGAAGTAAATTGAAATATTTTTTGGTGAGAATGCATATGCTGCAACTGATTTCCCCAGGCACATGATGTTGCTATTAGCTGGTATTACACTGGTTGGATTGGAGATTATACGTTAAGCTTTAAGTGGCAGTTATAGCAACTTGGACTACATATGTTCAGTTTGCTAATGTATTGGGGAGGTAAGTGTACTTTTAAGGAATGGTGCAGGAGCTAAAATGAAGGCTATCACAAGAGTATGGGAAAGTCACATAGGGTTGCTACTTTGTTGGCTGAAGTTGCCACAACTTGCGATGTTGATATTAATTATTTCCTTTCAGAAAGAGAGGATACATTGGTGTTGATTAATGAGCTGGCAAAATATTAAACACAAAATATGCAGGCATGAATCAGACAAATTGTTCATGGAGGTTCAAAGAAGTTAAGATGGGAGGATAAAAAAACAGAATGGGGAATAAATACACTCTTTGCTGTAGGTTGGTGTATGGGGTTACTGGTTTGTTGTCGTGTGTTAACGTTGTTAAAGCAAGAATTTTACATTGCGTATTAAGGAAAAAATATCACTACTGCAAGAAGACCACAGTTTCTAGAAAGTGAAATAAATAGGTTTGTGCAGGAATGTATTTGTGGTATGCAAGGCTGTGTGTCTGCTTGACAATATAAATTGGGAAGGAATCACCCATGGCCTGTTAGAAGGAATCATCACTGCATTTACCTGGAGTGATTTTGGGAAACCACTGAATAATTAACATTACCAAACATTTGCCTATAGTGGTAAAGGAGGAGTATGAAAAACAAAAAACAGGATTAACATGCCAGGAATACAAACTGGGTCCACCTTCATTACAAGATACAACACTCTATGGTGAAAGTGGCACTGCCAGTGGATCATCTTCATCATCATCACTGTCGTCCGAAACACTTCCTCCCACTTCAATGATGATGGGCTGCACATTTACACGGCCATCATGTTGTAACTCTCTTTCACAGTCCTCTGCTATGAGCCCCTCAGAGTGAGCCGTGTACTTCTGCCACCTGAAAGTAAATATGTACAAAATATGTGACCACTGATATTTTTTGGGGAAAAAATATTTGTACAGAGGTTTACAGAGACAAATAACTTCTTTTACCCAACAAAAACATGCATCAGCATGCAAAAATGTGTGCGTGGCTGTGTGTTGACAAGTACCAGCCTGCAAGTGCATTGCTTCTGTACGAGAAAGAATTCAGTTATATAAGGTCACCTGGCCTTGACTGTACCTTAAATCACAAGGCATGAGAAAAATATGGATTAAATGTGCAATATCAGATTATGTAGGTAGTAAAACACTTCTTGTCTAGAAATTTATTGCAAAAGCTGTCCCAAGATCAACGTTCTATTCTGGAAGTGAGATTGCTGAGTATCAAATGACTACATCAAACTTGTGTCGTCATGCAAGCAGTACATTTTGCTTCCTGTTAGCTTTACCGTGTGTTCCCATCAAAATCCCCATATAAACATACTAATTGCTGACCACATTCAACGATCGCCAACAGTTTGTTTTCCCATAATGTCAATTCAAAGCAGATAGTACATACTTGAACCTGTTATAAACAGTGCATACTGCCACATAGTTATGTTAAATATGTACATCAATTATGTAAGCATGACTTACTTTTCTGCGGTGACTTGAGAGAGGGCTTCCTCCCAGACAGATTTCACAGTCTCATCATCAAATTTCTTCCCCTTTCCTGTCCTACTGTAGAAATACCTCTTGCAGTCACTCCACACTGACTCAATGGTCGAGCCTGCGTCAAGGACAATGAACCTCTTCCCCTGGTCGAGGTTCCGACGCTTGCAGGTGTATGTGGTGTCATCCTGCCATATCATGGATGGACAACCTGTGTATAAAAACAGAAAATAACATTACATGATGTACATTACTCAATAACACTGAAACCACCATGCAACAAATTTTTCAGAATCTTGTCACATTAACAGTGTCATGTTAGCAGTGAACGGAGAATGGTGTTGTGCGATAAAGCAAATGGTAGTGTACTTTTCAGCGGAATGACTATGACTATGGCCCTACTCTTACGGTACCTTAATTAAATAAGCTTACTACGTAATTAAAATTCCACCATTTAGCAAAAAAAATATGTAACAATAAGGACGAAAGAACAACCTTACGAGAGCGCACTTGTCATGTAACACACATTGCAACATCACAGAAATTTTTATACATTCAATCTTGTAATTTGTTGAGACGTTTAAAACTGCCCACAAACATTCACTAGCATTTGAGTATACAAATGCAGCGCAAATGTTTAAGTGTGTAATTACATTCAACAAAAAAATTATTCATCTGTGTTATATAAACTTACCATTTACTTTCGTCATATCACCAATATTTTGAGTTACAGATGTCCACATAGTTTATTTGAAAATATTTCCTAACCTCACTTGCCATGACGAATGTTCCACCAACACATGACATTATTAAAACGTTTGCACGAATAGCATCTTTGGTAGTGAAATATGTGTACATTGACTCAAATTTACTTTCATTGGAAGTTTTAACGTCCGCGAACACACACGCTTCGAATCACGCAATGCAACTGCAATAACAGCCAAGCAGCATCGGGCAGGTTATGAATCCAACTTTCTGAATCTGTATGCTAACAAACTAATCCCTCTATCAATAACGAAATGAAAAGTAGCTAAGTAAATTTCCCGCAAGTCCTGTTTTGTTATGACCACAGCTGAGGTCCACAGACAATTGATAACAGTGGCATATATAGACTCGAGAGAAGACTGCTTCTCACATGGCCTGCTCCAGAGTAACCTCGCTTACCAACCCGTATTCCAAGCACGTGAGGGCAGCACCACTAATGTGGTGTACAAAGATATCCTTCACCAAACACAAGTAGTCGCTACTTTGTGTTGTACATGCAGGCAAAGTCACCAGAACAAAGCTAGTTAATATAAAAATTACTCAAGCGCACAATACAATGTACACTAAATTTAATGTTACAATTGTGTTTTCAACTAACAAGTTGTGAAAAAATTTAACTTCAGCATTCACAGTTCGTAGACTAGCAAACATACCTTTTTTTTCCCAAGTTATGTGCTCAAATAAGGACCAGTTTGTTGAACGCTTAAGTTTTGATTTTCTCATTGATTTTCATCTCTAAAGTTAATAGTAGTATTTGTATAAGTTTCAAGCATTGAAAGTATCTGTTTATAAGGCTGTGTATTAGCGGTATTTGAAAAAGTGGTATGTGGCCTCAGCCATAGTCATATGTATATGTCGCAAGTGTGTATTGGTACCAAAAGTACATACCTTTTGAGAAAAACCATGTCTCGTCCAAGTACACGAACATCCATCCTTCTTCCTTCAACTTCTTATATTGCCTCAGGAAATCCCTTCGCATTCCTGAGATTTTCGGGTCTTCCAAAAGCACCTTCCGAGCATCAGTCTTCTTCCACGAGAATCCCAGCCTGAGAAGCAGTTGATGCAAAGAAGTCCTACTCCCCTGGAACCTGACATCACCGCTGTTATTCACGGCTTCCAGGATTGTATCAAGTGTCACATGTTCTCCTGGAAATTGTTTTCACACTATGCTTACACACAGACACACACACACACACACACACACTCCTGCAATTGACTGGACTGGGTGTGCACTGAAAACTAGAAAAATACATGTCTCATGTGATTGCTAGAGACAAGATTACCTGGTTATTCATGTTCAAACATTGGTAACTTATCACCAGAATACATGTTGTTATAGCGCACAACATTTTTTTTTATAGTAAAATCGTAATTATTCCATTTACAAAAATTCTAAAACAATGTTTATTTCTAGTGACAGTACTGATCTAAGTAAATTGAAAGTTTAAATATATCTTTTGCTGTGCCCCTTCAGTAATTTGGGTAATTATTAAGTTTGGGGGCTTTTCTAAAAAAAAAACCCCCAAACAGTGGTATATTTCCCCTTTACTAATTACATAGAACACAAATATACTAGGGGCATTAACGTACGACTANGGGCATTAACCTAAGACTAATTTCTTAATATGTGCTCACCTAACCTAACATAACCTAACCCCACGATGGGTGAATAACTATTTTACATTTTTAAACTAACCAAGGATTGTAGGGTTTTAAACTAACCTAGGGTTGTAAAGTAATATAATATTATACAATATTAATCAAATCTCCGATCAACACCCTACAATCACAGATGGGAACCCTATAATCCTACGTTAGTTTAAATAACTGCAATCCTAGATTAGTTAAAATGCTACAATCCTAGGTTAGTTCAAAAATGTAAAATAGTGATTCACCCATCGTGGGGTTAGGTTCTGTTCGGTTAGGTGGGCACATATTATACAATTAGTCATACGTTAATGACGCTACAGTAATTATTCAGAATAGGGGCTTTTCTAAAAATAAAAGAAAAAATCACGGAAAGTGGTATATTTCCACTCTTCTAATTACAC
The DNA here is from genome assembly GCA_002778355.1 of Clitarchus hookeri. Lineage (NCBI taxonomy): Eukaryota > Metazoa > Arthropoda > Insecta > Phasmatodea > Phasmatidae > Clitarchus > Clitarchus hookeri. Next base: position 71,565 of record NQII01000008.1, read on the forward strand.
ACAACACGAATTTACTAGGGGCATTAACGTATAACAGTTACAAACCACAAGTACGAATTTCGTAATATGTGCCCACCTAACCAAACTTTACCTAATCTCGCAATGAGTGAATGACTATTTTACAATTTTTATCAAACCTAGGATTGTAGTCTTTTAACCTAACATGGGATTATAGTCTTGTAACCTAACCTAGGATTGTAGTTTTTTTAACCTAACATAGGATTGTAGTATTTTAACCTAACCTAGAATTGTTGGGTTTTAATCTAACCTAGGATTGCAGGGTGTCAATCTAACCGAGAATTGTTGGATTTATTTAGTACATTCTACTTATTTTAACATTACGCCCTCCTCAATATTAAAAAGGTCAGCTGTGCAGAACCCATTTGTTACTTTCGTGGGTCAACGACGTTTCATTTAGAAAAGTCGCTATTCTTAACAAATACCCTGCAAAACCTACAACTGGAACAAAAAATAATTCGCTGCCTTTGGTGAATGCACAGTGTGCAGTAACTGTAATAGCCTACGCCAATAAATATATTGCTGTTCTACAAAATCATGGATTACAAACCTAAGTTGGTGCAAAATAATAATGCTGGATTTACAATGCCATGTCAGTCAGACATCACAACCGCGACACCGACGTAAATAATCCAACAGCCAATCAGAAGCAAGGTCACCCCGACAAAAGTAGATTCTATTTCTACTTTTGTCGTTGTCGGACTCGCTCGGCACTCTAAATAATAACAAACAAAAACCTTACAAAACATTATGTCGTGCAGATGTCACTGCTGTGGGAAATTTTACTCTAAAAATATGTGGCAGGTATATACAGATTATTGTGTAGAAGATACCTGGTTGTTGATGTGACTGAAATAAATAATCATGAAAATAGTATATTTACATAGCTTTCGACTGTTTTCACAACAAAATAGTGAATAAAATATTGTGATTTCTATGCATTCTAACGAGAAAGTATAGCACATTACTGGCCATTTTAAGATTTGCAGACAGCTACGATATGCTTGTCGGCTGGGAACTGTCCGAGTATTTATTGTAAACACTGAACACATTTTGGTGGCAGAAATTGTCGGATGGACATGTCGTGTCGGATTGTCGGAGCATGTTCGTCGTGCCACCTCTGAGGTCACAATACTTTACAGGCCTGTTAAAGTACTTTTAGCAAGCTATAGTAACCCAACTAAATCAAACCCCTATTAACATTTTTTTTAGCAAACGTACGGTCCCAGACAAAACAGAACAGCCTACGAGGAAACAATTATGTACTTGGTTTCATATACCTGTTTCATACATGCTGTATATGATGCGACGAATCAGACCACATGTAAAATTATCAACATCTCCGACGCCTTTCACTCTTTTCTTTCTTCTGGTCTTGCCTGGTGTCTCCAGATTTTCTGCATTCTTCTTGTAGAACCTGCCGAATGAATGAAAAGTCTTTAGCATTCTGGACACACGCAAATTGCTGTTATAGTTATGGTAGTTACAGATGAGACACCGCAGAGGTAATTATATACAATAAGGGCTTTTCCGAAAACCGAGAAAATAATACCTGCAAATTATGGTTATCGCTAATGTGATGAGGTAGGCTATGAAGACCAGTGTGTTTATATGGTAATACACGTAAAACATATTTCTATCAGGTAACTGAATCGTGTTAAATACGATAATGCTTATTTAGCATTTTTTATTGCGATTCTTGCCATTTGAAGTGTTAAGTCAAATTATTGTGTGATGGGTGTTTCTTTGCAATTATGTCAATGATAAGTGTAAAAATATTATTATTGTGCAGAAATAAGAGTGTTTGTCGAGTTTCCATGAATTGAATCAACGCCGTGTCCTAGACATGTCTTAAAGGCCATAAATCTCCAAGGACCTACATTCGCCAATCACAAGGGTGAATAACGCCATTTATACTCTGGTTTTTGCAAGGAAAGTAAGTGTAGTTAATTGTACGTGTAGAGTTGCATGGAAATTAAAGTTTTATGCACTGCTACCGTTGGCAAGTTAAATTGCAGAATATCCAACCAAATCAAACCTAACTTCACATCACAGGGGGTGGATAAACCAATGTGAGGTTATTTATTATACTTTTGCTAACAGACTATCTCGTGTCAGCACCCACTCTCCCTCAATCCCATATTGTGAAGTTAGGTTAGGTCTTCTTGCATGTAATGTGGTTAACAGACCAGAATAACATGTACTTTATATAACTTTTACCCAACAATTTCCCCTCTTCTTCATAGCCCTCCCATCACATTTTTTTTAGTATATAATAGAACTATTGTGATGCCCCTTGGAAATTTTTAGTTAGTCATTGAATGTGCTAAGACTAATAAATGTTTACAGGTTATGTCTGGCCCACAATCACATGTAAACAAGGCAAGACACCATATCAAAACAATAAAATATCACACAATGTTACTTTATATTTACCTGCGGACAGTTCGAGCGGAGATACCCAGAATTTCTGCAGTCTTGTTGATGACAGAACATCTTTCCAGCTGGCCAGTGCGAATCATCTCTTTCACTTGCTTCGCCGCACGAATAATATCCGCCTGCCTCTGCCGGTTCGTAATGGGATTCCGTGACCGATTCATTTTCCACGTACCGAATTTAGGAAAACTAAAAGCTAGCACTATAATATAAGTTAAGTCTATATTAGAATTATCTGAAATAAAGTATACAACTCTAAACCACCAAAAACAATACGACAAATTGCCAAGATCTCAAGACCACGGCAAAAGCATGTGCAAAGGCACAATGGCGTCGCTGAGATCGAATGTCTTCACCAAGCCGTGTATGCACACATCTTAGAACGTAAAATTAACATGTTTTTATATTTCGTAGATGATCGGCATACATTCTGAATACAGTTTATAAAAACCAAATAATTGCTTTTAGTGAAAAAAAAGTATACAACTTTACGTTTAAATTTAAATTAATAATTTTATTGTTATGAACTATTTTCTTTCGTACGGTGCCAACACTACAATATACACATCGAAGCGACCAGTCAGGTGATACAATGTTGTAGCAATGATAGTAAAATTTGTTTCACTGCTACGGAGTTGGTGGTTCTGAATTTCGGAGACCTGTCAGAAAACGGCCTTCTTATACCGTATGGACCATACCTGTATATGTGTGTTTCTGTGTAATTGTGTGTGTGTTTGTGTCCCCTTTCAATTTTTGAACGCCTCAAACGAATTTCACCAAACTCGGTACACATATAGTACATAGTAAGGACACCTGACTTATAGTTTTGGACCATGCTGGGCAGTTACTTTCTAAATGGCGGTCATTTTAAAATTTAGGGTGATATGTCATATCTCGGGAACCATTCAACTTATCTAAACAAAATTTTGTATGCTGATGGAGCATTGTGTAAGCATTAAATTTTGAGATGGTTATTGTTGTTAGTCCAACATTTTGGAAGATAGCGCCAAATGAATAAATAAAGAATTTACATTACATATCAAAAATTATTAAACCTATTTTCACCCAATATGGCATGTAAGTATTACTATGACAGGCCTGATAAAAGTAACTGATGGAACTTTATTAGGTACTTATATTAAAAATAGCAGCCACACAAGTGTTTTACATTTATTTGGTATATCTATCATACTATTTAACCAATTTCAAGCAAATTTTTACGCTGTGAGTATTTATTTCAAATGTTATGCATGCCAACACATAACCACTTTTGTCAGCCATTTTGTAAGATAGCACCACATGAATAAATAAAGTTTTTATTCTATATTTTGGTAAACAATTAACAGATACCTACCAAATTTGGCAAATAAGCAGTAATGCGGCAGATGATGTTAAATGGTAGGTTTTAGGTATGTCAGAAGCTTATTTTCAAAATGGCGGCAATATAGTCATTTAATTTTAGAGTGTTATATCGTCAAAACCATGCAATCAATCCAACTTAACTTTGTATGTTGGCAGTAGATATTACAGCCGTCAACTGTGTATATATGGAGCATCTTTTGTCGACTATTGTGTAAAATAGCACCACATAAATAAATACAATTTTATGTCATATCTTGGGCAACAATTGACCGATTTCGATCAAATTTGACAAACACATAGCACTGCAGCAGAATATGTAAAAAGGAATATTTTAAGTTCATCAGAATCCTCTTTTCATAATGGCGGACATAAAGTTATTTTAGCTTAGAATTATATATATTATTGAAATCATTTAATAAATTCCAAATTAACATTTTATCCTGACAGTGGATATAACAACTATCAACTGTATCTACAGCGAACATAGTTTGTTCGCCATTTTGTAAGATAGCACCACACCAATAAATAATTTGGTGTATCTACCATACTATTTAACCAATTTCAACCCAATTTTGTATGCTTAAATTNCACCACACCAATAAATAATTTGGTGTATCTACCATACTATTTAACCAATTTCAACCCAATTTTGTATGCTTAAATTATATATTACAAGCAACATATATGTCTACACAAAGCCACTTTTGTCAGCCTTTTTGAAAGACAGCATTACAAGAATTAATATAGTTGTTATGTAATATCTCCGGAAGAATTAACAGATTTATACCAGGTCTGGTAAACAATTAATACTGCGACAGGTTGTGTTAATAGGTATGTGTTAAGAAGGGCAGACAATTATTTTTAAANCACCACACCAATAAATAATTTGGTGTATCTACCATACTATTTAACCAATTTCAACCCAATTTTGTATGCTTAAATGATATATTACAAGCAACATATATGTCTACACAAAGCCACTTTTGTCAGCCTTTTTGAAAGACAGCATTACAAGAATTAATATAGTTGTTATGTAATATCTCCGGAAGAATTAACAGATTTATACCAAGTCTGGTAAACAATTAATACTGCGACAGGTTGTGTTAATAGGTATGTGTTAAGAAGGGCAGACAATTATTTTTAAAATGTTGATTTTATGGCCGTATTAGTTTACTATGGTTTATGGTCGAAACCATGTAATCAAATCCAACTTAATTTTGTATTCTGGCAGTATGTATTACAACAATCAAATGCGTCTACATGCAGCATGTTTTATCTGCCATTTTGTAAAATATGCCATATGAAAAAAATAAAATTTTTATGTAATATCTCGGGAAACAATTCACAGATTCCTACCAAATTTGGCAAACAAATAGCACTGCAGTATAAACTGGTATGTTTTAAGTAGGCCAGGAACTTAGTTTATAAATGGGGGCTATATAAATATTATATCTCAGTATATTTTACTAACGAAACTAATTTCAACTTAACTTTGTATGCTGGCAGTATCTGTTACAACCATTAAATTTTTCCATAGAGATCCTCATTTCTCTACCATTTTGTAAGTTACCCCCCAATAAAAATAATGTTTTTATATCATATCTCGAGAAACAATCTACCCATTCTTACCAAATTTAGCGAAGAAGTTGTACTATGGCAGGCCATATAAATACATGTACTTTTTTAATTGTGACATACACCTATTTTCATATTGGCAGATATAAAATTATTTTAGTTTAGTGTGTTATATCTAAGAAACTATTTAATCGAGTTTAAGTTAGCTCTGTATATTGGCAGTATGCAATCGTAAAATGTTCTAATAAGAAGTTTTTTATCCTCCATATATGAAGATCGTCACATGAAAAATATAGAGGTTGCTTGCCATAACACAAGGAATAATGAACCAATTCCCACCAAATTATTCACAAAAGTACCCTTACGGTAGGCCATGTAAACTTACATTATTTAATTGACTCAGTCACTTATTTTTCAGCATGATGGCCCTGTAAATATTTTACGTTAGTAAACCTTATCATTCGAAAAATTAGACTGATTTAATCCGAAGTTGATGCTCCGAATCTGACCTCCGTAATGCAGTTGATTGTACACTACTTTATAATACGGAGTTTTCTGGGTTAGAGTCCCGAGTAAGGCACGTGTATATTGTAATCGTCTCACAATTGTTGCATATGTTTATGGTTTCATCTCCAATGATATTTCTTTCAACGTTACGATAAATTCCTACCTACCAACTCATTTTTAAGAATTTATTAAAACATTAATTGCACCCACGTTGAAGAAAGTAGGCTCATTAGTTATATCAGTAACTTCTAGGTTATAATTCGAGCACTGACTCGACACAAGGATTAAAAATAAATTTTTAAAGCCATTCTAGAAAAGGTGTAAGGCACATTCTTAACTACATCCATTTATTTATAACGAGATAATATTTGTATACAGTTTAAAGTAATAAAACCTTACATAAATACTTAAAATATCTAACACAGAATACTTAACTGCAATACTATTGTATGTTCTTCCTGCTCCACTTGTCCTATGAAGTCAGAGTAGTGGAGTGGGTTACACATCGGGATAATAACCTAAAGAGCGCCAGTTAGAATATAACAACCAGGAAGGAATTTTTCAAATCATGATATGAAAGGACATGTGATGTATAATAATAGGGATGATACAAATTTAATTGATATTCCATATTTAGAGGATAAAATTTATTTAAAACAGTGGTAACCAGCGTTGGCAGGATTTTGTTTATTGTTTGGCTTTATGTATGCAATCATATATCTTGCCTACACATAACCAACATTGAAGCATGTTAATAAATCTGTGGTTAGTAAATGACCGTTTCAATGATTATTTGAAAGAAAAAACAAACTACTTCTAAAAGAGTGCACAAAACCATAACGTTATGTTGGGCCAACGTTGTATCTCAGTTGGCAAACAACATGAAAGTCATGTTGAGCCAACGTAGACCCGTGTGACATTTCAGCGTTGTGCTTATGTTGGCCCAACCAAAAGTTGCTACTGGCGTAGCACCAAGTCGTAATATTAAAAAAAAAAAAATTACTACTGGTCTACAAATTTATTGAAAGACCTAGCGGCTAAGCACTTTAGTCGCCTTCACTGTGACATGTGTTGAGTTGTCACGCTGAAGACCAGCCGAGAGGGTTGGAATCTTGAATAAAGTGGTTTTAAAAAATGCACGTGTTTTACAACCATTTACAAACCAACATATTTTATATTAACTTGCACCGTTTCTCCTATCATTCTGATACGTTCACCGTCATGTGATTTTATTTTCGTATACTGACAACAGGTAGTCAGAAAAGTCTTCAGTTCGTATGCGAACCTCTTGCACATCTTTCGTCCGAACTGCCTGCACGCTGTTGAAGCTTTTGGGCCGATAAGAAAGAAGTAAGGGAGGGAGGATTAGGAAATAGTAGCTTATTTTCACACATTTCCCGGGGTTTCATCTGTCTTTGTCGAAAGGTAGTGAATATATTTGGCAAATAAAATTTTCGTGTTACAAAGGGATAAAAAAAAAATACAGGTCATAAAATTTTTTTTATTTGATTTCCAAAATCTTGATACAGATGGGAGTATTTTAGAGTTCGCAACTCGAAAGGATAAATTTACGAACCTAACATTATATAAGACTTTAATTTTTTCTCTATTTAAATTAAAAAATCTACAAGACTAACGTTTACATCTTCAGAATAAATTGATAGCATCCGCCGCGCATAAGAGTTCCTATATCTAACACTCACACAATCGGAAGCTTCAGTCGTACAGTAAAACACTCGAATTTAATTTATGATCATACTGTACTTATTCACACCCGAATCGCTACAGCCAGAAAAAATTAACTGAAATCACACACACTCGTGTCAAAACAAAGCTATTGGGAGTGACGAACCTCTGCACAAGGTTTAATTACCCGCGATNAGAAAAAATTAACTGAAATCACACACACTCGTGTCAAAACAAAGCTATTGGGAGTGACGAACCTCTGCACAAGGTTTAATTACCCGCGATTTCCGGTTAAATATTACCCCTACACACCTATTCGTAGTGAAGTCTATTGACACGAGCCGCGAAACGACGGTTTGGCTCGCCTGCAGCTGATCTCAGCACATTTGTGGCCAGCACATCTAGATATGTCCAGTACTTTATAGACATCAAAACCTTAATGCATGGCCACCTGTTGTACTGGAAAATCTCTACAATTGTCAAAAAGGAAAGCTTTTATCCGGCCTGAACTTACGCCATCCATGATGATTGCGAGCACAGCTGACTTAGAATATTATACGTTGCGTCTAGACCCGCTANTTCAGTCGTACAGTAAAACACTCGAATTTAATTTATGATCATACTGTACTTATTCACACCCGAATCGCTACAGCCGGAAAAAATTAACTGAAATCACACACACTCGTGTCAAAACAAAGCTATTGGGAGTGACGAACCTCTGCACAAGGTTTAATTACCCGCGATTTCCGGTTAAATATTACCCCTACACACCTATTCGTAGTGAAGTCTATTGACACGAGCCGCAAAACGACGGTTTGGCTCGCCTGCAGCTGATCTCAGCACATTTGTGGCCAGCACATCTAGATATGTCCAGTACTTTATAGACATTAAAACCTTAATGCATGGCCACCTGTTGCACTGGAAAATCTCTACAATTGTCAAAAAGGAAAGCTTTTATCCTGCCTGAACTTACGCCATCCATGATGATTGCGAGCACAGCTGACTTAGAATATTATACGTTGCGTCTAGACCCGCTANGCCTGAACTTACGCCATCCATGATGATTGCGAGCACAGCTGACTTAGAATATTATACGTTGCGTCTAGACCCGCTACCTACTGCTTACTGCCAAGCAACATCTGCAAAATTCGAAAGAAAATTCCAACCAAAGAATACCTACAAAATTCCTAAACGCGTTAGTATATAAGCATAATATCTCTGGCGGCAGTATAACATCGTAATAAAAATAGTTCGTTATCAAACCGCAAATGTGGCGCTTACGTTCAGTATAAACTACAAGAACCAATCATTCAAACCTAAACGTGAAAAAAAGATATATAGAGTATTCTAAATATGAGTATCTGTAATGATGGTCCATACTAAGTCCGTCCCTATATGAGGAAGGGTATAGTAGTAGCAAGGCCATGGCCTGATGAGTAGGCAACACATCCTGCATCTGGTGGTAAACACACATTGGTGGTATGATGCACAATGTTAAACGTCACAGCCAGTTCCCCTTTCCAACCTCCTGAGCAGTGTCGTTTCCCGCCCCGTATGCCCGAGCAGCCTGTTATTTGCAGTCTGTCACTGCTTCGAAACATTAGGTACTGCAGACGTGAACATGGACGAGTACACAAATTCTGAAATGACGGACATAGTCTTGGTGTATGGTGAAGTGAGAGGCAACGACAGGGCAGCTGCGCGTGTGTACAGCCAAAGATACCTTACACGACGTCAACCGAACCACCAAATATTCGCACACCTTACACAGCGAATACGGGAAACAGGCACATTTCAGCGTCGGTGAGGACCTGGTCGACCAAGATCCGTCTGCACGCCACAGTTTGAAGAGGCGGTCTTAGAGAATGTAGCGGAAAACGCTTCTACGAGCAACTGCGTGGCCACGCGTAGAATGGATGCATTGAATGGCACAGTATGGTGTGTCCTCCATGAACAGCTGCTGCGACCATACCATGTGCGTAGGGTACAAGCAATGGGGNGAATGGCACAGTATGGTGTGTCCTCCATGAACAGCTGCTGCGACCATACCATGTGCGTAGGGTACAAGCAATGGGGCCAGCAGATTATGCCCCTAGGCTAGAATTTTGTCGGTGGTTCATGCAGCAATGTGTAATTAATCCTGATTTACCAGCAGCGATTGTAATGTTTATAGACGAAGCCACGTTCACACAAAAAGGCTTTTGCAACAGTGGTAATGTCCACATGGCTCCAACCCACATGCCACTGTAAGGAGAGGTCATCAACACCGCTTTGCCATAAACATTTGAGCCGGTATAGTGAGGGGCCAATGTTGTTGGCGCATACTTGCCGCCGAACTGTGTGTCAGGATATCAATATTATGATTTCCTGCGGTTCAGATTGCCACAGTTACTGGAGGATGTTCCGTTCGCCATCAGAGAACGGACGTGTCTGCAACAAAACAATGCACCACCTCATTTCACCAGGATTGTGCGTGGTTACCTCAACACAGCGTATCCCGTTCGCTGGATAGGAACGGGGTGGCCTCATGCTTGGCCACCATGCTCCCCGGATCTCACAGCGTTAGACTTCCGGCTGTGGGACTTTCTTAATGGTTATGTGTACGAGACACCCATGAAATCTGAAGATCACCTGTTAGCGAGGATCATGGCTCCATGTGATCAAGTGCGAGACACACCAGGTGCTTTTAAACGCGTCCGCCAATCTCTAATATGTTGTATGAACTAATTAAAAGACATTGGAGGGGCACATTTAGAACATTTGTTGTATAATTGGTTGTTATACTGCCACACGCATAATCTTGAATGATTGCAGTGTCTGTTCTGTTGTGCTGTAAGGTAGTGCCTTCAGTACCGATAACTCATTGCTACGTCACGGAAAGTACATGTGGTATAAAATATGCCAACCCCTATTATGTACATGAAGGAGATGTGTACGACGTACCATAACTTAATTTTTTCCAAGATCTTAGTTTAATTAATCCGTATACCGATTTGTGTTCCTATAACGCAAGTACTTTTTACAATATCCCATATAATATACTTGTCGCCCTCCGCCTTTAAGGCCTTGTACAGCCTTTATTATTTGAGATGGACCACGGGTGTCCAAAATCAATCTTCCTCTTTTCCGGCTACGAATCACGTGCCCGAGTTTGTACACATGTTTCCTAAACACGTTGTATACACTGAGTTTATTACTTACATCGAAAAAATTATTTAAAAATATGGTTAATGGATAAACAATGGCTGAAAGAAAAAATAATTAGGTCCTCAAAAGTGCTCATTTACAGTGAAAAGCCTATAATAGTTTATATGCATTACAAAATCCACCAGTTATCTCATTTTTAAAAAGTTGAGTTTACTGTTTTATTATGACCTTGTGAGTAATGTGAATAGTTTCCCGTTACTTACACTTACGTAAAAGTTTCATTTTGTACAAAAATTAGTTTTACAGAACCCGTAATATTTTCATAAACGAACATATACGATTTGAGATTGTTACTCGGTTGTCCGCCATCTTGTCTGTCGCAGCTTCGTGGGTATAGAATAAATTTAGAATAAGTTCTATTCCCATTTCGGGCATGCCCATGGGTACGAAAACTGTTATACCCGGAGCCAGACCTCCTGGAAGGGGCTGAATTGTAACCTTCACGAGAGCAGAAACTCCAGCAGAAATTGGGTATGAAAACTGCTACAGATATTGGCAACGTGTAGGGTCAGTTTAAACGTTAGAAGTTGATTGAATATGGTGGAATTCAGTGCAGTTATTGGGATGTTAAATAGGAGGAGGACAGATGCAAACACCCATATGCGAATGCAGAAGGACATAAATAGAGAGAGGTTGTCTCAAAAACTTTCTAAAGAAATGTCTGCTAAGTGTCAATTGTCAAACAAATCACATTTAGTGATATTTTAAAATTAAGAACGGTTAATACAAAGCCAGAGTACGCCAGGTATATTAACTGATTTTCTAAGAAAACGACATTTACTTCATCATCGTCCTTAGCTTTTTCCAGCCTATGACCGGGTCAGCATGAGTGATAATTATAGGTATATAATATTACATATATTTTAACTGCTTAACTAAATAGGTGTCATATATGTTTAATTTCACTGAGAATTAAAACATCATAGAGAATTTTGCATTTAGGAGAAAGTAAACGCAAAACTACCGAAAACCTATTGAAAATATATTTTTCATTGAATTTTATTTATTAGAAAAATTATTGCAATAATGGGTACTTATGTCACCATGATAAAAACGATACTGGTTCTAGGACAGTGATAGAGCATAGTTGTTGGTTCAATTTTTAATCCTGAATATGTCTTTTTTTTTTCATGAGTACAGGTTAAACAACGTGTAAGCAGATATATCAGGAAATGAAAATAAGTTAAAAAAAAAAAAAATGAATGAAACAACATGAGCTTAAAATACAAAGTTATAGGGAGCAGAAGGTTTTTGTGTTCTAGTGTTATGAAAAGCAAGAATGGCCATGATGCAATTAAAGTACCGCACTGGTCGATTACTCCTCACATATATTCTTCGGTGATGTGATCGGAGATGGGTAAAAATTAAATATTTCTCTAAAAGTATTAAGCCAGAATGTGCTGCTTTAGTTAGCTTTCTTACTACTTAATTTCGAAGTAACATGATTTCTCCAGTAAAGTGATCATACATGTATGTTTTTATGTGAAGTCGTTAGTTAGTGTAACATTTTTCTGTGCAATAGGAGTTGCGTGAATTGAAAATGGCAAGGAATATAAAGAAAAAGTTTTTGCCTGAGACAGCGGTTTTACTTAACGACAAAATCGTGTATGCACCTTTGAATAGAAAATGTTGATGATGAATGTCACGCTGTTTAACTGGTCGCTATCATCGACCGGCATTGTTATATAACGAAGTGAAGGATGGATCGTTCTCCAGCTGAAGTTCGTAACTAATGCATACAGTCAATAATGGGAAGGATGTCGCGGAGCGCGGCTTCCCGCTACACGCAACCTATTAAAACGCCAGGTCAAACTCACGTGGTTTGTGCTGCACATGCGCTTTTCTGCGAGAATTTCCACTGGTCCACGTAGATGTCTGCTATTTCAATATGTTATTTTAATGTCAGCACGCAGCGGATATGTATTCACTTTTCTTGGGTTCAACGAGTCATCGAATTCAGGTATCACCACGAATGAGCGGCTCAGAAAATTTCTTGAAGTAACAAACAGTGCCAATAAGTGCGGATAAGAACTAATTCTACTCTCGCATCACGAAGTTTTAGCAAGGTTTGTAACATGTTTTTAGCACTTTCACGATGCATGCAAAGTGCCGAGATGAAAATGTTGGTAAACTTATAGAATCGAATGAAAATAATGTTAGCATTCATTAAATCACTAACATGAGAGCATTATTCTAATAAGCATATGTAATGAGGTAATAAATATTATAATTTAAAATACACGGTAACATATTCATTTTGTTTATTTGGAAGCTCCAAAAGAGAAATCACTCTACCGACTTTAAATGTTTTTGTTTTATTTGGGAAAATTTGCATATCAGGTAAATGTAGCTGACTTACAGAAATTATAGGCCATATAACATATTTGCATAGTTTTTTTACAACTGCCGAGTAAACAAGAATACTCCCTCACATGTAGGGGCGGTGTTTTCTTGGTGGTAATCGCAGAAATTGGATGTGTAGCTTGAGCTTAACTAACACACATCGTGTAAAAAAAGGCACATTATAAAACCAGGGTTACGTAGATAAGTTAAATTTGTAAAGAAATCACACCCGTTATTTTATAATATGGCCGACCGTTTGGTTGCTGCGGCCCCATGAATCTAGCGTATGATCGTTTGTGGATCACCACTACCACTACACAAATAAGCTGTTGAACCGTAATGTTTAGACCTCTTGCACGTACACGTGTGGAGGTATCGGTGATTTATGCGCTAAGTTGGATACGAAAATATGTGATGGCCAATTTTAACGGTTTTACCAATCGCACGTGAGAATTATTGTTTATGCTTGTATTGTAAGTTGTATTTATTAACGCGTACTGTCATTACAGGATGTATCACACAAGGAACTTTACAATGTATAATTTACTACCTCTATCACATCACTTCTGTGAAGCTGGTGCGGTGCCACACACACGATCATACGCCACATTAATGGGGGGCTGAGACCAAACGATTGNCACTTCTGTGAAGCTGGTGCGGTGCCACACACACGATCATACGCCACATTAATGGGGGGCTGAGACCAAACGATTGGCCATAATAGGAAATTAACCCTATAATTTCTTCTAATTTTCCATTTCTTTACGCAATCCCAGTGTAACAGTCCAGCATTATTACGTGGTGCATATCTGTATCCACATACGTTTATGGATATTTTTTACTTAAAATGTTTACAAAATAACTACTCCATACGGAACAAAAAGAGAAATTTTCAAAGGCTGCAAATTTTTTCTTTACTTTTTGCAAAGTTATAGCAATTTTTATTCCTATTTGTGTATTTCATGACCTAAAACTAGGAAGAATCTCCACATTGTGTGACCAAAATGGGGTAATAACGTATTATGAAACAGCAGCAGTGTGTGACTATGGAGTGTATACAACCACTCGGAAAAAATCTTGCACAATGCAGCTCACTGGGATCGAAACATGAAATTCCTTATACCAGTCAGCTATGCTATCAAGTGATCAAACAGGCTCGGCAATCAGCACTAATTTACATATTATTTTATCCATATTATACACAGTATTATAATGAATTACAAGTAAAAAATCTACCAGATATTTCCTTACGCAAAATGAGGTAGATAACGTAATGATCTACAGCAACTGATAAGTAAAGTTTCTCGTTCTTGAAAAAAAAAATACATTAAAAGATGAAGTAATATATGTAATATAGTAAATATTTACACCATAAAATTTTATGTAGGCAGTAGGTGGTGTGAAAATATGTTAACAATAGATTTCACATGATGGAGCTTTAATGGTTAGTCAGTGATATTTCGCACGATTGTTGAAAACCTAATAACATGTTATACGAAAATGTTATAAGCGCATATTACTCTCTATAAATCGTTTATTTGGACAAACAACTTAAAGTTAACCTAATAAAACTTTTTTTTCTCAGTGAAACGTTTTTTGATGTACTATATATTTTGTGATTTATTTCGGAATGTAGTAACTTGAAGGGAAAGTAAAGAACGGCTAATCAAGTTTCACTGAAATCTACTTTACTATAATTCAAAAGCTGTCGCAAAACACTCAAATATTAGTTTTAGTAATAGTGTAGTGTGTGAAAGTGTTTAAATATTTAACACTCTCATAACCGGTCAAATTGTTTACATAACTGAACAATGTTTCAAGTACGTATTGTTGATAATAAAAAAACTCTAACTTTCTTGCAGTACACAACATTCGGTGTGACGAGTGTCTGAATGTATCCTTTAACTATCAAAGCTTATGCAGAAGTTCTATTGTTCTTTGAACATAAATAAACAGGATAATTTTTATTCCCTAAAAAACTAAGTTCGCAAAAATAAAATGTAATTAAAATTATTTGAATGGGAACTAATTGGATTTATCTTTCATAAATGATAAAGAAATAAAAAATAAAAATAAAATACACATTACTTGATTTTGATTAAGTTCATACAATAGAAGTTAATGTCGACTTTGACGTATAAGGCCTAAGTGAAGTAAAAATGTTGCTAAACAAAGTTCAGTAAAATCATTTTTATACAGCAGCGATAAAAAATCCACACTACTCATGAAGCAGAAAGTCATTTTGGTATATGTTGAGCAGGCGGGCCGAGTCGCAGAAAGCAGTTTCAGATGTGAAGAAGGCGTGCTACAGTAATAAAATGTTTTGGAGGAAAAGTGCACAAAGCACGACATGAAATACAGGCGAACTAAAATGCGAGTGCATTAATTTAGTCAGACTGCAGCACTCAAATTTAGTAAGTGTTATAAATTAAAGTTCTTTATGCTAAATAAACACAAATATACTTGGAAATATTTAGAACATATTAAAACATTTTCATTTATCTAGTTTAAACCAAAATATTTCTAAACGATCCCCAATTGAAAACACCAAAGTAAAATACTTGAGAATTTTAACAAACTCCCTCATAATTTTTTACACAATTATACATTCAAATAACTATACACCAAATTTATAAAGTTTTTCTACAAAATTTATATATTTTAATGATTTAGGCGATTGAAATTGTATGTGACGAATAAGTGTTTAATATCAGTGCGTTGTAACAAATCTTTTAATCAAAAATACATTTCTAATTTCATTTCCCTCGTAAATGAACATTTAAATATTCTTGGGAAAAGAATTTTTCTTTTATTTTTTGAACCATTAAATGGGCATAACATTAGATATCAGAATTTTTTTTCAGATTTATTAAAATATATTCTTTTCGAAAAATGTTGCAATACGTTTTATACATATATAATAAAGATAATAAAATGACAACAGATCGTTACAGACAGTTCAAATTAAAATGTTATTAATTAAATTGAAGATACTGTTGTTGTATTTCTACATGAGTTCCGTGATTGTTTAACTTCGTNTCCGTGATTGTTTAATGGAATGCTTTGCAAATAAACTGCCAGACAGTCGAAACGTCGTAGCCTACATAATATTTTTTGTTAAAATTAGACACTTTGCAGGAGATTTTTTTTCTCTTCTCATATTTTTTGACTACAATGAAAACATCTTGATGCAAGGGAATTTCTTAATGCAAGGAATATTGAAAAAATACAAATCATCGTTATTTTTTTTCTTTAAAGATGTTCAAAATATTTATAGCTCGTTGTGATATTTAAATGATACAGTGGTTATGATATTTTGTAAAATACTGCAAAGACATTAAAGAGTTGCACTAATATTTTTTTTTATTTCGTGTCTGTTAAAAAATATTTTTAATTCTAGTGCAGCAATTAGTTACCATTATTACATGTGTTTGGAAATGGTACACGCTTCTGTGTATAGTGTTTTTCTCTCAGATTTTCTTTTATATATAAATCACATTTATATATCTGGGAATGATTAATATATAATGAAAATTAATACATGCAATCACTATATACCACAAGAATTTTTGGTATTTTTACATTTTGGATACTCTATTTTAATAAATTTTTAGCGGCTTGTGTTTTCATCAGAAATAATGTAAAAAATAACCTACAAGCTGCAGGCCCGTCCAGAATAGTGATAAGGGAGAGGGGTGGAGGTGCGTACATTCTGCCCCGGGCCCCATTTCGTAAGGGGCTCTGTGTGGTGGAAAGGAAAAAAAAATATTGATGTTAATCTACTATTGTTATTAAACAAATGCTCATCAGTGTTCACGGATAGATTTCAGCATGCCAAGCCATCCTGGACAAACCCAGTGGCAAGCAAGAAATTTGTGTGTGTGTGCGGGAACGTGGGAGGGGAGGGGGAGGGGGGGATCTCTCATGCATACACAAAGAGGGGTCATAAAACCATAAACCATCCTTAGTCGGCAAGTAGTACCGTTAGTCGGACAGGCAGTAGTGCGGAATTTACTTCCAGACAGTCAGTGCAACACACTTGAGATTGGAACAACAAAGCAGCACTGTAGTTGTGCGAACCGTGTGCTCCGCTCACGTGTCATATTTATTGGTGAAGCGCGAAAATACACCAATTGTGAAAAATTTATATAGTATGTATATTTTGCTCTACTTGTAATTTATATTTTTGTCTAAATCTCTTGCATTTAGTAATCGCATCTTTTTTAATAGTTGCGAATAAAGGTTCGTAAGTTATAATACATACATTCAGTAGTTCAACATATTGCCTGTTTCAAATATGTGGTATTAATTCAAGCTGATCGTGGTTAACTGATTATTTTCTAATTTATTCAGGTAGGTTGCTTGAAAAATAACAGATAATCATTAATCACAGCTGTTTACGGTAAGAATTATTGGCGAATTTCTTCAATATTGTTGACAATTATGCTTGTTTTGTGTGTGTGTGTGTGTATATATATATATAAATTCTATGATTATTAATGATGAATAATTTTTTTTGCGTAACGTTTGAACATCGTAAATGTATAGTTTTCCGTGCATTTTATACAAATAATAGAGACAGATTACATAATGATAAATTATGTTGTAAAACAGCGATAATTTAGTTTTATCTATTTATCCAGTGTCTCGTGCATAGTATTGTCTTGTTCGACATACTGAACTAGCACAGTGAATAAAAATAAAATTAAGTACCTTACGTTTACTTATAAAAAGGAGATTTTGAGTTTATTCGATGATATTATTAACACATATGTGTCATTTCCGCGCATGAATTAACAATATAAAACTTATTACTTAATAATTATGAAGAAACCGCGGATCGTTCAAAAGGAACCACGTATTCTGTGTTCACTAATCGCAACTAACATGATAATTTTGAATTGCAGTACACGGACACTTGTGGTAAGTGTGACATTTTTACATTTTGCGGTTAATTAATCACCTAAAATCACATTATAAAACCATAATTTAGTCATATCGTTATTCAAGGAGGATATTCTCTGGCAGAGACTGTTCTCGTTGTTAATTTAATTCACAAATATTTTCATAATCATAATCACAAATGTGCCTCTTTAATAATTTGATGCATGATTATAACTTTAAGTGCCTCTTTCTGTCAACAAAACATACTGTCATGTTCTGATTTGTCACTGCCACATAATGCTTACGTAATATTTGAAATAAAGCTACTTTTTTTTTAAAGAAAACCTAACAATGCACATACAGGCACAACCATAGACATGCATGATTCTAATAAGCTTTTATAAGTTGCCCCTTCCTGCATATTTTGATTAAATTGCATTAATATATTACTTATATAACCTATTATTCAGTGGATTAGCTTTACAACTGTCATAGTATAAAAACGAAACTCTAAACACAATTGATATGCTAAATATTTAAAAATCATTTCTGCGAAAATATATATGTTTATACGTATTACATACCTTAATATTTCTCCCAGCCCAACTTTGACTTCGGCAAAGTTATATATCACTTATCCGAGGTCCTGATTCCTAACCATGGACAGCTCAATATAAATAAGTGCTAATCATGTCATGGCTTTTTTATATATAAGCTGGAATTTTGAAGGACCTCCGTAAGGACTTCTTTTCTCCCATTAGTGAACACTCTACCTGGCAAATTTAAAATTTGCAGTCTGAGGTTCCGGCACACCAAAGTTTGATACCACTTCACTCAAACAATTGAAACGAGGTTATATTTGACATTTTATTACATACAGTATGCGAAGAGAACACAGTTATAAGAAAGAAACTTTAGGAAGCACTTTATCATTCGTTTTGAGAGAGTTCGTCGTACTGAAGCCACACTAACGTGCAAGCATAAATTAATACGCAGGTGGACAAGCGGAGTCGGTTGAGTTACAAAGGAAGAGTGTGTATAGTAACATTTTGACATTCTTTGTCATGCAGCTCGCTGGGCTTGACCACAGTCACATAAGGCTGCATAAGAAGAGACTTTGCAGTATAGGATTACGAAGCATTAACATACTCTCGCCAATTACCACCCCACGCCACTAATATGGTTATCATAAAAATTTAATTTCAATATAACTATACAGGTTGGTTCTAAAATCATTGGACAAACATTGAGGGGTGGTAGAGCTAACAAAAACAAACAATTATTGTATAGGAATATATGGGCGGGAGTGACGCATTCAGACACAAACACAAAAATAACACATGAAATGTAACACATTATTTATTTACAACGGCACCGCTAAATGCGTTTTTACAGCAGTGTTTATAATAATTGCTCAAAATTGCTACCACCGACAGTGATGCAAGCTTGGTAGTGTCGGTGGAGTGATTGGCGAACAGATTCAAATACGCCGGGTATTTCACGCACGCCACCATTGTCAGCCAATCACGCCATATGTAGAGGTCGCCAAGCATGCGTGACTGTTGGTGGATGCATTTCCAGCAACAGTTTTAACATTTTCTGTACGGAATCACTCGTTAAGTATGCTGCTAATGAACACTTTATATTTTCGTTATTGTGTTATGTTTTTGTGTTTGTGCCTAAACGCGTCACTTCCGCGTATTGTTTGTTTTAGTGAGCTCTACCACCCCTCAATGTTTGTCCCATGATTTAAGAACCATCCTGTATATAAGAAAATATACGTTATTGTAAAAATTACACAATTCATTGATACAATTGTAGAAATTAATACCCATGCGTCTAATATCTCTAATGTTAATTTCGCTTTTTGAAGAAAATAAAAATGTACCAGGTCCTGGGGCTTCTTCATGTTGTTGGTCCCTGGACAATTGCTAGTCCAGCCATACTGTAGTTACCCCCTTAAACGCACACGGCCAACTAAGGTCTATTAAGAATCAGAACATTGAGCAAACCAGTTTAGGCTCTTGTTTACACATCACAACTCGCAATTAAAAATATATAATTTTTCCATTGAAAACCCACCCTTACCCGGTACTGTGATCTATAGGTTTTTAAATCACAATCCTATTCACTGCTATCTATGAACTACCCATTATCACAAGATCTTCTTTTAAGACAATATTTAAACATTTATGAAAATGGGTAATAACTGGTTCCTTCTGAGCGAAACTACAATACCGTACTACTTAATTATTATTTACATTTTAAGAATCTAGACACTTATAGGTAATCAATTCTGGGGTAAAAGAATAATTTATCTAATAGTTCTCTGTTTACTTACATCAGCAATAAATTGAACATCTGAAGTAAAATAATTTTCAAAACTATCTCGTGTTGAAGCAAAATATTTTATAGGCTGTATCTTGTGAACTGCTGTAGTCACAAGTGGCATTTGAAATAAGTATCTTATAAATTGTTTTAAAATGTAAATATTATGTGAAATGTGTTTATATTAATAGCATTCAAGTTCAGGTGAAAACAAAGACAGATGCCAAAAATAATAAAACTCAGTTTTGATTAATTTTTATTATTTTTGACATTGATTATGGATAAAAATTCTACTATAGCTAAATAGGGTAACATAAAAGGGGACTTGTTGGAAAATCAATTTATATCAGAAATTTCGTTACACCAGTTGAAATCTCCTAATGCATACAATTAAATGTGTCTTGTTGAATTACAGAGTCGTGTACATATCGTAGTATGGTTGAAGTACCGTGTAGAGCTAATGCAAACCAAGTTTAAAATCCTAGGAACAATAATGACTATTGCACTAAATAATTGACTCTGCTGAGTTTTATTAGCAGATGGTTGAAATTTGTCACTAAACATATATATTCAATACACTTAACTATACAGCTGCAAGCTGCTTACAACTGCTTCGTTATTATGTTATGAGCTGGTGCGAGAGGCCACCCCCTCACATATAAAGATACGTGGGATTCTGTGTCATTTCCGCGCAATAAAAAGAGTAATATGAATTTTAGGTTAATTGCAAGCAGACGCATACTTCAAATAGAAGAGTACATGTCAAATAGCTTGGCGGCCTGAAGAGGAAGAAGGGACGGGGGGTCCAAACACTTTTGTTTGCCGCAGGCCCCGAGAAAACTCTGGGCGAGCCTGACATGCTGCGAACACTAGATATGCTTTAAATTTGTCACTACGAAGTGGTGCGCAGTTTTCCGAACACACGGATCACACTACCTGACACACAGGGAGCCATTCGGCTTCCGATCAAGATCACCCACCATCAGAGCACCTACCAATATGATTGGGAAGGCTGATTTCAAAGGACTGAGATTCACTGAATAAGCACAGACACCTCCAACTAGCACGACAGTCCGAACACATAACCCCAAGCCGATGCTGTCGTGCGCAAAATCACTGTGACCTTCACTCAGACACATGGTCCAACCTAGGTTCAGTCGTTACTTTACTGTCGTCCAAGACAATACCGGAACTATGTCACCGCTCACAGCATCGACCCATCATTGGTAGGATAATCTCAAGATATCCTCCAAAATGAGCAATTTCAATCACTGCTAACACGAGTCAATCCTCAATGGAAAAAGTGTCACAGGAGAAAACCTCTGGTTGAGCCTACTAATCATCCCATGCTCCTACGTAATTTTCCATTGCATTTGCAGAGTTTACATCAACATTCCAGTTATCATAGCTAAAGGGAATCTATTCGAACCGAAGTTCAAGCTTTGGGCTCCATCGACCTGAGAGCTCATTAGTCCAACGCACCACCTAGTGATCGGCCTTAGATGTCATATTAAGGCCCAAGCCAACAAGGCAGACTAATTCTCTCTCAGTAGCAAAGATTGCAAGTGTAAAGTGGTGGCGCCAGGTGCGGCTCTCATTTCGTTAAACATAAGAGATGGTGGGTGTCAAAGCACTACTCGTGGTGCCAGTGAGTTGCCTAGCTTGAGGGGGTTTATACACGACTTTCCTAGCAACATTTGGAGTCATGCGTGAGTTACCATGTTCGGACACTACGGCACGGCACTACTCCGACACCTCACGTACGTGGAATCCTTCCTCGTAACTGTATGGAGTTAATCATTCCTCTTCCCGGTGAGCCATTACAAAAATAACTATTACAGAAGAAAATAAAATAACACATTAGCAAAGCACATTATTTATCTCCTCATTTGTGTACTAGATACGATGTGCAATGTGTCTGCGATCTCACATCCGCACGTCGCACCGAACTCTCAGTTAAGCGAAACTCCTACATATGGGACGATACTAGCGTACATGCAATGCAGTTCACCACCATATTTTGTAATCACGCGTTTCCTGTGTTTTAGAGACAGCCAGTGTTGAAAATGTGCATGAGGTGTCACTGTTTGGAAGCTGCAAAGTTAGATTTTGGCAAAATGTTTTTGTATGGCTTATTTTTCTTGGTTAATTTTGCTTCTCCATTAGGAGGCGGCAGTGGTTNGATTTTGGCAAAATGTTTTTGTATGGCTTATTTTTCTTGGTTAATTTTGCTTCTCCATTAGGAGGCGGCAGTGGTGTGTTGATCAGACCAAAGGCAAACCAGGTTATATTCCCGGCTGGTTCGCACGTGGGAAATATGACAGACGTTGCCGTTGATCGGTGGGTTTTCAAGAAGCCCTTGCATTACTCTGCAGCCCCATGTTCACCGGCGCCCAGGACCTCGCTATTGACAGCTGACCCAAACCTGTCCAATCTTTCCCGTGTCGTAACACATTTTTTCATATGACCATAGATGCACTACAGGATTATCCTGTCTCTAAAAAAACGGTACTGAAAAAAATAACAATAATTTTCCGTATGTCGCGCTNGATGCACTACAGGATTATCCTGTCTCTAAAAAAACGGTACTGAAAAAAATAACAATAATTTTCCGTATGTCGCGCTACATTCCACTCTAGAAATAATAATTAATTTAAAGGTGATATCTGTAGAAGAGACCACTTGAGATAGGTTTGCCTATCAAAATACACTGACAAAATGCATAAACAATACTAAACAATTAAGTTATATTTAACATAGGAAAAAATATATTTATTTCATTAGCATAACAAATGAATATATAAATTTTATTATGTGTGTAAGCTCTGTAAATGTGAATATACGATATCAATTTATCTTAATAAGAAACTTAACCAAGAGAAACAACAGAAAATTTAATATTATTATAGTTGTGAATGTAAGTTAGTTAATATAGTAACAAAAATACGTACAATACATCAAAACCGAGACATAATATTTATTTGTCTTAGCAACATCTATTATGACAAATATTTAATACATGTATAAACAAATAAATGTAAAAAAACGTTATAAAATGCATTTTTATTAAATGCAAAATATTGCTAGGTCATACAAAATAAAAAACATTTGTATATATAATTTAATAAGAAAATTTTAATTAATAACTATATACATAATTAGTTTTATCATTGACAGTTAGCTAGACATTATTGTACTTATGAAACTAACACAAAATATATGATTTAAAAAGTAAAAGGGAATTACATATGTAATAGAATATAAGATATTCAAAATAAATTAGGTAATTATTGATCATATTTTAATTTGTTAAATCAACAAAATAATAAAGATAGTGATAAAGAAATTATATTACAGAAAATAATGCAATTAAAATTGAATATAATGATAAACTCAATTACATAAGTAACAATAAAAAATTCGCTGTAAGAAAAATATTGTTTGTAATAATATTGTTCGTTTAAAGAATTCAATTGGCAATAATAAAGAATAATAATTTAAGACAAAACTAGCAATTTTTTAAATGCACTAAATTTTATAAAAACAAAAAATCAATGTAAGTTAACATAAAATCACTATATAACATTACTAAACTGTCATATAAGTTAAGGTTTTAGTGAGCAAAGTATGTCTGAAATATCTGTTTGCGATATCCGTAAAACAAACCGATGTAGATAATGTTCTTAATGAGTTTTATAAATATTACTAAGATGGAAGAATTTTAATGGAGAAGAACTGTTGAGAATTTAAATTCATAAAATAATACTGAAACGAATATTTACGGATACAAAGCTACAAAAATTATAAATAAAAAAGAGTTTATTAAAATTAAATTTACGTTCAAATTTATGTGTTTTAAGCAAATTTATAGTTTCATGAGGAAAACTGAATAGTACATAAAGATGCAAGAATACGTTTACCTACATTTGGCGAAAAGCTACTCCTCAAAATTATAAATAATCTTTGTGTAACTTTGTAGTATGTGCAGATATTGAAAGTTTATTTTAACAAAAATGCTTACTTGTGTACCAGAAACTACAAAACCTTTTATACAGAATTATTATTAACATGGTTTTTCTTGCTTTGATTGTGTATAAAACACGACTGTTGGGTATAAATAACATGTTGTATAAATCGGTTATCACATTATAAATATTAGTTAAAATTTCAAATTAGGAATCGCATTAAATATTTATGGTATTAATTATAAAATTAACTGAACAAAATTGATGACAAAGCAGAACTATATCATCGAAATTAATTTTAATAAGGTACCAATAAGTCTATAAATATATTTATGAAAATTAAATTAAAGTAGTGATTATTATCAATCATTGCCTTCTGGGGGTAATTTAAATTTGTAACAAAGATAATGATACAATAGTGTCAATCAACAAATGTTAAGTAACTAAATAAATAAATATTTTTAAATGTAAGATATATATTGTGTATATATATATATATATATATATATATATACACATACATATAATATGGATATACAGATTATAGTCATTCCATTTTAAATCATGATATTATTTCTTACTTCCCATTAAATTCAACAAATTTGACAAGCTATTATATTTATGTATTTATTGTAGGGATTAGTAATGATAATGTATATGTAGGTATAATCACCAGTTATAAATAAAAAAAATATATAATATTTTTGCAAAAATATTTTCGATTTAAGATTTAGATATACTTACAAATTTATGAGTTATAGTAAATGTAGTTAGGTATTAATTTTGAAACAGAGTAGTTAAAATTCTTCGATACATTGTAATGATGAAACACTTGACTTAATAAATAAGAAACCTTTCTTTCTATAATCAAGAGAAAAAGTTGAAATAATCTACATAATTAAAAATAATCATATCGATGTTTAAATAAAACACTAAACTATAATTAAAATACCAATTATTTAAAGTTAATACATGTGAAGTTTAAATTTAAATATATGAGTTAAAATAAAACGTGTTATTATATATATATATGTGTTTATATTAACTGATTTATTTGAAACCTTTAATGAAACATCTTTGAAAATTAGATTCTGGTTGGTATTTTACAGCAACTGGAATAACATGGTAGGCAATATTAAAAATAACAAACCTAGTTATTTATTTAAATACTGTTATATTATATATAAGAGGAGGTGCATAACAATTTAGAATGTGGCTAAGTGATGCAAATATAAAATATTTAAGTGATTCTGTTAAAAGTAAACCTAATTATANTAACAATTTAGAATGTGGCTAAGTGATGCAAATATAAAATATTTAAGTGATTCTGTTAAAAGTAAACCTAATTATATAAGGTATTTCAATACAAACAATTTTATATGTAGTAATTGTCAGATTAGTAACTTCATGGAGTATCTAAAACATATAGGAATATAATACAAACATAATACAAAATTGTGTTAAAAATTCGCTAAACAATTTNCATGGAGTATCTAAAACATATAGGAATATAATACAAACATAATACAAAATTGTGTTAAAAATTCGCTAAACAATTTTTAGAATGGTTATGAGTATATACCTACTTAGAATAATTCTAACAATTCTAAGATTTGCATAAATATTTTAGACCCAGTAGAGAGATATAAGTCAGTAACAAGGCAATATAATAGAGGCAATGTTAAAACTTATTATAGAATATTAAAATTACGACTAGAAAGTAGTACATACCATGTTGGTCCTAGCTCAGATTTTTGTATCAACCATCTTCATTAAAAAATCTTTATTTTAAAATAAAAACGAAAAAAGGTGATCATCAATACCAATTTTAGCTTCGCTCATGTTTGTATCGACAACCTCCCTTTAATTCTTTTTAACCTTAAAATTATGATTTTTTATTAAAAATAATCGATTGAAATACAAAGACCAAGGAACTACACATTAAATACTACTCTCTCGATGATGTANTTTTTTATTAAAAATAATCGATTGAAATACAAAGACCAAGGAACTACACATTAAATACTACTCTCTCGATGATGTATGTAAACACAACGATAAAAATGCATTGATATATTATGAAAACGAAGAATAGAGCAGTATAATATGACGCGAATATATAGATATTTATACACGAATGAGAAATAGCACAATATAAAATAACGTAAATTAAGTGCAAATTTTGAAAATCTTACTCTAGCTCAGTGGTTTCCAACAGGTAGAAGTCTGCGGACCACTCAGCCTGAAATTTAATCAGTACGGACCCCCCATGCCATACCCCCTATCAGTTGTAACGAAATTCAAAGTTTATTAAGTAAAACATTTTTTTAAAACACATGATTTATTATGACTATTAATTAGCATAGAGTTGAACTTAATTACAAATTATTTAATAAATAAAAATTACTTTTTTAATACGTACAGTATACTACATACTCGTAATGTATAAAGACTCAATTACAAATTAATTTTTTTGAAAAGGACGCTGAAAAAAGTTTTTACCTCAATGTTTTCTCAGTGTNCTGAAAAAAGTTTTTACCTCAATGTTTTCTCAGTGTGACTTTTGTGCACGAATTTGTTTGACAAGCTGAATAATTATAGGACTTACGCTATTGGTTAGAGCTACTCTCAAATCACTGATTGTACCTAGCTGATTTCTTTGTTTGTTTTTAATTAACAATAAAGTCGAGAATCCCTTCTCACACAAAAATGTTGTCGAAAACACAATGAGATACCGCAAAGCTGCTAGGCGAATGTTTGGGTAATATATGGCTTTTATACACCACAACTCTGTTAGGTTTACATCAGATTCAAACGAGTCCTTGAAGTTCAATATCCTCCTCTTGAATATTATCAGGGAGATCCTTAGGCTTGACTTTGAAAGGATTTCGAATAATTTTTTTAATACACTGAAGAGCTAAAAAAAACTTGTACATCGGCCAAATATCGTGTAGGGCCCCGTGAGCACGCATAAGTGCAGCAAGACGACGTGGCATGGACTCGACTAATGTCTGAAGGTATGCATGAGGCAATTCACAACATGAATTCTGCAGGGCAGTCCACAAATCCATAGGAGTGCGAGGCGGTGGATATCTCTTCTGAACAGCACATTGCAAGGCATCCCAGATATGCTCAAAAATGTTAATGTCTAGTGATTTAGGTGGCCAATGGAAATATCTAAAGTCAGAAGAGTGTTCCTGGAGCCACTCGATAGCAACTCTCGACGTGTGGGGTGTCGTATTGTCCTGCTGGAATTACCCACGTCCGTCGGAATGCACAATGGACATGAATGGGTGCAGGTGATCGGACAGGTTGCTTAGGTATCTGTCACGTGTCAGAGTCGTATCTAGACGTATCAGGGGTCCCATTTCACGCCAACTGCACACGCCCCATACCATGACAGAGCCTCCACCAGCTTCAACAGTCCCCTGTTGACATGTAGGGTCCATGGATTCATGAGGATGTCTCCATACCCGTACACGTCCATCCGCTCGATACAATTGGAAACGAGACTCGTCAGACCAAGCAACGTGTTTCCATTCATTAACAGTCCAATGGCGGTGTTGGCGTGCCCAGGCGAGGCGTAAATATTTGTGTCGTGCAGTCAACAACGGTACACGAGTGGGCCTTCGCCTCCGAAAGCCCATATCAATGATGGTCCGTTGAATAGTTCGCACGCTGGCACCTGTTGATGCCCCAGCATTGAAACCTGCGCAAATTTGANGTGCCCAGGCGAGGCGTAAATATTTGTGTCGTGCAGTCAACAACGGTACACGAGTGGGCCTTCGCCTCCGAAAGCCCATATCAATGATGGTCCGTTGAATAGTTCACACGCTGGCACCTGTTGATGCCCCAGCATTGAAACCTGCGCAAATTTGAGAAAGGGTTGCACGCCTGTCGCATTTAATGATTCTTGTTAGTCATCGTTTGCCCCTTTCGTTCACGATCTTTTTCCGGCCGCAGCGATGTCGAAGATTTTATGTTTTTCCTGGATTCCCGATATTCACAGTACACTCGTGAAATGGTCGTACGCGAAAATCCAAATTTTATCGCTACCTCGGATATGCTATGTCCCATCTCTCATGCGCTGACTATAACACCGTGTTCAAACTCACTTTAATCTTGATAACCTGCCATTGTAGCAGCAGTAACCGATATAGAAACTTTGCCTGACGCCTGTTGTCTTATATAGGCGCTGCCGACCGCATTGCGTTATTCTGATTGGTTCCATACCTCTGTTATTTGCATACGCACGCTTATACCAGTTTTATTGGCTCTCCAGTTTAGCTTGAGTCTCGCTGCTACCATATTCTGGGAAATAAGGAGTAAATTCACCCTTGAGAGTGCCTAAGTGACTGAGTACGTTATGTTGTACCTTGTCTGTAACAGCAGCGTAGTCCCCGTCGTCAGCAAGGGTTTTTAAAGTCGGGAAAGATTAAACGTTTTTCTCTTCAGCTCTACCTATCAAGATATCAATTTTACACAAGAACGCATGAAGTTTGTCCTCGAATACAAATATATTACCAACACCTTCAAACTTTTCGTTTCCAGTACATTGAAGTTGTAAATTCAGCTGGTTCAAATCTCCAAAAATATCTACTATATAGGCGAGTTGCATCTCAAAAGTTGGTTCACTCAATTGTTCCAAGAAATTCTGCATTTTCGTCTCAATAAAAAATACTTTTAGCTCTTCTCTCAACTCATGTATGCGTTCCAAGTTATTGCCTTTTGACAGCCAACGCACCTCAGTATGAAAAAGTAGTGTATCGTGCTCAGAGTCTTATGCTGCACATAACTTTTTGAAAATACGAGTGTATAACGCACTACTTTTAACAGCGTTCACAATCTTTATGGCCAATTTCATTGCATTCGACAAGTCTTTGGGCAATGTTTTTGATGCTAATGCTTGACAGTGAATTATGCAGTGCATCATCACTGTGGCGGGGTTCTTCTCGTTCACCAACGTTGCTAAGCCTGAACGTGATCCCAGCATAGCAGGGGCTCCGTCGGTACAAAATCCAGCCAGCCTCTTCCATTAAATGCCATGCCTCTCAAAGTAATCACAAATGATTTTCATGAGATCTTTTCCTTTCGATGTTGTTTCCAACTATTGGGATATTAAAAGTTCTTCCTTGATTGTGTTGTTGTTTCTAAATACCGAACAAAAACTAGCAACTGACTGCATTGAGCAACGTCGGTACTTTCATTACATTGCAAACTGAAATTTGGTGATTCTTTAATTTCACAAACCAGCTGCTCCTCGATATCGTTGGACATTGTATCGATCCGTGCCTTCACTGTGTTGTCAGATAGGGGAATATCTAGAATTTTCTTAGAAGCTTCAACCCCTAAAATATGACCGACCGCTTTCATCAAACATGGCTTCACTAGGGTTTCGCTAATAGTATGGGGTTTATTTGCCTTGAAAGAATTGTATTTAAATGACGTTCTAGTTTTGCAGGTTTTAAGGCTTCATTGCTGAGGACAGCAGCACAAATCACGCACTGGGGTCTAATCTCCTGATTTATCTCAATTGCAGTAAATCCGAACTTGATATAATCAGTGGTATATTTCCGCTTTGGAGCCAATTTCGATATAAAAAGTACAAACAAACACGTACAATATTATCGCGCAATATCAGTAAACATAGCAAAAGGAATCGCACTGCTCTGCAAGACTCGCTGCTATAGACTGAGCAATTGAGTTTGCCGACTTCCATCTCTTTACTCAGCACTGAC
The DNA here is from genome assembly GCA_002778355.1 of Clitarchus hookeri. Classification (NCBI taxonomy): domain Eukaryota; kingdom Metazoa; phylum Arthropoda; class Insecta; order Phasmatodea; family Phasmatidae; genus Clitarchus; species Clitarchus hookeri. The sequence goes on from NQII01000008.1 coordinate 101,614, forward strand.
AGTCAGTGAGCACGTGACTGCACGGCGCTCGCAGACATAACCACAAAGTGTTCACGCGATAGAGCCCAGACAGAGAGCTGTCCCTTTCTGGTTGTTTAATGTCGGTGAGAGTTCATTTGCTACATTTAAACATAAGTTATGAAATTTTTTTGTATCATATAATAATTATTATTATTTTAAAGATATTTCAATTTAACAGCTGATAGTCACCAGCACGGATAAATTCACCCCATCTCGTTCAACCCATATCGCTTTTAAAGCCCCATTTAATGGCAACTTTTTTATGTGTGCTGCCGGGCCCTCCCGCAGACCACTACCGAGGCTTTCACGGACCACCTGTGGTCCGTGGACCACCGGTTGGGAACCACTACTCTAGCTCTTGTGGTTTAGTAAATTCATATGAATTATTAATATTCTTGAGTACGATCTCCTTTTTGTATTTTTTTATTTATATGTAAAAAAGTTATTAAAACATTAAAAACAATTAAGTAGAAATCTAATCAATGTATATTTTAGGAGATACTTACAGGGTAGTCTTTACCTTAAAATAAAATTTATAAAAAATGAAAAATCAAAATATTAATAATTAATATAACATGTAATGTGTTTCATTAATTATAATCATAAATATAAAAATATTTTAGAAAGAATTACATTAAAAAATTAGAAATAGACACAACAATTAAGCAACATATTTTACCAAAGTAAAAGTGTGGTCAAGATAAAAAATTATATTTGTCATTACATAAATATACCAAAGATAAACCTATCAATGTCTGAAAAAATGCAGAAATCTATATCGTAAAGAACATTAAGAATTAAAGAAAGGTGATAAAGTACTCTGTTAATTTGGAAAATGTGTACTTAAACTCTACATCTAAAAGCATAAAGAAACTGAATTACATAATGATATTCAAAATTAATACTAAACAAAAAATGTAAATATTGTGAATTAACTAAATACATACGTTTATTTCCATTGAATTAATTTACACCAGATAATCATTTAAATATGCAAAAACACATACTATAATTATAAGCGACTTGTAGAAAATACAATATCAAATATATCATTTAATGTCTCTAAAGTTAGTAATGATAATTATCAAATAATCATATTTAAAGTATGTACGAAATGTAGATATATTAAATCTATTAATCTATTTTGTCCTCACAGAAACACTAAGGATAAGTGTACAACTATATGTAAAAAATGTATTAGTAAATACAAGAAACATATAATTATGCTAAAAAAATTAATAAGACATTAAACCAGTAAAAAATTATAACATTCCCATTTTAATTTTTATTAAAAAGAGGGTTTCCTTTAATAAATAAAATTACTTTTAATTCATATTAATCTAAATATTTTTTGGGTAATAAATTAAGAGAGCAAAATAGCAGAGCTACATTTGAATGTGAAGAATGTGAAGGAGTTGAAGAAGTTAGCAAAATCCTTAAATATAAAAGGACACTGCAAACTAAGAAAAGAGGGATGAAGAGATCAATATGTATAAAATATAAAGTAAAATAATAAGCAAGAGCGAGAGAAGAGAGAAAGGGAGAGAAAATTCAAGAAGGAGAAGATTATTACAAATCTTTTTTTTAATAGAGAACATAATTTGGATGATGGTGTATTTACTAAACCTGGAATGAAGAAAGGATCAGTATGTATTAAACAAATGATTAAGAGAACTACCAAATTCTATTTATGATGATAATCAAGATGTTAAGATCTTAAGATCTAAAGGTGCATTTGAAGATACGACATCAGATTATTCAGTTTTATTGTAATTCTGCAGAAAATGATATAGTAAATTATCTATATATAATTTCTGAGAAAGGTGTTATTATAATTAAGAAAGAATTAAACATAAATAAGTCTGTGAAAATAAAATTTGTTGCTGTAGAACAATATTTAGGATTAAATTTAGTGGGTTATTAACTTATTTAATACAAACATTTTATTCGAATAAAAATAAAGTAACAGCTAATTTGGATGTAATTAATGCTGCACTAACAGAAATGAAAAATGACATAGTATAATATACTTAATGAAAAAGTTCTACATTTAGATTTCATAGAGCAATAAGTATAGACAAAAATTCTGATATATATAATACACTTTGAGGAGGAACTTATGTTGAATTACGAACACTTATAAACATATCAAGTGTTCTATCAATGTATGCAAAAGTATTCCATATAATAAATTTAAATGTGAAATATAAGATCATTTAAGATGTTTTCAATATGCTTTAGATAGTGTTTTAAGTCCACCTAGTATACATGTAAATATACCATCATAATACGACATTAGAAAATATGAATCCTTAATGATGACTTATTCGATTAAAATTAATTCAAATAAAAATAATATAAATGAAGAAGTTTGAAATAATTCTATTAATGTATACCGATTTGAAGATACAATATTTGTATTACTATATTCAAGTTAAAACTATTAGAAAATTAAGGACTATGTGAATTTATTATTATATATAGAGCATATTGTTGTAATAAAAAATATAAGTGATTTTTTAAAGGTTAAAATACACAAACGACATAACCATTAGCATATATGTACGAAACGTCATTCTAAATTTTAAGTAGAAACTATATTAAATGAATACATTAAATATCTTGTCATTTAAATACAAAAAATAGAAATGCCTTCTAAACTAAGTATTATAAAGTATATTTCTAACCGAGCACAAAAATTTCATCAATTTCTGATTTTCGTGGACTTTGAATGTACACTACAGAAAATAAACGAACAAATAACTGATACGACAAAGCATATATATGAATATTTAACTAATATTTATAACTTTCATTCTAAATATGGAAATAAAGTAATAATTAAGATATTTTAATTTTACCAATTTAACGAAACACTAAATGAATATAGTAAAAATTGCTATGAAATTAAAATAAAATTGTCCTTTATAAAATAAAATAATAATAAGGAATTAGGAAGACATATAAATGTCAAAGATGGTCATATTTGTGGAATATATTTCAATGATAAAATTAAAAATATCAGAGACCATGATTGAGTGACAGGGAACTTCAGAATTGCGGCTTGCAATAAATGTAATTTAAATTTCAAAATACATAATATCATACCGGTAACAATTCACAATTTATGATATTATTCAAAGTCATTCTTGTAATGGATATTAAAATTTACAGAAAATTATTCCGACAAAATTTTTATACCAAACACTAAAGAAGATTATATTACATTTTCTAAGAAAGTTATTGTTGATCAATATGAAAAACCATATGATATATCTAAATGCAAGCCATGCAAAACCAAAAGTATTGTTACAATTTCCTCAAAAGTCAGTGGGCATAACCAGGTTCATTAAGGGATGGAGGTCTTAATTAAATACAAGCGTTAATTATAATTTTCTAATATTATTTTCAATAACTACAAACAAAATACTCTCGAACCAATATCTTACAACACATTGATATCACTTGCTGTTAACAATGAATTGAATCAATGTAATTTACAATTATCTCAAAGAAATAAATGTAATTTACTATATAAAAATTAGTCCTGATATAAAGTTATCAAATCCTATATAATTATTACTAAAAATTACATGACCATGTTTTACAGCTGCGATATTTACAATGAAGTCCGTATCACATGTTCACACAATCGCACCTCAGCTTACTCCAGGTCCCACCAGTCCGCAATGTTCTAGAGTTCTCCAAGCGTCCTAATGTGCAGTAGCCTTCACTCGTCGGGTATCACACTTTATCGTCCATTCACACCGCAAACACCTCGTCCGCCGTCGCCTCACAGTCTCCCGTCATCTGTCCCCTTCGCCGATGTCTCTCTCCACACCACACATCGCTTCAGTACAACACTCAGCCAATTGTCTTCCACAGAAAAATGCCAACCCACTGACCGCTGCAATATTTATACAGTCGTAGGTCATTTTCCAGACATTTCTCTAAATTCTACATTGCATCGAGGGTCCTTGTTCCCTGAATATTCTTGCGCATTCTATAAACTCGTCGGCTTCTCCAGCAGAGGGAGGACAATGAGCTGTGACACCAGCCAGGTTGCCGCTGTCAATCATTCCCGCCCTGGTGACAGGAGTGCGAGTGGGTCTGCCTGGGGAGAGGGGAGAGTCGAGGTGAGCCACTCCCACAGAGACGAGTCAGCACATTGTGCCCGCATCCCGTGCGGCAGTAGGCGCGTAACTCTGCCTCCTCCTTAAGTACGTTCGTCCCGAACAGATTATCCAACAACTGGACTTTCGTACAGCGCCAGTCTGTCGATGTAGACAACCTTAGGCTTCGCCCGAGAGCCCTGTCGACTTATCCGGTATACCACATCATTGATCTGTTTAAGTATACTGTATGGCCTTCCCAACATTTATTTAGCTTCGGGCCATATCCCTTCCGCCTTTGAGAGTTGTACAACTACACTAGCTGACCTCTTTGAAAAACTTCTTTAGGCATTACCCGGACATATTCTTTTTTCATGCTGTCACTGTTAATTTTAAGGTGCCACCAGGCAATCTCGTGGATGCCAACTAATTTCTGTTGTAGTTTGCTGACATATTCATGGGTGGCTACTTATTCTTCCACTGAATTTCCGAATAGTATGTCACCCGGGAGACGGATCTCTCTCCAAATGAGCATCCTTGAAAGTGTTACCATTGTTAACTCATGAACTGCTGAACGGTATTCCAGTAGAAATATGGGTACCTTGAAGTCCCAATCATTCTGTTTGTCTTCCACGAAGATCGCCAGGTATTGTTCCAGGGTACGATTTAGCCACTCGACCATTCCGTCGGACTGAGGATGTAATCCTGTGGGAAAAGTTTACTTAATTCCTAAAATCCTTGTTGCCTCTTGAAAAGATCAGCTTCAAAATGTCGTCCTTGGTCAGAATGAAGTTAGAGTGGCACTCCAAACCTGGAGAAAACATGTTCTACAAGTGCAGCAGCTACAGTGCCAGACTCTTGGTTGGGAACTGGTATGACCTCGGACCACTTTGTGAAGAAGTCTTGCGCTACCAGAAGACACCGATTCCTGCTCTCAGTGAATAGTAATGGACCAATAATCTCCACTGCCATCCTTTCAAATTGGGGCCAACATTATATTTCTGATGTTGACCTCGTCTCTTAATCCTCGGACACTTCCTCACGGTACAGGCATCGTACAGATGGCACCGTTTCTCAACACCCTCCCAATAATGCAACCAATAAAATCTCAGTCGTACTCTGTCAAAGTGACCACCTGCTCCTGTGTTGTGCAGTTCTCTTAGCACTTATGGAATTCGGCACTCTGGTAAGACCAATTGTAAGCGACTTTGTTTCCCATTATTACTTCCCCAGATCATGTTAAGCACACCATTCTCCAGCACAAAGGATTTCCAGTGTTTCCAGTATGCCTTGACTGTCGAGCCTAGGCTCGATATCTCCTCCCATCTTGGCCAGCACCTGGATTATTTCCATTCCAATATTTTATACAGGATGGTATCAATTAGTTGATCATTTCTAATGTCCCATCACCAGATACAGGGCCTTGGATTCTTGCCCCCCTTACTTTTCATGATACACAACCCTTTTCCTCCTGGCATTCGCCATGACGACAGAAAAGTTCGCATGGTCTCCTAGAAAATGTATCTGCATTGCTGTGAAGGCATACAGACCTGTGATGTATTTCAAAGTCATATTCTTGAAGGTTCTGTATCCACTGGGCTATTTGACTTTCAGGGTTCTTGAAATTTAGTAGCCCAGCATAATGAAGCATGATCAGTTCTTAGGATGAAGTGACTGCCATAAATATAATGGTAAAAATGTGCAATTGCATTCACCACAGTCAAAAAATCCCTGCATGTCACAAAGTAATTCCTCTGAGGCTTGTGTATCAGCTTACTGAAGTATTCCAGTGGCCTCTCCTTTTCATCCTAAATCTGAGATAACAGAGTCCCGATACATACATAACTAGCATCAGTATTCGGAATGAATTCACCCTCTCTCCCTGGGAAGTGCTGCACTGTGGGTGATATCATAAATTCCTTTGTTCTATTAAAATCAAATTCGCACTCTGGGGCCCAATAAAATTTTCCCTTTGCCTCAGTCAATTCATGCAGAGGCTTGGTGGTCGTGGCGAACCCGGACACAAATCGATGGTAGTAAGAACATAAGACCAGGAAACTTCCAACTTCAGTTTTATCAGTTGGTAGAGGCCAATCTCTTATTGATCTGATCTTCTCAGGGTCTGTTTCAATCCCATGGGCCGATAAAACATGACCCAAGAAACTAATTTTCTTTTGGACAAGGTAGCATTTCTTAGGAAATAAATTCAGATTGTCTGTCTATACTTTCTGAAACACAGAGACTAGACATGTCATGTGCTCCTCAAATGTTGTTCTCATGATCACAATGTCGTCTAGGTACACCTGGAAAATGTCTAATGGCAGAACTTTCTCCATCAGTCGTTCAAAGGTGGCAGAGGCATTGCACAGCCCAGAGGTCATAATCTTGAATTGCCAGGTTCCTTTCACTTGGACACAAATGTCAGTCTTTTCTTGGTCTTCTGGGTAACCTCGCACTGCCAACACCCACTTTCATCTCTAAAGTATAAAAACCCTGTGAATCTGCTAGGCTATTCAATTTTTCGTATATCCTTGGGAGTGGTTAATCACCTTTCTTGGTCACATTATTAATTTGGCAGTAATCAACACAACATCTAATAGAGCCATATTTATTTTTAACAAGCACAATGGGAGAAGACCATGGACTAACTGATGGATCTATAACATCTAAATATCTAATATCTTTTAGAATACCGTCAACCACCTCATGTGAAGTTAGCGGTAGTTATCATGGTGACTGCTTTATGAGCCTGGAATCGCCTGTGTCGATGTGGTGGCATGCAAAGTTAGTTCTGCGAATGTCATTGGGCTCACAGGAGAAAGCATTTCTATTTCTCTGTAGAAATTCTGAAACTGCCCTCTCTTGTCGCCAGTTAATGTTTTCTCTTGTTCTTTTCAGCAGTTCCCCCAGAGTATCTGGCAGTGAACATTCGGTATTCTGTGGCATTGAAGCTTCTGGAACATTTGGAAGTACCCGTGAGACCTGCTTGCATAACCTATTGTGGCCCCCTACTCAATATAGATTGCACGGTCAGATAAATGAATCATTCTAACAGGAAAACTGTATGATTTCGAAGAAATCAAAGTCTTTGCTACAATGACCCCATTTGGTATAATACCACCTTTCTGGGCTGGTTCGTTTATGACCAACCACCTTATAAATTTTCCCTGGCATCTGCCTGGAATAATAACTTCGCTAGAAGCAGAGAGCACAGTCGACTGATTACACACTACTGGGCATCTCACTGGCGAAGATAGATCTCGTCATGTTGTCATTACTGACTTCGTATTACCAGCCTGTAACACACCCAGTCGTGTATCAATACAGCAACCCAGCTTACTTACTACATTAGGACCCAAAACGCATTCGTCCTTTATTTCTGCTATGTAAATAACATGTTCTATGTTAAGGTTACCGAGCTGTAAGAGTACCCTTCTCTTGCCTCTTACTGCTGTGGTCTAACCCATTACTACGGCTAAATAGTAGTGGTCCATACTCTAATCGGATGATCGCTGGGGGTAAGGCCGGAGAATACCTGGTCTTACCACCATTATAGTCGCCCCTGTGTCAACGACCATCTGACAAGAAACATCATATAGGCTCCCCNAATACCTGGTCTTACCACCATTATAGTCGCCCCTGTGTCAACGACCATCTGACAAGAAACATCATATAGGCTCCCCTCCATTCATTGAACACCTGCAAAACCATTGGGGCCTTCTCTCCAGCAATCACCGACCTTGGCCCCCCCAAGACNCCCTCCATTCATTGAACACCTGCAAAACCATTGGGGCCTTCTCTCCAGCAATCACCGACCTTGGCCCCCCCAAGACTGGTGCTTACAAGTTTATTGAAGATGTTGCACTCTGACATGCCCCTTGCTGCCTGCTCCCTGGTTGCTGCTGCTGCTGAGGACAGTTGGCTCTCGGGTGCCCTGACTGTCCACACTACCAACATTCCGGCCATTCGGTGGGGGAAAGCGAATCTCCATAGCGCATACCCTGGCGGCGATGTTCCTCATGGTCATCTGCAAGTCTTTTAGTGTCATCTTGATGCTGTCGCCCTCCTCTTCGTTCAGCATCACTGCCTGCACTGGACGTCGGGGCACTGATGTCTGCCTTACTGACTCCACCTCCAGTGCTCGGGCCAAGGCTTTTTGCGTGGTGTGAGGCACAGCCAGACGTACAGCTTCCAGCGTCACTGTATCGGTGATAGCATCGAAGAAAAATCCGACTGCGGTGACATCACACGCTTCCTCAGGGCATACCTCCACAGACAGGTGTGACAGCCTCACGATGTCATGCCACATTTCTTGCCGTAGTTCCCCTGGTCGCTGGATGCGGCTTCACAGTAGGCATGGTGGGAATGTCGCAGGTATTGGTTGCTGAATCGCAGCTCCAAGGCCGACACCAATGTAGAGTACTCCAGTCAACGTCGTTCTGGTAGGGACTGCAGTATGCTCAGTGCATGTCTCCTCAGTATAGCCGCCAGGTAGTATGCCCTTTGCTCGTCAGTCCAGCCATTCAGGGCTAAAACGATCTCGAACTAGTGCCGGCATTCGCACCAAGGTGTTTCAAAAGAATTCCTTGGCCTTTATACTAAATATATTACTCTATTTACATATTTCATCTACTAATTAATAACATACTGTAACACTAATTAAAATTATTTTATTTTCAATAAAACGCATCCATCCCACTTCTGAAACCAGTGTTTCAATTTCCTCAAAAGTCAGTGGGCTATACCAGNATTTTCAATAAAACGCATCCATCCCACTTCTGAAACCAGTGTTTCAATTTCCTCAAAAGTCAGTGGGCTATACCATGTTCGTTTAAGGATGGAGGTCTTAATTAAATAAAAGAGTTACTTATAATTTCCTAATTTTATTTACAAAAAATCCAAAAAGTTTATTATTTTCTCAAAGAAATTAATGTAATTAAATAAATAAAAATTTGTCCCATTTCGTTTGCATTTTCAATATTCTTATTNATTTTCTCAAAGAAATTAATGTAATTAAATAAATAAAAATTTGTCCCATTTCGTTTGCATTTTCAATATTCTTATTTAAGTTTTCAACCACAGAAGTAACATCTTGAATTTTGTTGTTTACATTCTCATTCACACTGTCTCTAACACTGTCTATTTTTCTATCCACATTTTCGTTCACACTGTCATTTTCCTGTCCACCACTTCACTAACACTGCCTATTTTCCTGTCCACCACTTTGCTAACACTGTCTGTTTCCCTGTCTATCAGTTTACTGACACTAGTAATTTGGGTATTTACAGAATCACTAACACTCTTTATTTTGATATTTAAATTTGCATTAACATTTTCTACAACGTTATTTATTTGGCAATTTACTGCTGACCTTAACACCCCGGGACTTTTTTCTTTGGAGTTACCTCAAAGGCTCTTTCTATCAAGATATTCGAAAAATGCGTGGTTGTAATGCTCTTCAGCAGGCAACACTGGAGGAATNCTCAAAGGCTCTTTCTATCAAGATATTCGAAAAATGCGTGGTTGTAATGCTCTTCAGCAGGCAACACTGGAGGAAACAGTGTTGTAATTCATCCAGCCACCGAACTTGTGTATCGCTGTCAATGGTCACAACTTTGAACATCTAATGTGAATGTTCTACACCTCGCTGTACCCATGTGGATAGTACTACAAACGGGAAGTAGATATACCACTTTATGTGTTGTATTTAACGTTCATGTTATGAAAGTTTACATTGCGCTACATGTTTAAATATGTCTTGACGAGCTTCATTGAACCTTTCATTAATATATACATGGTGCCATTTAGAAAACTGATGTTGGTACTCGTATTTCACTAATAAATAATGCTATAAGACTGACTCCCCAGCAGTATTATTTTCCCTTTCCAGTTATACAATTTTTGTATGAAACACTTTTCCGTTCGGAGCCCCAGTACAGTTATTTTAGGCGGTCAAGATAATGGGACACACTGTTGAAAAATGTGTTATGAAATCTATAATTGAGAACGTGTTTATTATTTTTCAGAACAAATTGTAGTAGATGCTGCGTCATTAAAAGAAACCAGACAGCAAATAGAATTAATTAAAGGTGAAAACGTATATGAAACATACGAGAAAGGAATAAGAGGTGGTATTTCAATGTTGGCTATTAGATATGCGATAGTAAATAATTTATAATTCTATCGCCAAAAATATGGTAGATTAGTAAAATTTCCAAAAGAAAAAGTCATTGAAAAAGTGATAAATATATATATATGAAGTTACCACGAGGAGTTACCGCCACTCACAGGGCTTATTCCTTACATAATTTTGAGCAAAATATGTTATATACATGTGGGTCCTATTCCCAATATTTACAGAGTAACTAAACAAATTTGAAAATTGACTAATAAAATAATAACCCTTTCAAAAGTAAATACAGTGATATGTTATCAGACGGTACTATTTACAGCTGAGCATCACAATTGCGTCGAAGCTTACAAAAGGCATTCAAAAATTTTTCCGTCTACTTCCATTCTATTGGGCGCACGCTTTTGAACTGCACGCGTTGCTCGACGTAGCTGCATACAGCTGTATTAGATTTTTGTAGCGGCATGCATGATAAGCGCAAGTAGCTCCTCACGTGTTTGTGCAGTCCTTTGGTAAACAATATCCTTCATCTATCACCAAACGCAGTATTCTAGGCATTTATAATTTGTCGAATTACTCTGTAAATTTTGGGAATAGGACCCACATTTATATGACATAAATTGCTCCAAATGATGCTAGGAATAAGCCCTGTGAGTGGCGGTAAATCATCGTGTATCATCCTGTATTAATAACAGCTAAAAACATTCCAGTTATATTCTGTATTCGGATGCTAGTATTTTATATGGAAATGTCAACCATTACAAATTGGTGACTTTTCAGATTGTAATAATGCAACTGATGAAACATTAAAACAAAAATAACTAAACCAAGTGAATATACTACAGATAAATGATGAAACGTAAAATATGATGGTGTATATGAGTATTATTTATTGTTGATTTGGATATTCTAGATGAAATTCGTGAAACATTTAAAGATTACCATATGTTACAGATTATGACAAATTATCAATTGATCAAAAACAATTAATTGGTAAACATATAGAAAAAAACATAATATAAAACTTATGAATAAACTAAAAAATAAAGTTATATACCAAATATTGTTAAAAGAATTTATTCGTCAAGAAATTATTTCAAAATAAGTAAAGTATCATATTCGATTTGAATAGAAAGAGTGGCCAATGTCGTATATAGAAAAGAATTCTAAGCTAAGACAGGAAGCTAAAAATTACTTCGAAAAGGATTTGTATGATCTTATGTACAATGCAATTTCTGAATAACGGATAGTAAATGTTAGAAAAAGGTGTGATTTAAATTTAATAAATTCAATGGAAAAGTTTAATTAACATACATAATATGGTACTAAAACTATAACCACTGAAGATAAATTTTCATTGTTTAAAAAGAAACCGTAAAAACTATAACTAATCCAGTATATGGTGGATTTGTTGTGTTAGAGCTTTCAAAATTATTAATTTACTAGCTGTGCCCGTGGCTTCGCTAGCGTGGACTACAGAATTATTGTTGAGGTTTTTTTTTTTTAATAAAATTGAATTTTACTTAGTTATTAATATCCTATACTCTATATATATTATAACACTCAACGTCTCGGTGAATTAAATGGTAAAAGCACTTATTAGTATTCCTCTGTTATAGATATATGCTACCGCGAAGTTTTTTTTAGGTCTTTTTATTCTCCGCAATTCTTTACTATATGATATTGTTCGATCTTTAACGGTTTAGACAGCGTTTTGCAAGAAAGCGCGCTGACGGCAATATGTTTTCCGACTTGATCACTTAAGAACAAAGTTAATACTTATTTTAAATTTATTATTACATTATTTAACAATATAACATTTGTATAATAAATAACAACATATTGAAAGCATAATTTCTCTGTCTCATTACATTATTTAACATTCATTTAACAAAATAAGAAGAAAATAAGATTTAATTTTTATTAATAATTACATTATTTAACATTTTAACATTTGTATAATAAATAACAACATATTGAAAGTATCATTTCACAGTCTCATTGCATTATTTAACATTCATATATCAAAATAAAATCAAACTAAAAACTTAATTTAAATTTATATTTTATTATTTAACAATTTAACATTTGTATAAAAAATAACATATTGAAAGGATTATTTCACTGTTTCATTACATTATTTAATATTCATATAACAAAATAAGAACAAAATAAAATTTAAGTTAAAATTTATTATTACATAGCCGTGCCCGGCGGTTTCACCCACCATTTAATTTAAAAGAAATAGTATTATTTATAAACAATTTAGAGTACTTCGGCATAGACAATATTTGTAGTCATATTTTCGTGTGGTATTAGTATATACTGGTTTTCGCAGCAACCTGATCTAGATAAGGCAACATATAATTGTCCGTGGGAAAAACAGTATTCTCTTAAATCTATTCCGATATGTTTAAAAGTTTGTCCCTGCACTTTATTTATAGCGATTGCAAACGATACCTTCACAGGAAATTGTATCCTTTTAGAACTAAATGGTAAATCTGTGAGTATCATCGCAACGCGATGTATCAGTACCGTTTGCCCAACTGCTGGCCCAGTCAAAACTATAGCTACTATGACATTTTTTCTAAGAAATTTCACTTGAAGTCTGGTTTCGTTACATAAATTTGGTGGTCTAAGGTTACGTAATGAAATAATGGGAGTGCTAATTTTTAATTTCAACGAATCCGGGGGTAGCCCGCAAGGGTTCAACGAATTTAAAAATTCTTTAGGATAATATACTGCATCTTCTTGATCAATGACGGTATCAATGGCAAGGTAGTTTACGCTGTCGCCTGGTAGTTTAGCCATTATTTTGACGTTGATGGCGTCAACGCTTATATTCCTCGCAGCTAAAATTGTCCTCTCATACATCCATTGATAATTATTCTGGTCGATATTGGCCCCATCCGGATACACTCTAGATATCAGGTCATCAATTTTGGTCACGATTTCACCAAGGTTTTTATCAATGGCAATTTTTTTGTCTGATTCAGGTACTTTCCCGTCACCAATCAAAAGAAGCTTTTTTTTTTTTTGGGAAATCTGTGCTTCAAGGATTCAACAGACTTCCACAATGGAGAAGATTTTAAGCAAGATTTACCAACATCTGCTTTAGTTCCCCTAACTATTACAGGCAATGTTTGTCTGAAATCACCAGAAAACTTCAAAGTAATTCCACCCATAACTTTATTTGAGCTTCTTATGTCTCTGAGAGTTCTATCTAAGGCCTCTGCGTGACCTCTATGAGTCATAGTGCACTCATCCCATATTATTGGGCTTGCATCTTGCAAAATCTTGCCCAATGGGCCATTTGTACGGATAGAGCACACACTGTATTTTTCAAGTGATACCGTAAGGGGCAGTTTAAAAGTTGAATGAGCCGTCCTTCCACCTGTCAATAGCATGGCAGCAATACCTGATGACGCAACGGCTATGACTATTTTTCCCTGTGACCTAACTTTCGCTAATATTTAATTGGTCACAAAAGTCTTGCCAGTACCACCTGGAGCATCTAAAAAAAATGTTTTACCTTCGTCAGCAAAAACTGTTTTTAAAACAGAATTATAAGCGAAAAGTTGATAACGCACTAACTTGGGTTCATTTTCGGAAATATAATTATTTAATTCGTTTAAATAATGTGGTCTCCGCAAAACTTCTTCTAAAGGGTCCATATTATTAGGATTATTGCGAATCGGCACCGGGAGTCCAAAATCTGTAAGAGATTTTTCGCAGATTTCACGAATTTTGTCTTCTATCAATATGAGCCCTTCATTGTATATTTCATCATGGTATGGCATTAGCGGGTCATGATTTTCGTTTCGAACTCTATTTATTATGTCCTCACAGAAATTATTACAATTTTTTCTCCATAATTCGATTGGTTCTGATGGCTGACAAAATATAAGGATGATACCAAATAACTTTCTAATTTTGCTGCTGACTCAGAAATAGCTGCGTCTGAAAGAGTATTTTCCCAGTGTTCGTCTCCTTCTAATAATCCTAATTCTTTGCAAGCGCCTTGATATGCAGCTAAAATAATGCCATTAACTGTTTTAAGATGTTCGAAAGACGTTGGTCCGCGCACATTCATCAATAAGATTCTTAAGTAAAAACATTCTGTTAGAGTGGGATGAACATTATAAACACGGCCTAAAGCTGCATATTTTTTTGCACCAGGGTACCCATCAACATCTTGGCCACGTTTTCTTCTAGAAAATGTATTTATTTCCCAGATGTAATATTGGGGTACTTCATGGTATAACAAAGTTTTTGCAAAATCGTCGTTTCTGCAGAGCTCGAAAAATCCAGTGAGAGTCAATGCAGGAGAATTATTAACGCGATCCTGAAGGCTTTCATCATTAAAGTAAATTATTTGTCCATTTTGCAAATGGACCACTAAATGAACGACTGTTGGGGAGTGTTCACGAATAGGAAACTGAAAAATTCTCCAAACAGCTTCAGAAGTGCAAATATAGCAACCATTAAGATATTTCTCTACCTCATCGTTATCATTTTGCACAGTGAATGTGGCTTGATCAGAACCTTTATGAATGTATTTGCATACATATTTTATAGCTTTGACTGACTGGCAAAATTCCACGTTAATGTATGCGTTGAAAATTCGTAATAAAACTGGATTATAAGGGACAACCCACCTATTGTCTACGTTAATATCAGTTCCTCTTACATGCAAGACACCTATATTTCCCCCCTATCTGGAGCTTGGAGGTTGGGTAACCATCATCACCAGCTTGTGTCTCAGAAATTAACCTCCTTGGATATTTTTTGGAACACATGTTTTCTTTCATACATGGTGATGTTGGGATATTTGTTTCATGTTTTTCATGACAGTGTTGAAAAGTTCAGTATCTTGTTGTTTATCGGGTATTTCAGCTCATATGGAATCTGGTCGCACTTTGTTTGTAAGCCATAGCAAAATGTGCGCATGTGGTAAACCTCTCTTCTGCCATTCCACGCTATAAACAAAGGCCTTAGTTGGTCCAAAAATATGCTTTCTTGTTTTTTAAATGAAAAATTCTTGAAATCAAATCATGTCTGTCTTGTGATTTTTGATCTGAAAATAACTCAATTTTTATTGAGTTTATAAGTTTTTTGTTGACCCATTCTGGATTACAAGTGAAGGTGATGAACATATCTGGTCTCCTGAAGTTTCTGACAAATGTCATGGCGTCTTGGCTTTTTTCATTCATATATCGTGGAGATTCTGTAAATGAAGAAGGCAATATAACATGTTGGCCTATATTAGAAGCATTAACACTTTGATCATTAACAACTGCGTCACATAGATGTATATATTCATCGGCTCTCAATTTTTTTTGATTGCATCTTATAAAATTAAGTCGTTTAGGTATAATTTTTGCCGCCATATCAACACAATATTGATTAAACAATCCTCTTAAGTAATGTAAACTGTTCATATCATTTGTTCTCACCATAAGCCTGAAAAAAATATAATTGCATACATGATACTTACTGTCTTAGGTCGTGCAGCACCGTTTTGTTGTTGAATGTTTATGCAGTACCCATCATCTCCTCGTGGGAAGAGCAGGGGATATTGTAGTGGGTCATACGATCTGTGTAACTCAGAAACTCTTTGAAGATAACCATTTCTAGTATTTAACACAATATCCCTCGGACCCTTATCCTCATCTACCAAAAGAACAGCGACTTCGTCTACAGTTGGTGCATTATACCGACCACGGTGATCGGTGGGAGGTTTTAGATCAGCGTGTATAATTGTGCACTGGTCTGTTTTCAAGATTATATTTGAAACTTTGAATATAACTATTATTATCGCGAAGCTCTTTTTGCAAAGGGTCGATAAGATCAAATTTGTAGATTCTGATTTAAATTTGTACGCAAAAATAGCTGATGAGCTTGAAAACGAAATATATTTACGAAAATTTCGGCTGCGCACTTTGGGCAGGAAGTAAATTTCCTATCAAGTGGTAAACTTGACCGTGTATCTTGAATGTAGGCATAAAATTCCCCTCGCGAATTTCTTTGGCACCAAATGACGTAATTTGAAATAGAGTATTATATTGTCTTGTACGACATAAAAAATGTTTTGAACCTGAATGTACACCTAATAATAATTCTTTCAAAACTGGTGTTGATTCCGTAACTTTAGGGATATTTACTTTACCGCTGCTGCAACATAAACCGGGCGCTTCAGTTTTCCATTTACGTGCTTGGCAATTGTTGCAAATATTATTCATTCTGCCAATGTCAACGTCGTTTATCGCGGAATAATGAACATTAGAGTCATAATAAAAGGCCAAATTTTGTATATTGGTTTGCCTACGTGCTCTAATAACATTTGATCTTACTCGTTGTTGGGTTAAACGCTGAGAACGTTCAACGCTAGATTCGCGAGCACGGTGTGTAGAAGTTCGTGCATGCTGATATATTAAACGCTGAGATCGTTCAACGCTAGATTCTCGAGCACGGTTTGCAGAAGTTCGTGCATACTGATCAATTAAACGCTGAGATCGTTCAACGCTAGATTCTCGAGTACGGTTTGCAGAAGTTCGTACATGCTGATCAATTAAACGCTGAGATCGTTCAACGCTAGATTCTCGAGTACGGTTTGCAGAAGTTCGTACATGCTGATCAATTAAACGCTGAGATCGTTCAACGCTAGATTCCCTAAGCCGGTTTTGTTCGGTTATGTTACGTTGACTATCCAACTTATTCATACGCTCATTTTCCGTTTCATTGTCACGCAAAAGTCTCAAACGCTTTGCTGTTGCAGAATGCCGAGAAAGCTGAGATTTTCTTCGAGGCATTTTGAATTAAACAAAAAAACCAAAACAGAAAAAAAAAAAAAATGTGGTTATACACTGAAAAAAAAGATAAGAAATTAACAAAGAAGAATGTTAAATCAAATTATTATACAAATGTATTTACAACTAACTATTAAAACAATCCATTAACTTACTTTTATATTGTTATTTCCTAAGTACAAATTAAACAAAACAATTAAATTCGGAAAAACGAACGTAGTGATACTTATGCCTGAACTGCAAACCTGTCAGATGAAAAACATAAACTGTAACATACATACCTAATTGCTAAGTACTAACCAACTAATCAAAAATAAAATAAAAATTCTAATATATACAACAATGCGTTTTTATATAAGTATTTACAAATTAAACGTTAAAAACAATGCGAAATCTATTTTTAAATACCTACTTTCTAGTATTAACCCACCAAATAAAAAAAAATGAAAATTATTAAACTAACGTATATAAGCTCAAACAAATTCCGTGTAGGACACGACTGTTGCGAAGGGAGCCGACCAAGCGTCTAAGCCGCGCGGCATGGTACCTCGTAGACGTGCAAAGTTCGACTGTTCTCGGTAATGCTTGGTTCGACTCTTGTTCGGTTCTCGTCGGGTGACCGCCCTCGGCCTCCGACTCACCGCATCGCATTGCCCGCCCGCGCTATTACTTCGTTTTCGCTTAGCGTTTTTTCTGAATTTCTTTATTTTTGCTCGGCAAATATCTAAATATTTAAATATCTTCACTAACAAAATGAATTAAATTTCCTCTTTCGTCTCTAATTTCTAAAACTATGCAATTAAATCTCTCATTATTAATTAAAAAATAAAGGCTTAGAAGACTTATAAATGATAGAATCCCTAAAACCATACATTGTTTTTGGGTTCAAAGCTAACTATAA
This sequence comes from Clitarchus hookeri, assembly GCA_002778355.1. Taxonomy (NCBI): domain Eukaryota; kingdom Metazoa; phylum Arthropoda; class Insecta; order Phasmatodea; family Phasmatidae; genus Clitarchus; species Clitarchus hookeri. The sequence goes on from NQII01000008.1 coordinate 119,587, forward strand.
TATTTGTCTCTAAGTGATTAGATTTATCATATTTAATGAACAAACCATAAGTTAAATTGCAATTAACATTTATATCTCTTTATCTAGAAAATAATTTCTTTCAACATCTAACATATTTGATAATTAGTCATCAAACGGAATATTAAGTTTACTATAAATTGTTAGTCTATTTCTTATATTTTCTGTTGTTAGATCAATTTTTTATTTTTTATTGATTGTATGTATTGATAGTTCTTTTTAAAGAATCAATATCATTCGCGTCTTATGGAATAATCATTTTCTGACTTGTATCTGTTATAGTTATTTTAATATTATCTATATTAGGTATTAAATATTAGTATTAAAATCAATGAAATTGAGTGATCATTATGGCGAATTTTATAGTGAAGTTTCTTCTTTAAAACGTAATTACTATTAGTCAATTTCCAAGTTGTAATATTCCTGATAAACTTTTAGAGAATAACTATTTTTAGTTTGACCACTTTTCGAAGGTAAGATGTTAAACCAATATGTAATTAAATACTAAATTACATATAAAGTTTGATATTTATTCAAGCGCCAAACCACCCCTATGATTCCAATTCTATAATGTATCCATTTAATAATTATATAATCTTTGAATTAAGTCAAATTAATATTGAAATTATTGAAAGTGTATATGGAAATACCAACTCTTTCACTGAATACAATACATTAATAAAATATTTGTGTCAATAAGCTCTTTCCCGATTATGAACGATAAACCTTTGGATAATACATATAAAATATGATATATTCAATTTAAACCATTTTTATAGCAGATTGGTTAACATATTTATCTCACAATTTTAATTGTTTATATATATATATCAGAGACTTTCAAATGAAATAGTTATGTTTATTGATAATAAGAAATCTATATGATTGATCATCCCAGATTAAATCTCATAAAAGGTTTTCAAATGACATTAACTTCTACTGGAATAAATTAGTATTGTAAAAAACTGCTGCTTTTGATTCTTATAATGGCAAACCCTTTAGATGTTTTGTTAAAATATATCATACTCAATGAGATGAATGTAGCTATCAAAGAAAATAACCATAAATGATAAATTATACATTTACCCAATCACCCACTGACTTAGAATCTGGTTTCAGGTATATAAATTGATTATAATTTTTAAAAATTGATAATTTATGATTGCAATTAATTTACTAACCAATTAGTTAAAGCTGTTAGAGAAGATATGACATTATTAGGAATAAAATATAATACATGTAGTGTAATTATTAATAAACTGAAGGGTGTAGTTAAAGATTTAGAACAATTTAATATTTCAATTGTATTATTCATCTTCGTATATTATTTGTGTTCTTATAAGTTTGAATCGATTTCGGATGTGAAAATAAAATGTGACGAGTTGATGTAACAAACAGCCAGTTAAATATTTTCTAATTTTGGAATACAAAATAATTTAGCTGAATGGTTTAAGAGACACATGGTTACCAATGTACATTAAGAAATATATTTGGTACATGAAGTAATTTTAAAAATGTTTGATAAAAATAGTTGTAAATAAAATTGACCTTCAATTTAAAAAATAATACACTTCTCTTGTGTTTAAAATCAAAGAGCTCTACTCTAATTTTACATTACAGTTATAATCCTTGGTTTTAAAGAAAATAGGTTACTAGAATTTTATAATATAAAATACCAACATATTAAATTTATCAAGATATCAACAAAAATGAACAAAAACTGATTACGAATTAAGCACTGGGGTCATTTAGCCACACCCTTAAATATGAAACCAAACACAATTTTTTTTCAATGAATCAGCTTCATACAAATTATTTTTAATATCAAAAATGCATTTGGCAGAAAAATAACTGATTGAGTCACAAAAGAATTTCTTCTAACAATAAGCCAAACTGATTAATATAAACTTTAAAATCTCATCGAAAATTTACAAATAAAAATTGTTGATAAAATCAACACTATCAAAAGTAAAAAAAATTAAACAGTTAAATTATAATTACTATTTCTAAAAATTATTTATTCTAAAACAAAATTACACAATAATATGTTCTTCAAACAAAAAAATCCAAAGTTAATGCCCACTTTTTTATTTTTAAATAGTTTGATTATTAAATTGACTATGGCTACTATGCAATGAGAACTCAAAGAAGGAAGCTTTATGTTAGATTGTTTTCTGTACAAAATCGTCATCCTAACAAAAAATAATTTGACATTTTTAATATGATGCAAATTCTTTTTATTTGTATCAAAGAGTTAAAGAAACTTTGAAAGACAACATTACATTTCGTAGATACTACTTTAAATAAATGTTTAAAGTATTTCCGAAAATTATTTGTTAGATGTAATAAACAAACTTCATGAAAATATAAATATTAATATATTTATGAAACTACATCATTTTTATTTAACCAACTATTGTGTGAATGATAGAATCCTAACCATTTTATGTAAACATTATATCATTTTTTCCTTATAACTCTTTCAACAAGGTATACGTCTCGTTACTCAGTCTTCATAATTCCATATTCAGTTAAATTAATTTTTATTTCTTAATTTTTGAGTCATTTATGAAACATATTGTTATATCATACTTTAAAACCTTAACACCAGTAAAGAAATGAGTTGACAGATTAGTAGTATAATATTTTTCAAATATTTTTTCTAAACGCGTATTCTTACAATATCTCCTATTTTATATTTTTGTTGATGAGTAGATCTTCAAATATCTATATTACTCAACATTTTTTCACTATTTTTATTAAATTCATTGGGTTTCGTATTTTCGTATTCATTAAATACTTCAAAAAAAATATTAACAAATTTTCATTTCCATTCAAAGGAAATTTCTTTCGTGCTTTACTTTTTATTGTACTATTAAATCTCTCAACCACACTGGCTTTATGTTTAGAGTATGTTGAATAATTTTTATTAATGTTATAATTTTGCCTAAGTTGACATAATTGTTTATTGTAAAATTGTTTACCATTATCACATTGCATATTGATATGCTTTATTTTTATTCATATAATTTATTTAACATTTACAATAATTTCAGCAGTTTTATCTTGATTATTCATAGCAGTGATTGTAAATATATAATTAAATATTTTATTTAGAGACGATATCATTTTTAATTTCCAGTATCCATTGCAAGTAAATCGATATGCCATATATAATCTGTACACAATCTGATTACTTTCATTCTGGGAAAATTCTGTCTTAGAGGCTTTTATAATTCATTTATGATAACCTCGCGAAGAGACAATTTTTTTAAGAATGTTGATTTTTTAGATTTACATACTGCACACACTTTTTTATGCTACTTTCCTATTATTCGTATTTTACATTTTGTGTTATTATTTATTGTTACTTTCATACACTTAAAAAATCGAGTGTTATTTATTTATTAACAAAACGTTTTATATGAAATTATAATATACAGTAATAAACTCTTAATTTATTACAAGTATCCATATTATTGTTATTAAATCATCTGCATATTTAGCAATTTCGCTTTTGGTAAATTAAAAAATTTTAAACATTTACTTTTTGCATGTTTAATTGTATTATTTCATCCAAATCTGTATTCCCCCAAAAAATATGAAAAGTGTCATCGAGTGAATGTAAATTTCCAAACTATTTTATAAATAGTTCAGTCCAATATATTATTTGAGGCTTTTACAATACATTACCATTTTTATTCCAATTTTCAAGTAAATAAAACACATGAAATGGTTTTTTTAAAACAATATTTTAATTTATGAATGTTTCGCAGTGGTTGATAATATCATGTTGTATATATTTAAATTTTAATCTAATATATTGTTAAATATATTATTTATATAATCATTGTATGGTGTACATTCTGATATCATTACAACATTAATACATTTAATGTTTATTTCACTAATTTTACTGTCTAAAAATCTTTTATTTACACAATCTTGTCCTTAAGTTTGATGAGCCATATTATTGATTCTTATATTTTGTATTGAAAAATATTCTATTGTATATACACAACCGTACTAAGATGATGCTCTAAAGCAGAAACTATAGTTTTATCGCTTAATTTATGTCGGTTTTTAAAGCTTAATTTTTACAAACCTGTTTAGGATCAACATTTTAAATATATTTGAAATATATATTTAAAGATTGTATCAATGATATCCCAAATATGTCTTTCATTAATAGTTAATGAATGATACTACAAACAACTCTAGAAAACAAATACAGAAAAATTAAACAAAAAAAAAACTGCATATAACTTAATTAAAGTACTGAATTATACCGTCATTATAAAAATTCAATTAATTTTGATGTAATTAATTAGTTCACTAGGGATGTTACCTCCAAATGAATCAAAGTTATTAAATTAATTATTACTTTTATAATAACAATCTCTGTGGGTGCCTGGATTTAATGAAATATCAATGTTAAAGATGGAATGGTCATTTGTAATCATTTTATTTGGTAATTCATTTATCATGTTAACATTTCTAAAATATGTGGATTAAAATTTTTTACATGATTTTTGATACCAATATAACTAAGGGTGTTCATTTCATATTTTTTTGGTCTTCAACTTCCTTTATTTTGCAAGAACTCCTTGATCAACAGAATTATTTCCCATAGCTAAGTTATGTCTTTGTTATTCTCCCAACTCTATTTATTCTTTCTAGCTTATTCTACTGAATTGTATATAGCACTTTCACCACCAGCTAAAGCACTTAATGCATTTAATTTTGAAATAAAATTTGAAAAATCTGCCACGATGAAGTCTTTTTCCTTATTTTTCAGTGGTAATTATTTTAATTAGCATTGCTGACAATGCTAATTTCAATGATATAGCTTATCCTAAATTTTTTTTCTTCTAAAGCTGACCATGTGTCAAATATTTATCAACATACAATTCTTTCATTTGAAGAGTTCACGTAACGAAAGTTATTGATTTTTATTTATTTATACATCTAAAAATTACATTTTCTAAGTGTTATTATTATATATAATGCCCTAAAATAATGTTTAATTTGCAAACATATTTGTAACAACATTTGCAAAAGCAAATTTTTCGCCAAATTGGAGTATCGTTATCTAACATAATTCCTTTAGCTTCTTTTTGTAAAATGTTATCAGCTTCATACCTACCCAAGAAACAAATAACAAGAAGTTTACTTGGACAACTGTTGGCAGTATTGACAAACGTTCGCTTTTATAACTGTCAGCATTTATCTTATGGTTAACAATAATGTCATGTAAACTAAAGTGACAATATCTATTTTTTAAACAATTGTAATATGGGGCAGCTTTCTCACAATGTCTGTTATATTTCAACTGACGCCACATAATCAGGTGTTAAACGAAATGCTAACTGTTACGTACTGCTGGGGAAATATTAACAGCATGTTTATGAGCCACATACGGCATGCCAACTGTTGTTTACTGCTGGGAACATACAAGCAGCAAACGTGTTGGCCACTCGTGGTATACCAACTGTTAGGTACTTAATGTCGCGGATGTATTAGTAGCATGCTAATGGGCCACTTATGGCATGCCAACTGCTGTATAATTCTGGGGACGTACAAGCAGCAAACTTGTGCGTCACTCATGGCATGCCAACTGTTACTTACTGCCGCGGATGTATTAGTAGCATACTAATGGATCACATATGGCATGCCAACTGTTACTTACTGCTGGGACATAATATCAGCATACTTACGGCCTTTTGTGGTATGCCAACTGGTCCTTATTACTGAAGAAACATTATCAGCAAGCTTATGTGCATTTACCCCATGCCAACGTCACTGCTGTAGACATATTACCGATAATTGAATGGGCCATTTATGACATGCCGACTATATGTTGATGTGCAGTAGCTAATTTCATACGTGAATTCACTTGATTTTTTATTTCATGCATATATGAAGTAAAATTATCATGTGATATTGCTAGTAATAGGAAAAAATAGTTTTTAGACAAGGCATTAAACGAAAAAAAAAAAAAAATCTTTATTTTGCATTTTAAATTCTACCTGAAAGTAGCCTGAAACTAAACTACTAGTATTTTAAACCAAACACAGAAATCCCAGTATAGACTTGTGATACTACGTTTAATTGTTTCTATAGTAAAGCCAATAATGCAAATTATATGTGTAGAAAGAATTCAGATTTACTTAAAAAGTTTTTTATGAGTACACGGTAGAGTAGTAGCTAACATTTCAGACTGCGAACGAAAGGTTGGAGTCTGATTCCAGGTTCTTCCAAAGAAATGTACTAATTGTAAGATATTGCTGAAGATAACATATGTATATGAATATGGTAAATAAATCAATTTTATTTGGGTGAGACTTTTTTTTTTGCTTTGGAAATGCATGGCAAGCTGCTTCTATGTGGACCACAAGTGGCCAATCGCTGGTTCACAAGTGGCTTGCCAAAAGTTGACTGACACGTGGCTTACTTACAGCATGCCAGAAGCAGAAAGCCAGTTGGCCACTGCTGCCAAACATGTCCCACAGATGGTGCTGACAGGATTAGGGTACGTTTGGTTATGCAGAAGTGGGCCGCTTGTGGGCAGATTGCATTTTGCTACAGAGACGCTATCTGTACAGTGGCCCAGATGTGGCCAACTACAAAAGTCATCATGTGGGCCAAAAGCATCTGCGGGTGCATTACAGGGGTTGATTGACTGTTAACTGATTAGGGAATCGTATGTGGGCCGTTCTTGTACAAGAATATTTGCACAAGTGGAGTAACTGACTTTTTCTACTTGGGTATATTATAAATCTTTGTGATCTCTGAAAGTAACGTTGTGAGTTTTTTTGCAGGCCTCATCTTATCTATTTATTCCTCTGTCTTCGTTTTCCAATAGTTAATTAATTTAGCAATTGGACAACAATAATTATACCAAAGTTAATACATTTCTGGTGGATTTAAGTTAATTAGTTTTCAATTGATTATAACATTACTATAATGCTGAGAATTAAAAAAACAACGAGGTATTATTTTAATACTCTTTAATTTTTCTTTACATTTTTATAATGCTTTACTTATTATTTGTAATAATTATTATTACCTGCATTTTCATCACCATAGAAAACTAAAAAATTTTCAACTAATGCTCTCACATCATTCATCCACACATCTATATTCTTAAGGTATGTTATTGTTTATTTAATTCCTTGGAATCGTTTTGGTGTTGCTGAGGAATATATGATTTTGGTTTTGTTTGGCTCACATCTTGAATATGGCCCTTTTTTTTTTTACATATTTTTCATAAATTAGTTTCATTATGTTATTATATTTCCAAAATTTTATAGAATTTTTTGTTTATTAGGTTTATATTCCTAGGGAAGTGAAAGGGAAGGGCTTACAGACGGTTGTTAGTTAAGAAGGAGGATCACATATAAAGGAAGAGAACTTACCCCAGCCTCGCACCCGGACCCTCTGGCGGAAGCAGCCCAAGGAACAGCCGCTGTCTGGTCTAAAGTTTGTAGTAGACGACGCCGATCCTGGTCGTTGACGTCTATTTCACACTTCTCACCCCACCACGTGACCGCAACGAACTTTGCTCCGATTGGTTCCCTTATTGGTTTTGGGGCGAGCTGTTCCGGTTTTAGTGTTGCTACCTTGAAATGCTCTTGGATCAGCATCTTCGCTGTTGCCGGGCGCATTGTGTGAATGCCCCGTCGACTTGCTGCAATAATTAAGAGTGTTATGAGCCACCCAGGCTCATAACAAATAGGAGAGGCGCCGGGTAAGTTCCCTTCCCTTATATGTGATCCTCCTTCTTAACTAACAACCGTCCTTAAGCCGTTCCCTTTCACTTCCGTTGGACTTAACTTTAATTGAATACCATTATTGTATACTCTTCCAACTTTAGAGTAAGTAAAGTCTTTATTAATAATTTCAAACGGTCCTTTTAATTATCTTAGCTTATCGTGTTTTCCTTAAACTTAACCTTTCCTAAAAGTTTTATGAGCCACCCAGGCTCATAACAAATGGCGGAGGCGCCTTAACAGCTCTACCAATCGACTAGCAAGCGAGTAGACCCACCTCCAATATNCTTTCAATCAACTATCAAGCAAGTCAAACCCACCTTCTATATCCCTCATCCCCCCACCCTCTTCGGATCACTCATTTATTACCATTTTCTGCAGTATAGTTCCTGCACTAACCAGTAGTTGGGTTTAGTAATTGCATGTGCTTGGAGATAAATTGCTTATTCTGCTTGACTATCATATTTGGGGAAGGCGTGCCTTACATACACAATGAAACATGGTACCACCTTATTAAATGGCTAGTTCTCCGAAAAGGCAATCTCCGTTAAAACGAATTTTTGACATTGTAACAGCTTACCCGAGAGCGAGGGATACGGACGCAAACGTGAATAGTAATACGCAAACATGGCGGAAATACCAAAATTTAACTTAGTGATCCAACAACCAGTTCCGATAGAAAACTTTCATGGTAGTCAGGAAGAATACATTTCGGAATTCGTAAAGCAATTTGAAACAGGGGTGGAAATCAACCAGTGGGACGAGGAAACGAAAATTAAAAGGCTACCAATATATCTAGTAGGCGCACCTAAAAGGGTGTATGAAAACATCATAAATAAAATGGAGCCATATTTACTCACATGGGAAGATGTTACGCATGACATTAATATGTTTGCCACTGAATAAACCATTGCTAAATATAAAAGACAATTGTACAAGAAGTGACAGGAGCCTAATGAATCCACAACCGTACATGTACAAGAAATTATTTTTCTAGCAAATAAGGTTAAACACAACATGCCAGAGGTGGAAATCATAGAAATTCTCTGGAATTCCTTAGCACCGACAGCCGTCGACAAACTTATAGTCATGAACAATAACACACTAGCAGAAATGGAAAATAATATTAGACATATTGAAGCAGGTATTTACAAATATAAACAAAATCTACAACAACGTACACAAAATTCAACCACTTTAATGGAAGAACAGATTAAAGAACTGAAAGAGGAAATTGGCAAACTTTCAGTGTCCCGCGATCGCACAAAGTTAGATGAAAATATCAGAAACCGACAAAAGGCGGTCAACACAGGAAGTTTCGAACGGACAACAAATTTCAGGCAAAACAGAAACTTTCACACATACAGAACACCCTCAATGGACGCACCTACAATATTTCAAGTGCCACCGTGCCCATTCCACAACCTAGCAACACCATACCCATACTTTTTCCCAAAACAGACAATGCATATCCAATATCCTACGTCTAACACACAAAAATTTCAAAATTCACAAAAACGGGGAGTACGGGATGTAGTTTTCCCCTATGCACCATGCACACTTACACCCAAACAAGGGGACAAGCCCAGGCACACATATGCGCACATATCGAGTAAATTTTGTAAGCCTAGTACAACATGTTTTTTCGGTCACACCGCAACAGATGCCTTGCATACGGACACCGATAGGTAACAAGTATGCAAGCCGGGCTATCAGACCACGACAACCATGTACAATATAATTTTAAAGAAGGCAATATTCGCCTCAGTATTAAACTAACAGCCGAAAGCAGATACCCCATGCAGTTAAAAAAAAGAAGAAACGTTTACAAAACAGATGGTACACCAGCTCCGTACCCCCCTCATAATGTTCCAAATAGGGAAATACATAACAGAAGACAAAATTATCCGCAGCACATAGAAAATATAACACAACAAGGTCCAGCGCAGAAAGTAGTACGGCAATATGCCGCGGTAAAATACGGGCCGCAGAACGAATTTGCACATACTCTGCACGTTATGTTTCTACGAGGGACATCGTTCTGCCATATGCCCAATGTTTCCCAAGAAAGGTATAGAGTGGCAAATGGACATGCGTGGTAGGTTTCAAAGTTTTCAACGAAAACATACAGTTACTAAACCACACAGTTCACGCACTGTAGGTAAGCAGGCATACGCAAACCACAGTAAATTTAGAGACCATAATATACCGACGTTGAGTGTGAAAAACTTCCACACAGCAAAAAAAAAAGATTAGCTACAAGGCGAAAAAGCCAGTCCACATAGAGATCATGAAAATCACAGAGAACGTAGGCGCCACACCGAAAATCATCATTAACACGAAAGACAACGCGTTTTTATCTTTAATTGATACGGAGTGTTCCAAGTCATGCATAGCGGCAACAATGGTAGGAAGTCATAAACTAAAACCACTCTCACAACCCTTTAAAATAATGGCAGCGGCAGACGAACTACCATCCCCTCACTACTATGTAAATTGAATTTTATAAATTGAAGGACATACATACACGCGAGTTTCTAGTCATTGAAAACCTTCAAGCTGACGCCATAATAGAGTGTGACTTTATTCGGAAACATCGTTTAATCCCAGATTTGTATGCGAAAGTCGCAACACTTAGACATACGCATGATAAAATCATTACAGTACCGTTTATTGATCTGGACGACGATAATAGTGTTTTCTTTTTCAACACAATCCAAAAAATGCAAAATTTAGAGCCTGACGACCACCAACTACCGTATGAAAACATAAATCCAGCTTTACACCCAGAGGAAATAGAGAAAATTCAAACACTATTACAGAAATATAAAGACAGATTCGCGTTTAAGATTACAGAATTAACTGAAACACGAAAATATCACATACAAATTGATTTAACAACCACCAAACCCGTAAATTGCAAACCGTACAAAATATCCCCTTCAAGGAGAGAAGCTATTCAAATACAAATCCAAGAGATGTTAGAGGCTAACATAATCGAAAAATCAACAAGTCCTTATGCCGCTCCGTGTCTAGTCGTACCGAAAAAGGATGGGACCATACGGATGGTAACTGATTTCAGGAGACTTAATAATTTCATTCCAGATCAAAATTATACACTGCCACGAACGGACGATATTTTGCAAATCCTCCAAAATACGACGTATATTACTAGTTTAGATATGTTTTCCGGATTTTATTCGATTCCCATTAAGCCAGAAGATCGATATAAATTGGCGTTTGCTACAGATCAAATAGGATTGTTTCAATACCGTAGATTGCCCATGGGATTGAAAAGCAGCCCAAAGTTTTTCCAGGAATTTGTCGACACACTGTTAGGGGACCTCAGATGGCAGTCAGTAATCTGTTACGCGGACGATATATTTGTAATAGGAAATTATTTTCATGAACACATTCGTAATCTTGAAAAACTACTTGTCCGCATGAGAGAATTTGGGGTCAAACTTAATCCAAGAAAATGTAAATTTGCATCCCAGGAACTCAGGAACTAAAAATACTAGGGCATCAACTAACGCCTAAGGGTCTAGCACCAGATCCAGAAAATTCAAATAATACTTAACACATCGCCACCCATAAACGTAAAACCATTACGATCCTTTCTGGCGCTCACTTCTTACTTACGGAAATTTATTAGTGACTACTCAAAAATTGCGCAGGCTCTAACGGAATTAACAAAAAAAGACACAAATTTCTACTGGGATATTCTACAACAGTCCACGTTTTTACAGTTAAAGAAAGCTATAACTTCACCTCCGGTACTAGCACCCTTTATAGATAACAGGAAAACAATCTTAGTTTGTGATGCGTCCAAAACAGCTGTTGGCGGAGCACTCTTACAGGAAGACCACCTTGGTCGACGGTTCGTTATAGCTTACGCGTCAAAATCACTGGCAGAAAACGAGAGAAGTTAGTCGACGACAGAAAGGGAACTAGGAGCGGTTAAATATTTTTGTACATACTTTCGGCAATATTTATACGGGAGAAAATTTATAGTCGAAACAGATCACGCATCACTTAGATATTTCACATCTATGGCTGAGCACAACAACAGTATCCAGAAATTTGCAACTGCCTTAAGAAACTTTTCAATTTGAAACTAAAATTGTTAAGGGACGAAATAATATCATAGCTGATTATTTATCTCGTGTACCACACACTGACGTTAAAAATATGTACCAGAAAAGAATAAATAATAAAAGTTATACATTACTTAATATTCCCCCGCAAGTAGATAATATTTTTGAGGCCCTATCAATAGTGATATTTTTTAGTAAAGAAAAAACTGAAAAGGTCAAGAGTACAATCGTGAAGTTTAACTTCCAAAATTGGGAAGATATAGCCATACTTGGTGTATCACGGGAAATAGATCGGATAATATATCTAAGATAAAAATTCAAAACGAACTACATAATCTCCCAGTTCAATTAATACTACATGCAGTATCAACTTACTATCAGATCAACATTCATATAGTGTCAGAGGAAAATGCTCAAAGTAAATCTGTTCAGTGTGATAAGCCCGTCGCTAATGTTGCGTCGTATACAAAGTCCACTCATGAGAAAGTACACTTTACCCCAGTGATTACAAATGTGACTGAATCAATTGAACCAGAAAGAGAACTTTTTTTATTCCCACTTCAGCATATTCCGACAAACACGTCACCATTTCAGGGAGAGTGTGATAAGGACCCATATATTTTACAATTAAAACAAGCTCTTACACAACCCGATAGTGTTTCACCAGCAATTCGTCGTTTATCTCGCAGGTATGGGGTAACAGCTAACGGGGAAAAATATTATAAATTACATACGCCAACAGGCGAACGTCATCTGACAGTGGTACCACAGCATTATGTGCCAGAAATTATAATGGCCCATCATGACGAGTTAGTCGGAGGCAGACATTTTGGAGTTCGTAAGACTATAGATAAAATAAAACACGCGTATATTTGGGAAACAATACAAAAATATGTCAAGGAATATAACGTGTGAGACTTGCCAACGCGCTAAACGTGCTAATACTAAACCAGCAGGAGAGTTGCAGCCAATTCCACCTCCTCCTATATTTTCCATGTGGTCGATCTATGCCAAAGGACCTTCCGACCACGAAAGCTGGCAATAAGTATATTTTAGTTATGACCGAACATTCTACACGCTATGTAATGGCTACACCAGTCAAAAGAATAGATACAAAGACGTGCGCACAATTTATTAAAACAATAGTACTTAGATTTGGGTGTTAAAACATTTTTATTATCGGATCACAGCACGTCATTTCAAATTAAGTCATTTCACAATTGTTAGACGAATTAAAAATCAAAAGACTGTGCACTACGGCTTATAATCCGCAGGCTAACGGTTTAACTGAGGCCATGAATAAGGTCATAGGCCAACAGCTAACAATGTACGCGGAGTCCGACCAACAGAATTGGGACAAATATTTAGAATTTATTATCTTCAACTAGAACACTACCGTTAATACAACAACGGGGTTCACACCATTTTATCTCATCCACGGAGTTAATGCAAGCCAACCTTCACACGTAGTTCTAAACAAACCAGACATAAGAACCGCCGACTGGGTACAGACTTCAGAAAATGTACGAGTCACAGCTGCAAAGAATATCGGTAAAGGTCAACGGGTCCAAGCTAAATATTTTAATAAGAGGTTTCATCCCTCTCAGTACAAGGAAAATCAATGGGTGTGGCTGAAAAACCACGCACGGAGGAAAGGCCTATCATTTAAATTTATCGGTCCCTATAAAATATTCAAGGTCCCCTCTAAAAACACGATAGTTATAGAGATGAGACGGCGTGGGGAAAAGTTTACGGATACAGTGAATACGCGACATATTAAACCGGCTTATTTAAGAAACAATCGACGGTTCACTCAAGCAGATTCAAATTCACACAACCGCCAATCACAAATAGTAAACAATGCACGAACCACACCTCTGTCCGCAACCCTTAGGGCAAGCGTACAAGCAACACCCCTCACTGCTGCCTGACAGATAAATACTCACGCCAGGTCAAAGAACGTACAGCCTCACCCATACAAAAATGTGAAGTTATTAAGTAAGTTATAAAAGAATTTATAATAAAAGGAACTCACGTGTAATGTTTTTTTGCAGGAGATTACTCACCATGACCAGGGCTGCGTTGTTATGTGTATTTTTCCCATATCTGTTCAACATATCTTTTTCCATCACTTCCAGCAGTTACCCGATTTTCCGGATTCATTCCAGCATTTAATGGTATGACGTTCACCAAGCCATCGTATACGAGGAATCCATACCAGCGATTTATAGTATTCCGTTGCAAACGCCTCTGGACGCCACTTGTTCTTTGACGCTTCCAACCACGGCAAGCTTCACGATTCACGCCTAGTTAATGACTTTTATATCACTTGGCCGCAATTTTAATAGTGGTTAATGAACATGTACGGCGACTGTTAGTCATACCAACATAAATACTGGAAGATACTGGAGTTGCTCATCAAAACTGTGACCCAATGGGGGGAAAAAAAATTGTGCTCCACAGTTGTATAAGTGGCTGTCAGCTGCATCTTTTCCTTACTAACCTAGGGCAGCGACATTGATCCTGTACAATACCCAACTCTCCTCTTAGCAGTACCACATAATTCCTTAATAATAATAATAAACTTTATAAATGAAGTTTGTCCTTTGAAGAAAGCATGGCGCGAATGGGTTTAAATCAACGACTCTAGCCCGATTGGTTAAGATGATGGTAACATTTATCCTACTTTGAGAATATTTGTTTTAAATTAGACTTATTTAATAAGCATATCTGTACAAAAAAGTAAGTTACATTATATTTGTGAATTAATTTTACATAATTCATCACACGAAATCAAATATTGATTCCTCAATGCAGGCTTATACGCTAAGGTTATAGCATTAACGCTTTAATTCCCTAATTCTTATTCGACCCAAAGTTGTGTATCAGCTTAACATGGTGGCATCCGATCGGTGTACAATACTGACTCTGGTCTAGAGGAATCTATTTAAGTGGTAAACACTATTTCCACTCTGAATATGCCAATTAATCACCCATGTACAATTTCTAGCCTAGTTTCCGAAGGAAAGAATTGCTTATGAGATCACTTTCCTGACTGTGTGTGCATATGTGTATGTATGCCTTTGCGTGTCTTTATGTGTGTCCCCCTAAAAACTTTCGAATGCGTGAACCGAATTTCACTGAACTTGGTGCACATATAGTATTTACTAAGGACATCTGAATTATAGTTTTCTTTTCCCAGGAACCATCAAACCGATTAAAATCAATTTGTTTATTTTGGCAATGCGCCATGTAAGTATTGTGTTTAGAGATGACTATTGTTGTTGGTCAGCCATTTTCGAACATAACACCACATGAAAAATAAAGCGTTCAAATGATATCTAGAAAACTTCAAAACTAGTTCTCGTCAAATTTTTGAAGTAAGTAATACTATGGTAGGAAATACAAACGTATGCGATTTAAATCAATTATAAGACTTAATTTCAAAATGGCGGCCATACAAATATTTTAGGTTTATTTGATGTATTTAACATACCATTTAACCAATTTCGACCAAACTTTGTATGCTGAAGGTATCTATTAAAATCATCACATAGTACTATACACAGTTACGTTGTCCATAATTAAGTAAGTTAGCATTACATGAAAAATTAAAATTGGTATGTTATATCTGCTGGGAAAACCATCAGATTACCACCAAATTTGACAAACAATTAGCGCTATGGCGGGCTATATAAACTGATATGTTTTGAGTGTGTCAGACACTTTCTTTCAAAATGAGGGCCATATAAACATTTTTTTAGTATGCTATATCTATGAAACTACGAAAAAAATTTGAACAGAATTTTTTTTCTGGCAGTATCTATTAAAACCATCAAACTTGTCTATAAAGACCTTCATTTCTCCTCCATTTTGTAAGATAACCCCACATGGAAAAAAAAAGTTTTTTATCATATAATGGTAAACAATCAATAGATACCCACTAAAGTTGGCGAAGAATTTGTACGGAAGTAGGCCATATTAATTTGTATGATTTAGCGTGCCAGACACCTATTTTCAGAATGGCGGCTATAATTACACCATCGCTTAGTGTGCTATATCAACGACACTATTTAACCTATTTAACTTAGTTTTATATATCGTATATGAAATATTCATTGAATGTGGTAATACATAATCTTTTTTACTTCATTAATGAAGATCGTAACATAAAAAGTATGTTTATGACATATATCAAAGACCAATCGCCTGATTCGCCCAAAATTATACATGTAAATAGTGATAGAGTAGGATATGTAAACTAACATGTTTACGGTACCGCAGGCCTTAATTTAATGGCGTTAATATAAAAAAGGTTCTATCTATTAAACAATTCAACTAAATTTTAGCAACAGCATTCAATAGAAGCATCAATTGTGCATACACAGATCCCATTTTGTCCTTGTTTCTGCAAAATAATGCCAGGTTTGAAAATTGAACATTTTGCAATATTTACAGAATATTAAAAATAATTTTCACCAAATTTTGCACACCATTAGCGTTACAGAATATCCTGTATACGTACATAATTTAAATGGGATCAGAAGATGCTTTTCAAAATGGTTGTAATATGTCTTTTCTCATAAGTTTGTCGAATATATTTTAACAATTTAACCAAATATTTATACTGACAGTAACTATTAGAAGCATAGCATACGTAACTATTTTTAAGGAATTTTGTAAGATAGCAAAAAAAAAAAAAAAAAAGTTTAATGCTATATCTCAGGGACCAATCAACAGATATCCACCAAACTCTTCACACGAGTAGCACTACGGTAGGTGATGCAAACTTATGGGTTTTAAGTGGCTCATACACTTAACTTTAAAATGGTGGCCCTGTAAATATATAAAGTTAGTAAACCATATAATTCAAAACGTCGGTCTGATTCATCCGATGTTGATGCTCCAAATCCAACCTCCATAATGCATTTGATTGTACGATATCTTGTGGTAAAAAGTTTTCTGGGTTCGATTTCTAGGTAAGGCACAAATATATTTGTATTTTCCTCATTTGCTGTCAACGAGATATCAAGACCTACCTACCATCTAAGCATCTAAGAACACCATTAAAAATTATTTGCACCCACGTAGAGGAAGGTTGGCTCAGTCGTTATATCAGTAACTTCTAATTTCCAGTCTATTCTAGCATTTTATTTGTGTTTTCATGCATACCTCCTAGTCCAGCTCTATACTAACTTCACCCTTTTGTAGTGGACCATGTACTAATTTTACATAACGCTGACGTGCGGGGCTCTGAGAAACCTATGCAATAGGGTAGCTTAACTTTTGTGAGCTTACCTTGGGGTAGTCCTGATCTCACTATAGGGTTTATCGAATTCACCAATCATCATGTGTTTTTCTTGTAACCCTTTAATGTTGTATAGTGAAAGATCGGATCCTCCATATTACCAACTGTCACAATGTCTCCAAGTTGTTTTCTAAATATATAATTACTATTCACATTATGAGCACCTGGTATATTATATTTCAATTTTTTTCTACAATCATCATATATATTTTTAAAACCACTTTCAAATCTCTAAGTTTCTCTTCACTTATTTCTCTGCCACTTCTAATTTCAGTTTTAATCTTACATAATGAAATTTTGAGTAATGTCCATGGTACTAATGTAAACCTGAGTTTTCGCATAATTACACAAAATTTTATCATAGAATAATATATTTCCAACTAAAACTTCAAACTATGTCACTATTACAGATTTTGTGTACCACATACCGGGATATCATATGTTTTCTTGTATATCTAGGCAGCTTAGCCTTATTATGTTCCATATTTTATTTACAAGACTCAGTCAAATTTAGTTTAAATTAACTATATTAAAATTTTGCATATTTAAAGTTGAGTTTTAAAAATTACCACAATTTTAAACTTATAAAAATAAAATAGTACATAACATTAGATCAGTTCCAGCAGGCCCTTGCAAGCTTCGCCTATTTTTCATCGCTCTTGTATTTTTCTTTCACTTATTGAATCATTTGTGTTTTTATTTCATTTACTGCCTCTACTTCATCCTTACATTTTTATCTTATTACAAACATTTATTTACATTACAACCGCTTTATATTTAAGGCTATGGCTTGCAAGGGTATGTCTTTTACTGTTACACATTGCGGGTATTCACACATATACATTTGTTGTGGCAAAATTAACGAGGTATGACTTCATCTTGACTGTTTACTCTTTCATCCCTACTTTACATTCTAGTTAGTTCAAATATAGCATGAGAATTCTCTCATGAATATTTTGACTAATGATTTTGGTTCTCTCTGGGATTGAGGTACCGGCAACTGGATTCCTCTGTGTCTGCTACCCTCGGGACTGGTGGGACGGGAGTTTGTTTCTCGTCTACCCCGCTGGACCCAATTCTCACTGTTGGGATACACATGTTGTATAATAAATAGGCTGCAATAATGATAACAAATATACATTGAAAGATGAATGTTAACGAATATAGGGATATGATATGATTATCTTTGCAGATTTTTAGCAAGTGCTACTTTTGCAAGTCTTTGACTGAAATAGTTGATGGGGTAATAAGGCGGTGCGGCATCATCTTGCATCACTGCTATGGATAGGTTTCTCAATTCTTCTATATTCTCTTTGTTCATTTCATTTCCGGTTTCAAAATTCTAATAAGATGAATGTACATTGAATCATGTGTGACATCGACACTTGTAGCACCTTCTAAGTGTTACAGAATTTTGAAAATCGTGCTGTGCAAACAACATCCTGCTGGTATCTTAATTATTCCAGTTCTTTGAACATATAAATTAACTGGTGAATTATTTTCTCTGGGGCATTCTATTATGACATCGGTCCTCTATAGGATGCTGAACACCCAGTGTTCTCCGTCACTCAACATGCATATTTTTAGAAGGAAATCCTTTAATATTCCGAGAACGGTTTGGCTGTATCAAAAAGGCTAGCGTTAAGGGAGAGAAAGTAAGTGCCTACGTTAGTACTATAACTACTTGTCAAACCTAAGGCTTGATTAAATTTAATTAATTCTTTTCGTATTTATTCTAATAAGGAATCGCATGTTTTAATTGCTGTTCCTTTATAATAGAATGCATGGAAATGGTCTTTGATTACATTTAATGTTTCTGTCATCGTTTAAAATTTTCCTTTATGTTTCTCGTAATTATAGCTAACTTTAAAATAAGCCTTTTACGTTTATCTATAATTATATGTGTCCGATTCACGAAAGTAAACTGCTCTCTTTGCACGTGTATTATTTATCGGTTATTAATGGAAAATTAATTAATTTTTTATATATATTCTTTTCAAATAATTTCCCGTAGTGATTCAAAATAATACTTTTAAAACCGAGGCTCTGACATTAACTAATCCCCTTTAACTTTGGAATTATGACATAAGTGTTCCCTTAAGCATTTCTATACTACACCTCAGCTTATTCGCCTACATGTGTAATAATTTCATCTCTTCTGCTCAAGTTTCCCAAAAGGAAACTGTGGGTTTCCCGTAATCTCTTCGTGAATCACTCATACAGGATGAGGCACCTAAGGCAGGCCACCTGAATAACACCACCAATGCCAGTTGTAGAAGAAAATGTTTCAGACAAAAGTTGTTTGGTTCCAAGGCGCTAATAACTTTATTGTGATGATTTCCCCATACACAGAAGGGTATATAAAATACAAATGTTAACGTCGTTAATTTGAACGGAATGGTAACTTCTATTAACACCCCTCGACAGGGTATGAAGATGTAATAAATACGATGACATTTGCCGGTCATTCAAGATAGTTGAAGGTCAATGACGAAGCAAACTGCGCCGCCGCCCGGAACAATGAGCCATTAGTCTGTGCTGTGCTGTTGTAGCAATCACATAGCTTATTCATGACGTTATTCGAAATGACACAATGTACACGATGGCCATAAGAGTTGATATGGTTTTCATCTATAGTGAATGTCACCGCAGCATTAGAGCAGCAGTGCGATTATAAGATGAGAGATATCCTGATCGTGCCACACCAGCACGATCTGTCTTTGCGAACATTACAAAAACATTTCAAGAAACTGGAAGTGTGGAAAAGAAAACAAGGAAACGACGAAAAACAGTAACTGACGAGGAAAATGCTATTAAAATCTTAACTTTGGTAGCACACAATCCACATGTCAGCATGAGACAGCTTTAACATGAGAGTGGGATCATTAATCAAAGTATTCTGGGAATATTACACAGCAACAAATTTCATACTTTCCACATTTCACTTCATCAACAGGTACATGGAAATTATTTTCGAGATCGGGTACAGTTCTCCGAATAGTGTCTACGAAAACTACAAACCGATGACATATTCCTGTCCAATATTTTGTTTACAGATTGTGTCATTTACAAACCATGGGCAGATTAACCTTCGCAACATGCACTACTGGTCAGCTGACAACCCACACTGGCTGAGAGAAGTGGATAAACAGAGACCATGGTCTGTAAATGTGTGGTGTGGTGTTGTACATAATCGCCTAATTGGTCCCTATTTTATTGATGGGGCATTAAATATAATAAAGTATTTACAGTTTCTAACAGAAGTGCTGCTGCAATTGTTAGGAGACATCCCAATGGATATAAGGCAATCCATGTGGTACCAACGCGATGGATGCCCCACTCATTCTGCACAGAGAATTACGAAGGTTCTTAACATAACGTTTGGTTGTCGTTGGATCAGTCTGTCTGAAAACACGAAATGGCCTGCATGCTCCCCAGACTTAAAGCCTATGGACTTTTATCTGTGGGGAACATTAAAGGAACAGGTCTACAAAGACCTACCGACGACTCCCGGATACATTAAAGGCCGTATAATACGAGCTTGTTCTGCGATAAGTCCAGATGAAATTCGACGTGCGTTATTGTCAGCCCAGAATCACTTCACAGTAGTATCACTGCACAAGGTCACCAATTTGAACACCTGATATCATAATAAAATAACAAATTAAGCGTAGTTTGAGGCTGGCGTTTGTTTAAAAAACACTAGCTACAGGACGGCTACGGCCGCTACAGGACGCCACTACGTCGGCCCATTGTTCTGTGCGGCAGCGCAGTTTTCTTCGTCATTGACCTTCAGATATTTAGAATGACCGGAAAAGATCATCGTATTTATTACATCTTTATACGCACTTTCAAGGGGTGTTAATATAAATTATCATTCCGTTTAACGATGTTGACCTTTATATTTTCTTTACCATTCTGTGTATGGGAAAATCATCACAATAAAGTTATTAGCGTCTTGGAACCAAGCAACTTTTGTCTGAAACATTTTCTTCTACCACTGCAATTGGCAGTGTTATTCAGGTGGCCTTCCGTTGGTGCCTCAGCCTGTGTAAGTTCTATTATCTCCGACGAATAACAAAAACTGTTATATTGTGGTGGGAAAGTAACCGATACCAAAATTTAAACCTAACGTCCGAGTCTTGCCTGTCATGAAAATGTGTCCCTTTACCAGAAATACAATAAACATATCTAGCTTCTTTCCTCCAGGAATTGGCACCACTATGAACTGTGTTGCTGTTATCATGATTTCTATTACTGCCGACGTCTAAGCTGCCTTCATTTCCCTCTTTTTCTCTGAACAGAATTATACGTAACTATCTACGCATTTACTGAAGGCATAATCCAAGTCAGCTCATCCACTGGGTCGCAACTGCGCAACTAATACGGTTTATTAATGTATTTCCGCTTGGCCAGTGGGTTGGGCAGTATGTTTGAGTCATTAGGAGGGTCAAAAACTAATACATTGTCATTCCGCGGCTAATTTTCTATATTTTTAGTTTCATTCTCATTTTCACGTAAAGTGGTTTCAATATTTTCATCCTCGATTTTGCACTGTCTATAAATGCGAATAACTTAAGTAAATGAACATGCAACACTTAATTACCATATACCTAGTTTATCTTAACATTTACTGGGGTAGTCTGCCGTATCACACGAAAAGGGCATATCCACTAACTTACCAACTTTTTATTTATATCAATGGTGTTATCATAAATTAGCAATAATATAAGCTGCGAATTGTTCTGAGATGTGACCTATTAGACTTTTAATTATTATTTTATTTTGGCCATATTTTTGGGTGGCTGGTTTAATGCTAAAATTGAGACAAAAATATTTTTGTATTTTTCATGTGCACATTGCATAATTTTTTATTTACGCCTTGTGTCTGACTTGAGTCACCATTAAAACCAAATTAAAATCAAAACAAGTATCGGAATACAACAAAAGAAACCTGAAAGAAAAATGAATTAGGAGAACAATAACAAAAATTAACACACTGTCCTACATAATCTAGTCAATAAATAGTACATCACATTTTACAAGCTTTGAGGACCGATTTTCGGCCCAGTGTACCTCAGGTGACTGATATAATTAAGAAGCCCACAAGAATAAACAGCCAAACATGGACACTGCAACCAAGGTAGTGTTCTAAAAAAGGCTGCAAGAAATAATAAACAAAAAATAATGTGCCTGAAAAATAAAATATTAGGGCAATGTAGATGATTCTTCACAAACACAGTATTAAATCAACAATAAATGCAATAATCAAACTCAAAACTGGAACACTAGCAGTTATTATTTTAAAACATTGAACCCTGTGAAAAGAAACACAATCACACACATAAGAAACAAGAGCAGAAATTACTGGAGTAAAAAAAGTCACTGCAAAACTGAATAAATCTTAAAAATGTAGTAAAGGCAAAATAATCCAAGCATAAAGGCAAGTTAAATGTGAAAAAAGGTAATCACCTGAAGATTCAAAAACAGTGTCGTAAGTGGGGCAAAATATCAAAATACACAATTTTCTTAGTAAAACAACTTACTATTTACAATTATTTATAAAATAAGTAAATTTCAAAACATTTTAAATAGCTATACATCAAATAAAATAAACATGCAATGATGTTTTAACCACAGGTAGTACATGACCACGCGAGCATAGTATTACAAAGGGTTGCAGCACTGCAATGCACTGGCGCTATGCCATTTCGCAAACAAAAGCTCTACCAAAAGTAACTTAATTATGGAACTTTATGTTACTTTAAAAAGCTATATTAAATAAATTAAACATTCCTCAGATTAAATAACTCTCGACACATACACATGCATATAATAAACACATGTTATGTAGTAATTGCATCCACAGTAACAAAATATATTGAACTAACCAAAACACAATGAAAAATTACATTTTACACATAGCTACAAAATAATCATGTACCTGTGGAACAATAACACAACTTTATATTGCAGAAGGATACATGATATCGAGTGAGAACATTCGAACGCAGAACTTAAGCACATGGTAACAAATTACCAAACACACCAATCATTGGTTTCACTGAATTCCCATCCAAAATAAACAACAACAAGCTTATTAAAGACTCAAGTAAAACACAACATATTTAGAATACTATGAACCCAGAGAAATAGCTATGTACTTCGTGAGGAAAAAGAAAAACCTGTCAAAAGACAACAAACACCTACCTGACTTCAAAGTCAAAACACAAGTAACCAGGTCTTGCATGGGAATTTACTACAATAGCAAACACAGAACTAATGGAACCAAATAAGCACTGTACCACACACTATTATGTATTAAAATGTAAATCAATTTCGGCTAATTATATATTAAAATATACCACACACTTTTAAATAAAAGCGTCATATGTCAATTCAACTAGACAACATTATTAATTATAATGCTTCATATCACAATTACAAGTAACATTGGAAAGAAATGCTATTTTTTGCAACAAGTTTGGGTCCGTGTATGATGAAAATACCGTAATCAAGTAATATATCGAATTGAACAAAGGAATACAGTCTCTCCTTGAAAAAAAAAAAAACAAAAAATGGCAGTGTTATATAATAGCCAATTCTGGCATAAGGGGATGGGGTCCGGAGAAGGAGCAGACCGACCACGATCTTGGAATTTAAATTTTTTCCCTCACAATTTTCCTTTTTCCCCTCAAATTTTTTAATTTTTTTTTCAGAAAGCATCCATCAACATATGTGCAAAGAAAGATCTCCTCATTTACAAAAACCATCCATTGGAAAGATTNGGGGGGGGGGGGATCGTTTTTGAGGGCATAACAGCCGATATATGTGTTTTAAGACAAAAAAACTATGCCAAATCGATACACAGCGTCCAGGATCCTGAGTCAAGAGAAGGGGGAAGAGGTGCTGGCCCCAGCCACCATTTTGTTTCCGTCACCCATAATGTTTCCTCGTCACTTACTTCTGCTCGACTACCATTTGTTTCCAGCAACCATATTGTTTCCATCCTCTAACTATGATTTAATTTTCTTAGCCACCCAGCGAGCTGCCGATACAAACATTCTCTCAAACTGTCATGCCATTTCCACTATCTTTGATTTCATTTTTCTTTGTAACCTTCCTTTGATTCTCTATCATTCCTTTTTGATTAAGTCACCAGACCATCATTATATTTTGTTCATTATCTCCCATTCCACCTCGATTGTGTAGCCTGCTGGTCACTCGGTCCCCTTGAACACGCCATCTTGGATTGCACAACTTACAAAATCTTTGATTATTGCATTTGGTCTTGACCTTTAATCAACGAGATCTCCCGTTTAGTTCATCATTTGTGTTTACTAGAAAAATAACTGTGACATATTAGAGCAGGACCAGTCATGTATACATTTGCAGTATGTACAACATCTCATCGCCATACACTGCACTGAAGCAGGTCTAGCTAGCCCCGACNCCCTCCCTCCCTGTTTATATCAGGGTCAAATTTCTACCACTTAAACAGCATACTTCCAAGTCTTTGCATGCAACCTGCTTGGAAAATATTACAATAGTAATCAACTTTCATTTTGTGAGCCCTTCAATTCAACGTATACCAGTGATTAGCTTACACCAGAAATATTAAATTACTACATTCAAATCATATTATGACACACCTTTCCCTTTAGTTTTTTGTCATCCTCATCTACACTACCGGCAGGCAGTGACAGATTTGAAAACCAAGGCTAACATATTATCTGTATCAGTGAAGTAGGTATGCTAGGACAAGGTACAACAATGCTAGCGATAAATAAAACTATTATTTTCATTTAAAAAATTTATATTTTTACACACTACAGACAACAAACACAAAATAAAAAACAGTATCATTACATTCTCCATAACATTCAATAAGTTTTTTCTATCAACATGCTCACTGTTCGCATAATTCATATAATCCGTGTATACATAGCTCAAAATAGCATCCAATCAGAACCCTTGGTCATATATTCTTCTTATTCATGGGAAAATTTATCATTCGATGCCTCTAAAGCCACTGGAATGCTATTAACATTGTACAATGCTTCATTTGCAGTTTTAAATGCTCGCCGGTTGATTTCTTCATCGAAAAGTTGAGACTTTTCATAAGTACACTCCAGCCAAACATTATATTGTTTGGGACCTTCTTCGACTTCTTCTGTTAGTTTACTGTTAATCCTTTGCTTAATGAGGCCCAGGTGTAACATATGTGTTTTTGTATCTGTAAATTGATTTACAATTACATAAATATTAAAAAACATTGGATGCTGATTTTTTTTTTTAGGTAGAATCCATTCCATGTGGTTTCTTCAACAGTTAGTATAGGAAGTTTCTTAACTGCAGGATCTCTACATTTATAGTTTTTATGGTTTATTCAGCTTATCACCAATTTTGAACAGGCTTTTGCACATGATGCATTGGTGCATAGCACAGGAAGGCCCCTTCACAGAAGTAGTTCTTTCATGCTTCCTTACAGTTTGGCTGTAGGCAAATATCTGTCACAGTAACGGCAACGAAGCCTTGACGAAGTCATCGATGACGGCACTTCTGTAGGTGATGCATCCTAAGAAGTTGCTGGTGCTGTAGGTGCCATGCTTAAAGAATTCGATGGTGCTGTCGGCATCATGCCTGAAAAAGTCGATGGTGCTGTCGGCATAATACCCGAAGATGCCGATGTCATTCTCGAAGAAGTCGATGACAGTACTGCAGCAGGTAGTATTGCTGGACCCACAACCTTGTATAAATAAAATTTCCTAATTGCTTTCACAAGCTGAGACAATGTGTCTTCAACATCATTCACTGGCAAACTACTGTTCATAATTAGAACCCCAGCTGCTTATATACTGGTACCCCTGAGCAATGTGACTATAAGTATTTTCTAAAATAATTTCATCTAAATGACTGTGATTTTTTGGGAGGCATATAATATGTATGGACTGCTTGTTTTATATCGTACATAGGTTCAACAGGAGCATGTTGTGCTAACTGTGGTGAATATGGTGCTATGTACAGAGGATGCGATGCTAAGTACAGTGGATGCGGTGCTAAGTGCAGTGGGTGCAGTGCTAAGTGCAGTGTGTGTAGTGCTACGTATGGTGCATGTAGTACTCAGTGCAGTACTAATTGCGATGCACGTGGAGTTGAATGCGATGCATGCGGTGTTAAATGTGGTGCGTGTGGTACTAGTCACACCGACCTCTCTCAATACCTATTCCTCACAAGACAGACCCCTTACAAGACCGAAATCTCACAAGGCCAACCCCTCACAAGAAAGACCCATCACAATAATAATAATACAGGCTTCACATTTGTGTGGTGGTTCGTTGGCTTTTTTATGAAGAATATGGCACACAAAATAAAGACATACCTATTATTTCATAGAAAGAAGAAATTCTTATTTTGCACATTAAAATCTCAGAAGTAAACATTTCATCTGGTAATGCGATATAATCCTGACCTTCAGTTTGTTTTTGATTGAAAATATCTCGTTTATGTGCGATAAATCTCCACCTTGTTGCAAAGAAATGTCTGAGTATATCAAAAAATTCATTCGGGTCTTCGGGAAATATGTAACCAGTGTTATCTTCTGCCTTCTTTATGCTGTTCGTTGCAGGAAACGTGGTGGAGGGATGTGTCAGAGCATAGAGAAAATCGCCATCTTCTTCAACATCATCATTGTCTTCATGTTCATTTTCATCAATGCTGTCTTCATGATCATCTTCACCTCCTGTCTTATAGTCCTACTATCCTATTAATATTATAAATGTGAAAATCTATTTGTGTGTGAGTGTGTATGTGTATGTTTGTTACCACTCAGCTCCATAACGGCTGAACGGATTTTTATGAAATTTGGTATGTAGGTACTTTAGGTCCTGGAATAGGACATATGATACTTTTTATCCCGGTAAATGGTACGCGTCCTGTGGAATGACAACAAAACATAATTCTGCAACGGCTGGGAACGTGACCGAAATATTATTTTCCTCTGTTGTCAGAGTTTATCAGGCCACACAAAGACCTCTGAAATTGCTTAACGACTGCTATCAATCGATAAAAACCGAGACCGAATATTTGACTTGCCCTCCGAAGCCCGGAAGCGCTCAGATGTTATGCCACTAAACGGTCACTCATCCAAATGTGTGCCACTGGGAACGTTGCTTAACTTTGGTGATAGATACTATTTTCGCCCTCAGCCAAGCGAAAATAGTAGTACCTAGGTACAGTTTTTTTCTAAAGCTACAACTGGATGAAACTCACGTTTTGATTTTCATACATCGACACTGGTAAGCGGAAATGTGGTAACTACACGATAGTTGCACAGATACACTCCAAAAAACATTACCCTACTTCTTGGTTATCGGGTAAAAAACGTTTCTTTTCTTTTGGGTTGCCGTAATCAGTTAAAAACCTAGACCAAAATAGTATAATTTTATAATTCAGTTTTCACGTAAATGAATTGTCTTTTCCTAATTTATTTACAAGTGTACCACTGTAAAGCTCAATTGTACACGGGTGAAGCCGGGCTGGTTCGGTAGTCTATACTATATTTACTTTTATTTGTAGCAGGAGTTGTATGGTAATCAGTATTTAGAGCTGACGGCTGTTTATATTGAAGTTTATCGATTTCTTGTAAAAGTCTTACAAGTGCATATTTGGCACGAACCGACTCTACTGTACGTCCCAGGTCACTCATTCTGTCTTTTGCATTAACTGTCTCTCATAATCGCCTGTGGAATCAGTACGCATCGATGCAGCAGGAGGATTTTTTTGCAACACTTGCTGGATCTCAGTAGACGAATCCTTGCAGATTTAGGTGTATTCCTTCGATATATCATCTTGCATAAACTGCACGGGTCCAATGTAATGCTTCATTGCGCGAAAATGACTTTTCGTACAGGTGGTTCTCTCATGTCGCCGAGCATTTTGACTGAATGTGAAAACTCGACCACAAAATCGGCACTGACAACATGCAGGTAGCGATTATGAAGGTTGCAGTTCCATGTTCGTTGAGGTCAGAGGCAGACATTCGTATTCACAATTTATCTTCGTGGTATAACATGAGAGTGCTTCCAAATTGATGCTGTCAGTATGACAACTGCCATTTTTGTATATAAAAGCGATTCTTTTTAATGAAAAGAGCCAGGCTTATGCTCATAGAATACCTTCTGTACTACATTTTAACTATAAAAATGTAGGAGCACTCTGATAATACCCACACACTCGTTTG
Organism: Clitarchus hookeri; assembly: GCA_002778355.1. NCBI lineage: Eukaryota > Metazoa > Arthropoda > Insecta > Phasmatodea > Phasmatidae > Clitarchus > Clitarchus hookeri. Next base: position 148,024 of record NQII01000008.1, read on the forward strand.
CTCCAGAAGAAAACATGCACTAGGGCGAAGCCTGGATTGTGTGAGAGGTCGGTCTTGTGAGGGGTCGGTCTTGTGAGGGGTCAGTCTTGTGAGGGGTCGGGCTTGTGAGGGGTTGGTCTTGTGGGGGGTCGGTCTTGTGAGGGGTCGGTCTTGTGAGGGGTCGATCTTGTAAGGGTCGGTCTTGTAAGGGTCGGTCTTGTGAGGGGTCGGTCTTGTGAGGGACGGTCTTCTGAGGGGATTTTTCTCGCGACGGGCTGGTCTGGTGAGGGGTCAGTCTAGCTAGCACCGCACACACCACACTTAGGTCGGTAATTGGTCTTAAAATCTCGTTGACAGCGAGGTAATTATAGACGGAGAGATTTGGTAAGGCATTGGAAGAAATCGGCAATGGCCTTTGTTAAGGACCCATACAAGCATTCGCCTGGAGTGATTTCTGGAAACCATGGAAAACCGAAATCAGGATGGCTGGACCGGGAGTCGAACCCAAGCCCTCCCGAATGCGAGTCCAGTGAGTTATACCGCTGCACCATCCCACTCGGTCACTTAGCACTGCATTAACCACTGTTCACTTAGCACTGCATTAACCACAGTTAGCACTACATGCTCCTGCACAAGCAAAAGACTGCAACTTACAGATTTGTTCAGGACCATACACATTGCATGCCTCCCGAAAAATCACAGTCATTTTGGACGAGATTATTTCAGAAAATAATTATAGTGGCTTTGCTAAGGGGTGCAAGTATATAATCAGCTGCAGTTCTTGTTATGAAGCTTAATTTGGCAGTGGATGCCATGAAAGACACCCTGTTTCGACTTGTGAAAGTAATTTGGAAAATATTATTGAGACAAAGTTTGTGGGTCTAGCAATAGTACCTACTGCAGTACTGCCATCGACTTCTTCGGGAATGACACCAGCTTCTTCACGTATGATGCCGACAGCACCAGCGACTTCTGCGGAAGGGTCACCTGCAGCAGTGTCGTTATCGAAGACTTCGTCAAGGCTTCATTGATATTAACAGGACAAAATATTAGCCTCCAGGCAAGATGCAAGGAAGCATGAAAGAACTACTTGTGTGAAGGGACATTCCTGTGCTATGCAACGATGTGGCAAGGGCAAACGACCATTCAAACATGGTGATAAACTGAAGATACATAGCAAGAACTGTAAAGGTAGAGGTCCTGCAGCTTAGAAACATTATATACTAGCTGTTAAAGAAACAACATGGGATGGATTCTACCAAAAATAAAAATAGCATTCAAGGTTACTTCAAATGATTATGTAATTGGAAATAAATTTACAGGTACAAAAGACATACATACATACTTGGACATCACTAAGCAAAGGATAGTCAATGAACTAACAGAAGAAGTCAAAGAAGATCCCATAAAATGTCATGTTTGGCTGGAGTGTACCTATGAAAAGTTTAAATATTTGGATGAAGAAATTAGCCGGCGAGCATTTAAGACTGCGAATAAAGCACTGCACAATGTTGATAGCATTGTGCTATCAACCGATGGCACAATCTTTTAAGCCCTGTAGAGGGCTTAAAAGAAAAACTTTACCATGAAGAAGAATATATGGCCGACGGTTCTGATTGGACACTTGCTAGCGTAGACTGTTTTGAGCTGTGTATAACCAGATTATTTAAATTATGTTCGTATTCTGGTGCATATATAAATGTATATGTTTACCTTGAAAAAAATTTATTTCTCGCGGGCGTTGTTGTACCTTGTCATAGCATGCCTACTTCACTGATATAGAGAACATGATAGCCTTGGTTTCCAGATCTGTCACTGCATGTTGGTACTGTACGTGAGGATATTTCTTGTAAAGGCCAATCACTGGATGTGCAGAATGAATGACATGGTAAAAAAAGTTATTTGTTGAAATGAATTGCACAAAAAGTAAAGTTGATTAATATTGTAATTGATTCTAAGCAGGTTGCGTGCAACATACTTGGAATCAAGTCGTTGAATTATTAGAAATTTGACCCTGAGACTTGGAGGTAGGGGAGGGCGAATGTCGAGTTGGCCTGACCAGACCTGCTTCAATTCAGTATATGGCGAAGAGAAGACCTACATAAATGTCTACATGACTGGTCCTGCTCTAATACACTATGCTTTTTTCTAGTAAACACAAATTAACGAAATGGAAGATCTCAATGGTTAAAGGTCATGACTATATGATATAATCAAATATTGTAGAAGTGATGTAATCCAAGACGGCATTTTCGAACGTACGGAGTAATCAGCAGGCTACTAATTGTAGGTGGAATGGAAGCGTATGAATAAAATGTAATATTCTGGGCAGGTTACTAAATGAAGAAGGAATGATGGAGAATCAAAGAAACGTTACTAAGGAAAATTAAATCAAAGATTGTGGACATGGCTTGATAGAGCCTGATATAACATTTAGTTCGGTTGCTCGCTGGGTGGCTATGAAAATGAAATCCAAGATTATTGACGGAAACAAGATGGTTGCTGGAAACAAGATGGTAGTCGAGAAGAAGTGAGTAATTAGAAAACAAGATGGGTGACGGAAACAAAATGGTGGTTGGGGCCAACACCTTTCCCCCTTCTATTGACTTAGGCCTGGACACTGTGTAACGATATGGCATAGTTTTTTGTCAATAAAACATATACATCTGCTGTTCTGCCCTCGAAAACTATCCCTCCAATTCTTCCAATGGAACGTTTTTTTTTTTAATGGGGGGATCTTTCTTTGCCCCTGGGTGGATCGGTTGTTTTTGAAGGGGAAAAAAAAAAGAAATTTTGAGGGGGAAAAAGGACAATTTTAAGGGAAAACGGAAATTTTAAGGGGAAAATAGTTGATTTCGATAGCAAAAGGGACATTTTAAGGGAAAAATGTAAATTTGGAGGCAAAAACGAAATTTTAGAAGATGACGTCGATAGGCTCCGGCTCCGGACCCGATTCCGTTATGCCAGAATCGGTTTTTTATACTATAAGTGTCACAAAAACATATAGAATATTAATTTAAAGGACCGTGCAAAAAATTACAAATATATTAATATATGAGGCGATATTCATTAAATTAACTATACTCTCTGTCATAAATAAACAAAAAAAAAATAAAATGTACAAAAATTTATTGTCTCACCAACAAAAGAAATACCCAGAAGCAAATTAATGTTACAAAAAACCAAAACACGTAACTTGTGGTTGTGCATTAAGAAATTGCAGTACTTACCACAGAGGATAAAAAGAAAATGATCCACTTAGGAAACTACATGTTGGTATAACTGGCCAAGAAAAAACACCAAAGTTCACGTCACAAAAAATATTATCACCTACATTTAATGAAAATCAGAGACTTTTAAAATTGATGTATCGATATCAAGTTCCAAAAAACACAGCCATGGTAGCGCGATGGTCACATCCCATCTTCACTCCCCAGCGAAATAGAAAATGCCTGGAGTAAGTCTCGTGCAACCCAAAGAAGTGTAAACAAAATACGAGCGAAAATATTAGATTGTCAGTGATATATGTGATGAGCTGCCCAGAAAAGATAAATTACGCACTGGAACACAGCGATGGGGGAAAATATCACCTAAAGAGAAGATAATAATTTTTTAAAATCACAAGTTGGGTGGCAGGTATATATCAAGAAAATTCCATGATTGCAGATGCAGAGAAGTGAGTAGTGCGAAACGAGACATTGCACATTACCAAAGTTATTTTTAAAATGTGCCACATTTTAAGACAGCATTTTTAAGTCTACCTGGTTAATTTGGCACGAATTTACTTTAAAGCCTTTTTAAAATCAAAGCACACAAAGTATGTAATTAGTAAAAGTGTCGAAGGATAATTTTCTCTTACATACGCATGGAAAGATAACGAAAATTAATGCGTGTTTAATCCGGCCCGCTTTTGTTCTAACATAAATGACAACCAACCATATATATCAACATGGCAACCTAACTTGAACTGTTAAAACGGAATACTTAATTCCGGTGTCAATTCCTTACAAAGGCATATCATACTTGGATGTAAGCTACCTATAATGGTACAACAATAATCGAATGTTTATATTATAAAAAGTAATTTACTATTAATTATATATATATTTAAATTTTTGATTGTACATTTTACATTACATATATGAATTTAATCTTATTTTATACAAAGACCCTCTTATAAATATAATCTGAATTTTGCCTGGTAATAATAAAAGATCTGTTATATTTATTTCAAAATATTCACCAAATATTTGGATCCCAACACCACATATTTCCAACCTTACCAACCAAATGACAACAGTTGGGGGCGTTGACCAAACATGAATACATACGATTTAAAACAGTACATTTTCAAACAACTAACAACCAACACACAACTAGAGACATTTTACTTAAAGTACCTCTGTGTTAAAAAATTGAACAATTAAGCAAATAATAGTAAATGTTTATGTTGGCATCCAATATTTGAAACACTATATTGGCTCAACATACGAAGTAGTACCCATCAACACATGCTGCAGTCACGATTTTGTTTGAACACGTTAACAACAAAACAGATTCTCAAAGGAAATTAATATTTGGAAAGTTTTCATATGCTGTGATAATTAACAGCTTTCCTTTTTAAAATTATATTCTATTAATGATATTTTGTTGGTTGAACACCATTGGTACAATGAAAGCATACATAACAAATATAGACAGTATGTTTTCCAATAAGTAACCAACACACGACCAAGAATGTAAATTTTGAATAATGCATTGTATACCTGTTAGAAAATTATATGCTATATTTTAAATAAACATACGTAATTATGGTTTTATTTGGTCAGAAGTACGGTAATTTCCATTGTTGCCATATTGCTGGTAACAAAATGATGTCTCATCATAACAATAAGTATTATTTAACAACCATTTTGTTCCCAAAAATGCTGTTACTTATAATTAACTAAACAGGTTTCAAAGAGGAAGGATTTCATGTCTTAAAAAACAGGTATTTCATAAAATACGAGAAAGGGGCATTGTTTTAATTTAAAATGTTTGTACCAACATTTGGTATAAAATGTTTGTTTCACAATGTTAGCCAAAAGAAAAATCATGCGACATAAGAACATTATTTCTATTAACTTTTAGCCAACCGTTAGCCAGCCATTTTAATGTTTAAAAAAGTATATTTGCGAAATGTTCTAGCATTTTCTGATTAAGCGACTTTAAATAATATTTGTAAGAGCAAATTTTCGTTTTCGCATTATGTTGGGTCAAACCTGTATTAATGTGTGTGTTCCATCCCAGTTCATAGTCAAAATTTCTAAACAAATGCTAACCACTGGGCAAAAATAAGTTGCTATTCGTGTGGACGTCTATTGTTAAAGGGTCGATTTACATTTCCACCCTATTGGAACTTCTGCCAGACCTAGTAAATTACACCGTGGGACATGTTGGGCATGAGATTGATAATTTTATTCTGGTCTGCCTCTAATCACCCAGTATTTCATCCTCATATTATAAAATCGTCAGTACTGGTTCTTTGAGCCACTGCAGTCGAATGCACACCTACTGCGCATCAAGAACACGCACATTAACTCGCTGTTATTTTCTGCTTATTTTAATGTTACAAACCATATGATTCGGATAGGGTTTATAATATCATATTAAAGCAAATATAGACACCACTTTTACGGACAGGCCGGAACACAACAAAACATATATCTTTATTAATCCCTCAAAACAATGCAGTCTGCCTTGAAATTGCATTTAAATTTTATAATGAGTGGAATGTTTCCTTTTTGGAATCTCTGAAAATTGGTCTCTGAAAATTGGATAAATCTTGCTAGTTATGCTACTAAATACACTACTGGACAATAAAAGTAGCGCACACAGAGGGATGCATCGGATGGTACTGAAACATTATAGAGGTAGTGACAGATGAGTAAAACACGATTACAAAAAGGGAGAAGCAGGACAATTACATATGGATCTGTGGTACGTTATATGATCATATTTAGTGATATGTCACACCTCCGCGCTGTACGATACACAATGCAGCACGATCTGGCATTGAGTCCAGCAGATGCCAGTTGTCCTGAGGTGGACAGGCCCACAATTATTGAATGGTGTATTCCAAATCTCGGATGCTGTGGCATGCATGCAGTTGGAGTTTCAAACCTTCCCACACATTATCGATTGGTGACATTTCAGGGTAGCAGGCAGGCCATGGTAGTGTTTGGATATGATGGAGGCAGTCCTGGCCGACCCGTGATATGTGCTGTCAGGTATTATGCTGTAATATCCCGACAAGAAATGGAAGATGATGAGAGTATTGGATTTATTTCACGTACTGCTGGGCCACCAATATTCCACATAACACATAGATTATGGCTCCCCAGATCATAATGCCTGCCATGGAGGAAATGTGCCACTCGACTGCAAGGTTGGGATTGTGAGATTCACCAGAGGCTCTCCGCAAAAGGGGGTGATTATCATCAGTCCCCATAACTAAGCAGCACTCATTACTAAACACCACACATCTACAGTCTATTGTGTTCCACGCAGCTCTGGCCTGGCACCACTGCGAATGGAGCCGCCGTTGTTGCAGAGCTAATGGCAGTACATGTAATGGTCGCTGGGATCGCACATTCACCTATGCAAGGTGTCGAAACATGGTTCATGGGCGCACAACAGCACCAACACTGGTCAGTATAATGGAAATGATGGCCATGGTATCCCTTCACGCCTGGCCCACGATCAGTTGATCTTTTCGACTAGTAGTTGACCTCGTCCGTCCTGAGCCGGTCGTCGGTATGTAGGCGCATTCATTTATCCACTTATCCCAACAGAATATGACAGTATGGTCTGAACGCTTCACATGGTGGGCTAAATGGTGATGTTACCACCTTGTAGTATCAGCCAGGTTATGAGTCCTCTCTCGATGTCTGTCTTCACTGTGTTCTTCTTCAGTCTGTACTGTTCGTGATTGATAGTAACTTCCCTGAAAATAATTTGTTTTAGCTTGACAACACCAAGCTTTAAACATGGAACCGATATTTGCACATAACGCCACATACCTCTGGCTAAGAGTCAACAATTGCGTACCATTCTGGGTATTCATAAAAATGGCCTGCTTCACCAAAATCACACATCTCTCACTTCAAAGGTTGCTCCCATTAGGCATTTGCTGTACGCTTTCTTGGTATCGTCTAGTGTTTCTAGTTTTAATGTGGCTTCGACTACATGCCAGTGTCTACGACCACTGATTGGTGCTCGCAGCGCCACTGCCAGGTGTGCAGTCAAATACAAACACATCAACCTGAGATCATGTGCACACCAGCCCGTCTCTCGCTATTCACATACTTTCGTAGTTGTCACATGGTTTCTTCGTGGAGTGCTATTTTCATTGTCCGGCCGTGTATTGTCTTAAAATATTATTATGAAATAACATGTAATTTGGTCCTTTACACGCCAGAAAAAAATAGTTATTTTATTTAAAGACATTCTATATGTTTCTATTTTGTGTGTGCAGATGCAGAAAATGAAGGTGACTGGGCTAGTAGCCGATATGTGGACTCATATCCGAGTGCTCCAGATCGCTGGCCACTGGCTACTTGATATTAACAAGAGCAGTAGTGCTATGTGGAACTACATGCGTGTTGCAGGGACATCTTTACAAACATTCTTGCTTGTCATGAACTATGTATTCATGATCATTAACTGCACACAGCAGACTGCTGACTCAGACGAATTCACCAGCAACGTGGCTACGATTCTCTTCTTTACCCACTGCATATTCAAACTGTTCTACTGTGCCATGCGTCGTCGCAAATTCTACAGGACTCTAAACAGCTGGAATAATTCCAACAGCCACCCTCTCTTCGCCGAATCGAGTGCTCGTCATCACGCCAATGCAACTAGTGGCATGAAGCGTCTGCTGGTGATTGTAAGTAACACAAAATCAATCAAATATATGTAAAATGGTTCATAAATTTTGTAATTAGGTGTAATGGAATTGTTACATGGAGTTTTCTTTAAATCATTCTAAGACAATTATGTTTTACTTTAAAATAACAAAATTATATAAACAAATCAAAGTATAGTTAATCTCGCGCATAACCTCCCAAGGTTTTTGCTGCAATACTAAATACTTCGGAAATTTGAAGTTTGCATTTAATATGGCATGAATTTGCACCAATAAATATTATAAATATATCTGCTATGTTTATGGTGAGCTTCCAACATTTTTATTTTTGAGTGGGTGTTCAAGAGTTTCAGTGTCGTCAGATGTGGGAAAAACATTACAGCAAATCAGTGAGTGTTGCCCTGAGTGTGTTCAAACCTGCATAGCGCAAAACATAGTTAATTTCCAGCCGAATCGAGTGAATAAAACATATTCAGAACCAAAATTTGACAGAAATTAAAACATAACACTGTATTATTTTTGGCGATGCCTAAAATACTTTATACACTTTCCATGTTATCTGTATCCTCAAAAAATTCTGCTACATGGCCAGGTGTACGAAAAGTTTAGGTGTATTTTCATAAATTACGCACTGAATGAAAAATTCGATCGTAAATAATAAGTTAGCAGTCAGATGCTAATTAAATCAGATCGTGTTATGAAGTGATTGACATGTGTAATATTCACAGAAATATAACAGGAAAATTAAATCTTAATGTCGCTACAATAACTATTTGGTTGTCTTTGTTATCTTAGAAAATTAAGCATGTTTGTTTAAAAAGTGGAACGCAATAAAACCATTAAAACACGTAGATAAATCCCTATTTATATCTGTTTCATACTGTGCCAATATATCTTGAAAACACTAGAGAAACAAGACACATTGGCATGAAAATTCTCATATGCTAATAAGTGGGATATAAATAGATCAAGGCTATAGATGGTTGAGAAAGAGTTACATACTGTATTTAGTAGTATGTAAAATGAGAAAGCTGGCGCACTATTGATATTTCCCTAGATAAATATCAAGAACCCATTTGCCCTATTACAATTTTATATAAATATCAATAATTTAAGTATCGGTTAAAATATCAAACACCTCGAAATTTGCAAAAAATTACAAATAAATTTAAAAATTGTAACAATACTAAAACAGAGCTACATAAAATATATGAAAAAGATAAATTATAAACATTTAACAGCGAATATAATATTATATTATAAAATTAAATGTTTTAATTGTATTAATTAATAACAACAACTGATTATATTTCTTATAGTTAATGGAAAACATTAAAATGAGCAATATAAAAAGTGTGACGAAAAATATATAAATTATTTTCGTTTCCATCTTTTCACAAACAGTAAACATCTTAATGTATGTTAAACATGTTCTAATATTAAAGTAATGAATACAAAAACTAAAGGAAAATTGTGTTGTAAATATAAAAAATACATTCTTAAGTCATATTTAAAAAAACATGAACAAATTAAATTACGCAGCGATATCCGAAGCTGTCGATGAGAACTGTTTCTAATTTAAAATTAGTTCATATATAATAAGATTATAATAATGAATCCAAAAAATTACAATAAAAACTATAATTTCAAATTAGAAGAAAATTGTAAATATAAAAAAATTATAATAAAAAATTATAAAAAATTATTTTGTTATAAATGAAGTAAAATCAATATAGAAATGAAATGATTAAAAGCAAACTGAAATAAAGGAAACAAGACAAATATTAATTAACAAAATAACCCAACTAAACATACCAGAACTTCAATAGATTAGTTGAAAAATTTATAAAATGGATTTTCTACATATTAAACAAAAGCAGATTTAATTAAACCTATTTCCGATATTTGTATTGATAGAAAATATTTGAAGAAAAGTTATTCAATAAAGCAAACTAGAGGAAAATAAATTATCAAAATTAAATATTGGAAATTATTATAAGTTAAAAATGTTAAAGTAAAATTCAGTTACATTCATTTTCTAAATATAAAAGAAAACCACATTTTATTACATTTATTTCTTATTTTTAAGTCGATAAAAATACTTAAGGAACAGATTTCCAGATCTTCTTTCAGGTAAAATATTTAACTCATAATAAATTTAAACATTATACTAGACATCACGACAAAATCTAACTTTATAGGATAACATAAAAAATATATCAGTGATAAGAAAGCAGAAGACTTTAAAATAATGATACTTTTACCAATTTTGATGATAAAATTATTTAAAAAAAGTGGTATTTAATATTTCCTTAAAAAAATTAAATAAAGATATAAATTATTTAATTCCTATAAAAAAAGAGAAAAAAAATACAAAGTAAATCAAGAATACAAACATTTATTATTGAAAATGATGCAGGTTACAAATTTCATAATTAATTTTTAGAATCAACTAAACAACACATTATTAACGAATTAATTGTAATTTAAAATCAAACTTAATGAATATAATAACAAGTACATAAATAAATATAATACTAAGTGCTACATTTGAACAAAAAATAAATCGACATATTATAGATGTTTATTTTAGAACTATAAATAAAATAATAAATAGATCAACAAATATACATAAACTTTTAACTAATATTTACAAGAAATATTAACACAAATATGTGATTTTGCATCTCAAGAATCTGACTGGGATTTGAATGCTATATATAAGTAATCTTGAACTATTTACAAACAAATATAATCCTTTATAAGAGGTTCATCATATATTGAATCAGTGGAAAGGTATAAAATAAACATGATTGTATCAGAGTTAAAATTTTTAATGAAAAATGTTTTATTTATTCTATAAAATCAGTTTTATATACGCCAAATAATGATCCACGAGTTATTAAATATAAAAATATTGATTTAGACAAAATGAAATATTGGAAAAAATTGAAATGTGTACAAACATTTATAATATTTATAAATTTATAAGTTAATTGATTTTTGTTTTAATATTTATTCTTTTAATGTAAAATTTGAAATTTAATTATTACAATTAAAAAACACGAAAACATTAATTTATGATGTTTTGTTGTTGAAACAGAAAGTCATTATTGTTTTATTAAATATTTATCAAAATAAATTTCATCTCACTGAGTGAACATAATGTAAGAATATTTCCTTGTGACAGATGTTTGAGAATATAAAATTAGGAAGAAAAATTAAATCAATATGAAGAATTGTGTTCTAAAATGAAGCAGTTACATTAGGAATGCCTAAATTTAAAAGAAAAAAATACATATATTTGAAAAATTATAAACATTCCTTAGGAGTTCTTTTTTTATATTTATACTGAGTTTTAATATTTATAATATATATACTAGTGAACCAAACCTGGAAAAATAATTTCTTATGAATCATCAAAAATATGAACAAGAAAATTTTTCTCCTAATGTGTTATATAATAATGCAAGTTATAAAAAACAAATTGAATATAATGGTGAAGATAAACATAAAGATTTTATTCAACTTATAGAGTTCAGTTGAAAGATATGGGCGGCTCTTAACAACGAGTTATTGAGAAGTGATGAGAGTGAAGTGAGGTGAGAATGGAGGAGTGCTAGAATGCAAGGGTTGGGGAAACGGGATATCCCCGAGAAAACCTGCCGACCAGTGGCATCGTCCTGTACAATCCCCTCTTGCGAAAATCAGGGAGTGACCCCGCTGGGGATTGAGCCCAGTTCGCCTAGCTGGGAGGCGAGCAGTCTAATTGCTCAGTCATCGTGGGCCCTCAACTGTTATAAATAGAATATAAAATTATTAAAACAATTATGATAAAAATTCTAAAATTGAAAATAGATTAAAAAAGGGTTAGAAGGATTAAAACATTAAAAACATATATGCCATTTATGTGAAGAATATAAAAAAGTGTTCTTAAAATTTTTGAAATATATATCTGATTTAAAATTAAAGTAACATATTAAAAATAATAATTAATTAATAAAACAAAAATATTATTAAGTGAATATAAAATAAAACCAAAAATTTCTAAATATTTTATCAAAAATACAATATTAAAAAATTGAAATATCATGTATATTTAATGATATAATATCGAGGAACTGCTATTCTTATAGTAATCTAAATTATGGAATTCCATCATTTACACTGGTTTAAATGCATAATTTATCAGGATATAACGCACATTTATTTATGAAAGATGATTGAAAATAAAACAGATGATATTTAAATAATTCCTACTAATAAAGAAATATATATTTCAATTAATAAACAAGATAATGATGGTCAAGAGTTAAGACTTTTAGATACATGACGATTGATGGGTTTAATTATTGGTAAATTAAATCATAATCTTAAAATATCAATTCAGAACAAGATCAAAAAATTAAAAAAAAAACAATTGGGTTAAATATTTAAATAAAGTGTTTTTACATATGATTATATGAGTTCAATAGAAAAAATTAAAATAAACAAAATTGCAACAAAATAAAAAATTATTCGCGATTTAATAAAATATACTTTTCATAAAAATTATAATCATACTAAAAGTGTTTAAAAGAAAATAATATAACAATTTTGAATATTTGCAAAATTATGCAATATATCTTATGTATTAACTTTAGCTATTATATTTGAAAATTTTAGAGATGTTTATTTAGGATCACATTATAAATTAGGTTGTTCTTGGCATTTTACATCACCGGGCTTATCATGGCAAGCAATGATAAAATGTTCTTAAAACTAATTAAAGTTATTAGAAGATTATGATAAGATTTTAATTTTGGAACAAGGTATTCAACGTGAAATATCACAATTTTGTAAAATATATGTTAAAGCTGATATTAAACACATGAATGATTATTATAAAAATATAACTTCAAATTATTTAATGTATTTAAATGCAAATAATTTATATTGTTTGGCTATGTCAGAATTTTTACCATTTGCTGTATTTTAATAGTTTACAGAATATATAACAAAACAATTATGTGTCAAAATAACAGAAAAAAATTTAAAATATACCAAATAAATTTAAAGGATAAATACTAGAAGTTGATTTAGAACATCCTAAAAAATTACATAAAAATCATAAATATTATCCATTAGCTCCAAAAGCAAGATATAAATAAAAAACTTTAGAATTTAAAGATATATTTCTTTATATTACAGTACTTTAAAATTATGTTTGGAACATAAATAAAATTAAAAAAATTCATAATGTTTTAAACTATAAATAATTAAATAAACTGTATATATTTTAATTACGAAATTCATTTAATAATTGTCATACAAAAGCAGGACATAAAAATTATGAATAAAAATAAAAATACACACATAAAAATTAAAACTAGCAATAATTTGGAAAACATTTTTTTTTATATATATTAATGAATAGTTTAAGTTTCTGAAAAAGCAATGGAAATCATACAAACGGGGGAACATGTTCACTTAATAAATAATAAAATAATTTATTAATAAATCTTTTTTGTATAAAAAAAATCACATTTAGTGAAAATTTAGTTGCTGTTCATATGAATAAAGAAAAAAATAACATTTAATAAATCAAATTATATAGGAATGTCAAACTTAGAAATCTGTAACATATAATTTTTATTATAACAATATGAAACCAAAATATAAAGAAATGATAAAATAATTTGTTATAACTGTTTATTCAAAAGATAATTCATTTAATATACCACAAATTAATAAAAAAGTTTTGGGAAAAATGAAAGATGAAAATAATGGAAACAAATATATGTTTATAGACTTGATCAATAAGAAAATAGAAAATCTAAAGGCATTTCATTATCAGCTGTTTGTTAAATATGGAATAATATTTGTTGTTTATAAAAATGCATCTTAGAAGAAATTACAATTTATACAAAAAATAATTTCATAAGATCTTTTAAACATGAAGTTTACCAACGAAACAAATAAAATGACTTATGTTATACAGATGATAAAATAATAATTTTTATAAAATTAAATTGGCACAGTGTTTCATAGTTATAATTATAAAAAAACATAATTATAAAAAAATTTATAAAATTAATATATTGGTTATTTAACAGAAGTGGAACATAAACATTGTGAATAAATTTTATTCAACAAAAGTAAACATACGATTTTTCAAAATTCAAAAATAAAGAAAATCAAGAACCATATACAAACCATTAAACAAACAATCAAAACCATTGCAACCATCAAAATTTATAACTTTTTGAAAACATAATTTATAATATTTGAAAATATTTTACAGATTTAAAAAAATTATCTTTATTAATAGATGTTGATAATTTTATAATTTACTAATCAATATTCCTACTTTCTAAAATTTAAATGATTCTCTCCATTTGTATATAAACATTTAAAATATAGAAATTAGAAAGGCTTCATTTTCAAATAACTTCAACCTTAGCAATATAACAATGCATTTAATTTTCATTTTCATCTTTTATTTCTAAAATAATTTAATAATACCTTGTATTATTAATTCTCTAAAAATATAGGGTAACTGGTTTATAAACCATTATACCTTGAAATTCAAGCATGGTTTTCGTTTTAAATTCGCTATAAAATTTGTTTCTAAATAATTACTTCCATCATATTTTTTAAACACATTATTAGCTAAATTACAATGTACTTTTATTTAAATATATTAAATATGTACATTTTAGTTCTATTTTAAATTTAATTATTTTTTATATTTTTGAAATTATTATATTCCTGATAATCTATCATATAATTCTTTGAACTTTAATTTTATGAAACATATTATGTTCTTCTAAGATTCACTAATCTGTTTTAAAAAACTTATACAAATTTATTGTCATTTGTAATGAATCTATATAACATTAACTGTATACAATAATAATTAATAATGCTTACTCATTAACAATAATTTTATTATTATTTATATTTGTTATTAAATAAGTTGTTTTAAATATAACTAAAGAAATAGAATGTTCAACATGTTTAATATCATAATGTAAATTTTTTGTTTAATATATGACTCTGATCATTTACAAAGAAAAAATATTATTTTAATAAATAAAAAGTATGAAAGCTGAAATAATTAATCGGGGATTAAAAGTTTTAATAGAGGATGAAATATAATAAATTTAATAAAATGGCGAAATTTTACCTGATAATATTAGAGAAATAATAGTTGGTCCAAATAACTGTGGAAAAACTAATGTAATCATTAATTTATTGTTAAAAATGGTTCATTAAATTTTAATAAATTAAGCATTTGTTCAAAAATATAAAACAAATGAAAAAATGTTTATTTTATTAAAAAAAAAACATTTTAATATTCCATTAAAAATTAAACAACTTATAGGTTAATTTATTGATAATGTCGATAAAGTGATTTCATTTGATTCATGTGAAAATAATTCTTTAGTTATATTTCTTTGGTCTGGAACAATACAGTTGCAACTCAAAAATATACATTTCGTAGGAGAAGCATCTAAAGATGGTCTTTCCACTCCGAATAGAATAACGTGAAAACAAATAGGCAGATTAAGTCGAAACATAGTTTACAATATCTTCAGGCATACTTATACGTAGTTACCTGAAGAATTCGCGGGTTCATTTTGGAACAAGCTAGAATTCAAAACATGTGTCTTGAGAGAACTTTAGCTATTGGTCCACACAGTGTTTGACACCTTCTGAAGAATGCTGGACCAATCGTCGCCTTTCACTGTGACAGCAGACAACCAATGCGCAGTTTATGTAGCCATATTTCTCTGTAGAGTCTAACGCGAATTTTCCAGGTCACTAGTTATACGGCATACTGGTGTAGTTTTATATTTATTGGTTTTTTCATGTTGCCAATATAAAAAAAATGAGTTACCACAACCTGTACAACACTTACTGTCATTCTGTTTGAGTTAGGTCAAATGACATTTTACAAAGTAGTGGCAAAAAATTTATTTATGTTTATCAACGAATGCAAATTATTCGAAAGCACTGTTAAAAAAACTTAAACGCTTATTAATCCTCAAGTGTCCAGGATGAGAAAAACAAAAATAATATTGTGAAATTGAGTAAATTAAATTATCGTAATTATAAAAGGAAGATGTAGTAAAAATTGCAAGTAGTTAATTTTTACAAAAAAATGCTCTTGAGTATGAAGTAAACTCAAGAAATAAGCGAGGAAGAAACCCCAGTTCTTACGAAAACATATCCCCAAAAATTCAATTATAAAAATAAATTTTATTGTTATTGAAGGGTAAATCTCATAACTGGCAGTAAACAATGGTCAAACTGATTTACCGAAACAAGTCATGGTAGTATAATCAAAAATGCTGCTCAAAAATATTGCTCCTTGTCTTTAATGGCAACTTAAACATAAAACAACTGCATAAAATTAAGTACCGGAAATAATGAATTTAAATAGATATCGTACACAATAGAACATACTGTCCGTCATTAAAATTCTCTTTAAACATTATTTAAGGAATTGTTTTCATTAAATAAAACTTACAAATTCTCGTAAAACTCTTTATAATACTGGGGCATGGTAGATACAGATGCTTTTTTATTGAATAAATAGAGCAAACTCTCTTTTTTCATCGCAGCAATGCCCACTTGATTTCAGTACACTCTTTTTAAAGACACTGTTTTAAAAGGTGTTACTTGTGGTCTGTTTCGCAGAACATTGGTAATCTGAAACTCTTGTTAAATGAAAGAAGCTTTATAGTAAAGCTACTCATGATAGCCCTTTGTGGTCTTGACAACACTAATCCCAGGAATGTAAACACGATCTCTAGCTTCATTACTGAAAACCTCGTTCACCCCCAAGGTCTTCAGCCAGAACCTTCATGTCAAAAAA
>NQII01000008.1:173286-215230 GCA_002778355.1 Clitarchus hookeri
TCACACCTGGTGTAGAACTACTTATCTGACACTGCGGCGCTGTCTTCCCTCGGCTGGCGACTTGGAACTGCTCCGGCGCTTGGTGGGGCGTCCCGACGCCTGCTCTCGGAACTCCTCCTCCCGGGTCCACTCAGCACTCTTCGTTTGGCGACAGCCGGCTGCCGTTTTCTCGGATTCTTCCCGCCGTACGTCCCGTTTGACGGCCTCCGAGGTCCATGTCTTGATGCATTTGGCGAACTCGTTTTCTCTCGGCTCCTGGTACACCCTTCTCGTTTGACGAATTCTGACTGACTTTTCCCGGATTCTTCCCGTCGCACGTCCTGCTTGACGGCCTCCGACTGAGGTCGACGTCGTGATCCATTCTCGATCCGGACGCCTCACTTCAGGTCCTCGACTGACTGCCTGACTGCTCGATCCTCGACTGACTGATCCGTTCCTCCCTCCTTCTCGTGGTTTTGTAGGCTCCATCACCATATTCAACTTGCACCATCCCTGCACGTGGCCGGGGTGCTTGCCCCATCCTCCCTGAGTCGTAAAACACGTGGCCGCTGCTCCTGTGGTCCGCAGTCGGCCTGGCATCGCCTCTTGATTCTGGCCTGGAAGTTTATTGTTCCGTTCTGCACGTGCGGGAACTCTTGGGGGGGCTCTTTGGTTCGGCGCACTTATGCCTCTGGATATTGGGTCGTTATTCTCCCCAGCACACCCGCTAAAAGCTCTCAATGTTTATGGTGGAAACTAGCCTGGGACAGACTCAGCCGCTGGTGTGGGCTCAGCGTCATTTGGCAGCTGCGGGGTACCGCTGCATCTGCCTTCCTCTGCACGTGGTCGTTCCGCCGGGCTGTCCTGGTGCCATTCTCCTCATCACATCCGCAAAACCCTTAATCCTTATTGCGGTCGTCCGCCTGCGAGCTTCGCCAGAGCGTGTGTTCTGACGAATAAAATATAGGGACACAGAATGCGTCAGTGAGATATGCAAATAAACAATTATAATAATATTAATTACTTAAAAAATATGTTATAACCACCTTAAAATTAATTTTATAATTATATCTAAGAAAACCAAACAAATATCCAATGGATAAATTATTTCATTTGGTATATCTGAATGAATATATTTTACTGGATTTTTATTATAAACAGCAGACATTCCAAATAATATTTTTATGATGGTGAACTATCCAAACAAAGCATTATAGTTGTTGTTAATACAGGATTATGAAATGCTTCAATTATTTGTCTATGTTTTGAAATTCATACTAGATAAATTGATATGAAAAATAATTCGAGAAAACATAAAATATATTTTCTCTGGCAAATTACCAACACTATCTCTCTTTGATAAGCTAAATTGTTCATAAACATATGCATTATTTGCGAAAGAAAATCCATCACTAATATTAATATCAAACTCGATTCTATTATTATAATAATTTAAATTCTTTTTAGTTTGATCTATGGGAGGGAATGTTTGCCTCTCAAAACTTTCAATGGTTTAAAACTTATTTAGAGAGTAAAAATATATTTTAAATAAATAAAATAAAAATATCTGGAAAAGCAAGTATTCATTATTAAATTACTCACTTAAAAATTTAGAAATTATTTCATAAAAATGTTGAAAAAGTAGGTGAAGAAAATTAAAATTTAATAAGAAATTTAGTTCCTGTTGTAAAATTTTTAAACTATCCCCCAACACCAAAAGAAACTTCATTAGAATTTTTTTTATTAAATGATGTTCAACATGTTTAAAAGGTTTCATCTATATGTGGGATTGAGCCTTTAATAATTAATCTCGGTAATGATATTTTTAAAAATATCAGTGTTATTAATGAAAAATTTCTGTTATTCACAAGTTAATATATATAATAATAAATTATTTGTTATAAATAAAGAGTATGATTTAATAAAAATACTTTCTAATTTGTTAACAAAACATAAACATAAGACATTGAAGATAAATATAATAATTAAGACTATTATAATTATAGACAAATATCTTTATTAACAAATCTAATGTATCAAAACTATAATTAAAATAGAAAAAAATTGGAATAAACATTGGAAACAAAAATATTACTTGATCAATTTATAAAAAAATATATCAAAATACCATCATCTCGAAACAACCAAACACACCCGAAATAATATGTTCACAAAGAAAGGCAAAACCGTGTGAAGGTATAAAACAATATAATTGTATTCCAAAATAATCTATATGTATAAGAAAATTAATTTATATATTTTTAGTTATTTATGGTGAAGAAAAGGTTGGCAATAAAATTTATAATGAAAAAGTAATGTTTTCAATATGTTCAATAATACATTTTCTTATTAGGTTGTTAATAATCCTAAATTAATTTGATATTCAATTCGTTTATTAAATTTTATTCCTTATTCATTTTACAATTCTGACCATCATGGAAAAGGAATTATAAATTGGGTATTACATAATTTAAATTTACCAGAAATGCATTTGCCTTGTTATAATTATTATAGTTCTTTTACAAAATTATATGATAGTTTAGAAAGAGGCAATAAATGAATCAATANTATATATATATATATATATATATATATATATATATATAATAAAGATTTATATTCAAGACATGAAGCTCATAACATTTTACAAAAAGAAGATAAAGAAATAATGTAAGATAAAGAAACTCTAATAGGTGAAAAAATTGGATCTGCATCTGTATCGGGAAGTATGTTTACTAAAAGAAAATAAGGCTGGGGAATTAAAATTCGTTTATTTGACATAAATTATATCAACATATATATTTTATTTTACATAAATTAAGATGAAAATAATAACTTTCGATATAACATTCAAGCAATTAAGAGATTTGAAATATAAAAATATTTAACTAATGATCAAATCGAAAAAAGAATAAAAAAATTGAAGTAGGTAAAGGATTTTTATTAACATTATCAATAGCAACAATCAAACAACTATTAAAAGACAAAACTGTTTCTGGTTTAAATTGGAAGATTTTTACCAATTGTATTGGCAGTTTTAGGGGCCCTTGGAGTTCTTGCTGGAGGTTCCAGTAGTATTTATAATTCAGCTGAACAAATAAGAAATATAAAAAGTAGTAGAACGAAAATATATAATTTAGCTATGGAAAACTAATTGGCAAGGAATAGTAGAAAAGGAAAAATAATACCCAAAAAATGTGAAATGGTACCATTATCAGATATTGTTTTTAAAAAGTATGTGAAAAACTAAAGATGGAAATTTTGGAGACGTTTATATGGCCGATGAAGTACCAAATAATACCAATACAAATTAATGTTTGATTGTAAATATTGATATATCTGCAAATTCTGGTACTCACTGAGTTTGTCATTATAAAATTTATAATTATATTTTTACTGTGATTTGTTTGGTGGAAATATTCCTATAGAATTAGTTATATTTTTTTAAGATAATCGTAGAAATTATAATGTGGATAGAATTCAAAATTTCGATTTGGTTATCTGTGGTTATTTATGTTTGAAGGTACCAGATTTATTATCAAAAGAATATCGTTTTTCTAACATACTTTCTGTATTATTAAATAACTGATTAATTTGGGAAGCTATTAATCAGTTGTTGGTATTAATATTTTAAAATTGATAACAGAATAAAAAAATATTCCAAACATAAATTATAATGAATAAGTTACAAATGAAAACTTTGATGATTTCGAAGAGAGAATTAACATTATCATACAAATCTGATTGATTAATTCAATAAAATACTATATAATGTAAATTATATTATTATACCTTAAGCGGTTAAAGCTATATTAAGTCAATTTAATTCTGTGAAAATAAAAATCTTGGCTCAAAAATCTAATTTAACTATGTTAAAAATAAATATTTTAATAAATTAAAAAACGATAATTCTTTGACCTCTGAGTAAAGTGATTATAATTAAATTGATAAATTGGATGATTTGGAAAATGGTGTTTTGAAAACTGAATTAAGTGAGTATACTAAAAATTATAAATTTTATTATTTTGCCGAAAAAACAAAGAAATATAATTCAAAAATGTTAAATGATCTGGTTCCTTTATAATTGTTTCAAAGATTCCTGATTATAATAATACAATGACATATGATTGAAATATTTATTATTTAAAATCTGAATAAAATTATTTTACTAAAAAGTTATAGTTTTAATCGATTTAAAATTGATGTTGCTTTGAAAAATTGAATTACCAAATCTTAACGAATATCTTACTAAATATTTTGATACAAACATAAATTGAATTGTTGATAATTTTGATAAAAATTTTAATCAATTTAAATATAAAAAAAAATTCTGTTCGTGTACAATATGACAATATTAATCAATAAAAACCAGATGTTGCTTTGAAATATAAATGAAGTGATTATATTAATAATAAAAATTTTAATGAATTAAAAAATAATGTTACCTTGAAATCCTAATTAAGTGATGTTATAAAAAATGACCAATTTGATGTATTTGCTAAAAAAACAAATAAATATCATACAATAATGTTGGATGAATTAATTTCATCAATAATGTATTCCAGGATATTGGATTTAGATCACGATGTTGCTTTGCATAATCTAAGTTTTAATGATATTGTAACTCGACAAAATGGCTATACTGCATTTAAGCTAAATAATGTGATAAACATTCGAAATAAGTAGAGATTAAATACTAAATAATAATATTTTATCAATGAATATTTATGGTGATACTTTATTTTACAAAATACTACTAAAAAGATAAATAATGGTAATAAAAGCTGGTTATTACCAAAATTTTCTTATCCAATTGCTCCTAATGATGTTGAAAATTTATAATATTTTTAATCGAATAGAATACAAACAATAAATTGAACTTGACCGCTCAAAATAACTCCTATCCAGGGCTCAAATGAAAACGTGTTGCACACAAAAACTGTAAAACTAGAAGGGGGAAATAATACTGCTGGGGAGTCAGCATTATAGCGCTACTTATTACTGAGATAAGAGTACTAACATCAGTTATTTAAAATGCACCATGTATCTATTCGTCAAAGGTTGAATGTAGCTCGTCAAGACATAGTCAAAAATGTGTCACAATGTACAAGTCTAAAAAAAAAATTGTTAAAAACCTCCACAAATATTGGTACTCATAAGGGTTCTTGAAGACTCGTTATGTGATGTCTTGCGGAATGATTTCGCTGCATGGTACAGACCAGTATGATATTGAGGCTTTGAATTTAATGAAGAAATGATATAAACAGTGCAGGTACCCACAGTTGCATAACCCATTCCATAGGGGTTGCTCTTAGAGGAATTAAAGGAACACACATGAAGTTACGACTACTCAATCAGCCATCCGTATACAGTTGAATACCGTACACTGCAAGATGAGAGTATTCGTAATGTAAATTTACTCCAACAAAGAGAAGTTGATGTGTATTGCATATTGGGAGTAGAAACCTCGCTGACCTCCCCGCCATATTATCCTCCCCGCGAGCGCCCACCAGTTGACAGGTGTCGCGAGACACATGGACAACCAAGACAGGTCAACCCAGAGGACGGATCGCAGTTACACGTGTCAAGGTTGTGCCGAGTAAGAGCTGGCTTATCGCCGAAGCACCCGGAAGGCGCTACGTAAATATGTAGGAAAGCGGGCGAAATTGCAAAGCCAAGCTAGAGCACCTCTAGTTACACAAGAGAAAACAGCTGACAAGTTTGAAAGTGGTGCCACGAGCACTCCTCCCCCCTTAGAAACACCAGGGCAACTTGGACACACGCTGTGGAAAGAGAGCTGACAGGGTAAGTTTGAGGGTGCAGGTCATCCCTCCTTCCATCAACAAGAACAATGGCATGTGTATGAAGTATTCGATTGTTCTGTGGTCTCCTCCACACCCATACACCAACAAGGGGAGACACGTGTACAATCTTTACGAGGGAGTCAAGAGAGGATATAAGGGAATTTACGAGAGAAGGGGGGTCAGTGTTTATCACCGCGCCGAGAGAGTCAGTTGCGTCGGAAATCGCGAGAGGACATCGGAACGAGAGGAGAGCGTCGAGGAGCGAACCCAGAGGAGCAGTCGAGGGGGAGACGGCACCAAATGCGGGCCTTTTCCAAATCCGCCCACATTGCCAGATCTCATCCACAGCCGACAACATACCAAGCACTACAAGCAGAGCTATCTATCAAGTCGCCACCCAAAGAAGCCCTCCCGCACCCCCAAGATGTCGCCCACAGTTAATCCGAATTAGTTAAATATGGTACCACACCTCGGAAGTGTTTCTGTATATCTAAACTCGAGACAATATAACAAAACAGTAAAGTGAAACACCGGAAGACTACCTTATTGTTTACCCTCAACCTATCAGGCACCATAGAGTCTGTGCTATTTAACCTTAACTTAGGACCCTATGACCCACAGGTGGGTTGTAGCATCAAGGTAGAAATGCTGCTCATACACTGAAGAGCAAGAAAAAAACTTGTACACCTGCCTAATATTGTGTAGGGCCCCCGCGAGCACACAGAAGTGCTGCAAGACGACGTGGAATGGACTCGACTAATGTCTGAAGGTATACTGGAGGCATTTCACACCATGAATCCTGCAGGGCAGTCTACAAATCCATAGGAGTGCGAGGTGGTGGAGACCTCTTCTGAACAGCACATTGCAAGGCATCCCAGATATGCTCAATAATGTTCATTTCTAGTGATTTAGGTGGCCAATGGAAGTGTCTAAAGTCAAAAGAGTGTTCCTGGAACTACTCGGTAGCAAGTCTCGACATATGGGGTGTCGCATTGTCCTGCTGGAAATACCCATGTCCGTCGGAATGCATAATGGACATGAATGGGTGCAGGTTATCGGGCAGGATGCTTATGTATCTGCCACCCTGTCAGGGTCGTATCTAGACGTATCAGGGGTCCCATTTCATGCCAACTGCACATGCCCCATACCATGACAGAGCCTCCACCAGCTTCAACAGTCACCTGTTCATATGTAGGATCCATGGATTCATGAGGATGTCTCCATACCCGTACACGTCCATCCGCCCGATACAATTGGAAACGAGACTCCTTAGACCAGGCAACGTGATTCCAGTCATCAACAGTACAATGGTGGTGTTGGCGGGCCCAGGCGAGGTGTAAATCTTTGTGTCGTGCAATGGTACACGAGTGGGCCTTCGGCTCCGAAAGCCCATGTCAATGATGGTCAGTTGAATAGTTCACACACTGGCACTTGTTGATGCCCCAGCATTGAAATCTGCGCCAATTTGAGAAAGGGTTGCACGTATGTCACGTTTACTGATTCTCGTTAGTCGTCGTTTGTCCCGTTCATGCACGATCTTTTTCCGGCCAAAACGATGTCGAAGATGGGATGTTTTACCGGATTCCCGAATTCACGGTACACTCGTGAAATGGTCGTACGCGAAAATCCAAGTTATATCGCTCCCTCGGAGATTCTATCCCATCTCTCGTGCGCCGACTATAACACCACGTTGAAACTCACTTAAATCTTGATAACCTGCTACTGTAGCAGTAGTAACCAATCTAGCAACTTTGCCAGACGCTTGTTGTCTTATGTAGGCGCTGCCGACCGCATCGCGTTACTCTGATCGGTTCCATACCTCTGTTGTTTGCATACGCACGCCTATACCAGTTTTTTGGCTCTCCAGTGTTTATGGAGAATGTAAGTTAGCGGATGAATGTGTTTGTATTTTTTTACAGTACAGTGTAGTACGTTCATGTGATTTGTACTAAAACACACACATTTCTGTTATTACCATTGTCAATAGCTTTGTTTGGTCACTCGTCCTTCATTCTGTTGAAGGTCAGCATTATGCTAGTCAGGCAGAGCAACTCTACAGCAAGTGATACTCTGACAAGACCCCAGCGTCCAGACGGATGTTTTCACGTCTTGTTGTGAAGCTTTGTGAAAAGGGTACTTTGAACCCACAGCAACGCAATTGTCGTAGAACTCGCACAGATGGGGTTTCTGAGGATCCGGTTTTCGCTGCTGTAGTAGTTAACCCACAAGTCAGCACATCCAACTGAGAGTCGCAATTGGTGTTCCGAAAACGAGTGCACTTCTCATTCTTACGCGTCATATGGTCCATCCTTATCATGTACACTTACACCAAGAATTTCACAAGCATGATTTAGAGAACGTGTAGAGTTTTGTCAAAGGGCACAGCATCAAATTATCGCCAAACCCGAACTTTTTTCGGATGCTATTTTGACCGATGAATCGTTGTACTCCAACTCAGGCCGAGTGAATACGAGGAACATGCCTTACTGGGCCGTCGAGAACCCACGATGGCTTCGACAGGTAGACCATCAGTGCCAGTGGAGAGTTAACGTCTGGTGTGGGATGGTTGGCAGTAAAGTTATAGGGCCTTACTTCATGAATTGGTAACTGAAACAGTAGGGATTACGCCACCTTCATAAAAACAATTCTTCCTGGACTTCTGGAGGCGATACATCTACGGAACAGGAAGAAATATGGTACCATCATGATGTATGCCCATCACATAATGCCCTGTATGCACATCGTGTTCTGGACCAAAAATATCGTGGTAGGTGGACTGGCCGTGCAGGACCAGTACAGTGGACTGCACTGTCTCCTGACCTTAAACGCCCCGGGACATTTTTCTTTGGGGTTACCTCAAAGGCGCTGTCTATCGAGATATTCCGACAACTCCAGAGAACATGCAGGAATGTATTGTGCATGCTTGTAATGCTCTTCAGCAGGCGACACTGGAGGAATCAGTTTGGTCTTTAATCCAGCAACTGAACTTGTGCATTCATGCCAATGGTTACCACTTTGAACATCTAATGTGAATGTTATACCCCTCGCAGTACCCATATGGATAGTGCTACAAACGGGCAGTACAGATCCCACTTTCTATGTCGTATTTAATGTTAATGTTATGAAAGTGTACATTGTGTTACATGTTTTCATAAGTTTTAATGAACTTTATTGAACCTTTGAATAGGAGATACATGGCGCCATATAAAAATACTGATATTGGTACTCGTATCCCACTAATAAATAATGCTGTAAGGTTGACTTTTCGTCAGTATTATTTCCCCCTTCCAGTTATACCACCATTGCGGAAAACACTTTTTCATTTGGAGGCCCGTAACAGAGTTATTGTGGGTGGTTACGATAAATGGGACAACCTGTATAGTTTTTACCTCCACATTATAGACACTGTGTTTCACAGCATCCAGAAAATCTTTAAACATTGTCTTATCATAAATTTTAACACACCTTTTTGTGGATCTCTAGTTCTTTAATTTTGAAAAATATCACAAATATCTTTAGCTTTAAACCGTGGATAGTTATTTTCACCTTAAACAATCAGAGCTCTCTTATATTTATAGAGAAGAGAATTTTTTTTTGTATCCGGATTAGACTATATTTTTTACCAAATGATTTTGTTTTAAAGTTTATATACGATTTATCTGTATAATTCAAAGGCATAATTTTTTTAAGAATGAACTACATTAATTTTATTGTTTTATAAAACTCCAGACTCCAAATTATTGGCGCATGAATTCTTGTATAGGTAGAAAATTAATAATTTTATCTGTTATCGGAACATTTTTTTGTTCAAACAAAGGAACCCAAATATCTTGAAAGCAACTTCCTAAATTTATTTTGTAATCATTCTTGTTTAAAAAATTAAAAAATATTTAATTGCCTTGCAGCAATACTGATACAACCACATTTGTTTTTCAGATCCAGAATCGATTCCATTTATTACTTAACATTTTATTTAAAAAATTAAAAATATTGAATTATTAAAATTTGTTAAATAATTTCCTACATCTTTAATTTTATCAACACTTTCACAATATGTACTGCATTTTTTTTTACCAAATAAAGATAAACTCCTTTTCTAGCTCTAATTAATCGATTAGTAAATTGATTATATTCATAAAATGTATAATTCTTAAAAAATGCAATAAAAAAATATTTGTAGTGCTATATCAATTACCAGATTCTAGATCATCTGACAAATGCGGTAAATTATTATTTTTTAATCCTGGTTGATTTCTTCGAAAACTAAATTCATCTAAATGAACATTATATACTTTATCAAAAATATAAAAGTTTTACCATTATAAGAATTAAAAACAGCATTTGTTTGGCTTTTTCTTTTATTCTAATATAAGATCAAGCCTTTGGATATTCTCGGATAAGATTCAAACTTTTATAGTCAATCATTTATATTTTAAAATATAATATCAAAACTATTCCCCCGATAGTCTTTAATAATTATGAAAAATATTAAAATTGTTAGGCAATTACATTAACCAATATATTATTAAAATTATTTATTTTCAATTGTATCACCATCTAGATTTTATATACAAATATTTTTATTTAAAAATAAAAACATTTTCATCGATAACATGAAAAGTATTTATATTTTTGTTGGTATATAAAACTTATGAATTTTGGTTTTCAGGGCATATCATCATAGATCCTGGAAAATTATTAATTAATATTTTTCCTTGTATGGTTTGTATATTTTCAGAGTCAATTTGACTCAGATCAAAATTATTATTATTGTGTATTGGATACATGATAGAGTTACAGCTAAGGAATTACCAATTTCATGAACTAAAACTGGTAAAAAATTAATTTTACCATCTGGTACTTAATCATTTATAATATACCATGGTTTACTTGTATTGATATGAATTTCAATTGTTTATTTGTTTGTGGTGGAAAATAAGCATGATGTAAAATTTTACTCTTTAAGTTATATGTATATTATAATTTTTTTTAAATCTATGAATACCTTTTTTAATTATAAAATTATGTCTCTGTAATTACCACCATGAATTAATTTTTAATTTATATGATTTTCACAAATTTTGAATGCTTCATCTGCTAATTTAATAATCGTATAATTGCCCAATGCAAAATGCCATCTAATAATGCTTGTATTCCATTTTGTTGAGGATGGGTGTGTGTATGGATATATATGATAGAACATCTTTAATACCACTTCTTGGTTTATTTATTAATTTCTATGTTTCATCATCTAATGAACCAATAATATTTGTCATAATATCGTTCTTGATACATTTTTAAATCATCGATATAGTTTGTTCAATCAAATTTCGATAGAGGCAACAATTTGTTACCCTTCAAAATTTTATCAGTATTTATAAACACTTATGTATTTTAATAATTTATAACATTCAATGTTTGATCTTCTTTCTATGAAGAAACTCTTTTTAGGATTCATAAAATGAATATTAAAATTTTAATTATTTTACCACAAAAATTTTATATTAAATTTAAAAATTTAATTTACCTGAAATTATTATTGTCGGTGTTTCCCCGACATCAGAAAAATATAAACCCCCGTCATCCTAGCGGGATAAAAAGGTATTTTAATTATTACATTTTGTATCAGGATATAAGGGTAGCTGCGAGTTACACTTTAAATTTGTATAATTTTCAATGTTCATCTTTTGTCGTTCGTTGTTCAATGTTCAACGTTTAAACCGCAATATAATCATTGATTTGATTTCTATATTTACCATTATTATTTTTCTAATAATATCTATAGTAATAAACCCAGAATTTTTATTTCAACATTCAGCACAAATTTCTTTAAATTTATCATATGACACTTCTCTACCAACAAAATCATTATAAATATGATTGATACTAGTATGATCTTAACGATAAATACCTAAAACATTTGTATTATTCCTAACTAATTATTTTGGAAATTTACAATATGTTTGAGCTAAATAAAAAGACGATATTTATTTCTCCCTCTGGCGATGTATTCTCGGATTAAATCTTGGTTTTATAAAATTATCTTTGCATTCGTCTAAAGGAATCATCTCATTGATGTTATTAAAATAATATCTGTTTTCTTATTACATTTTCTTGGATAAAATTAGAAAATCATATATTAGTCGAACAAATTTTTCTTGACTTAAACTCTATAAACAAACTCATAATTTATTAAAATTAAAAAATCCATATATATAAAATTATTTATCAAAATTGTTTTAAAAAACTTACAAGTACCAACAATTATTATTGCTGTAATATTATCTGGTAAAAATCCCCATTATTTTTATTTTTTTATTTATTTTTATTTATTAAGACACCGATTCCCTAATCAACTTTCTTCAGTTAATAATTAAGATATTATTATATCAAAGAAAAAAAGGTTTTCAAGTTAAGAAGTAATAGTTCTACATTAAAGAAAAAGTCAATTTATTGCTATTATTATATTTCTCATTATGAATATACTATTGCTTTAATTAGATTTCATACAATATGCATTTAACACCAAATTTAAAAAATAATATAATTAGAGCAGTTGATACAAATGAAAAAAATATTCTTTTTGAAAGGACAATATGTTGTTTAGTTATTAGAAAAAAATTAAATTTTATATCAATAATTTAAAGCTGATATTGTTTTAGAACCGATTAATATAACAAACAGAATAAACGTTAATGGTAAGTGTGATATGAAATTACATTATCGATTATCAAATAGTTTAGGATTTGAAAATGATATAACAATTAAAAATGAAATTGGTAATAAGTCACCTAATTTCAACTCGTTTAAAAGTATTAATATTCTTTGTAATCTAGCCTTTGGAATATTTATAAAATATGACGAATTAAATCATTTAGACGCATATATCATAGCTAGTTTTGAGCCAAAATCTATGTTTGGTTTTCGTGATTCTATTGTATATGAGCCAGTGTATCCATTATTTTATAAAATGAATAATGAAATGTTTAGTAATATTGTTTTAGAATTAAGAGATGAAAATAATAATTTAATTGATTTGGATGGTGCTGAAATTGAAATTATCTTAGGAATGTAGGAAATTAAAATTATATAAGTGGGTGGCAATTTTCTAACTCCTTAATGAATAGTATTGAAGGATCATGATCGAAAAAAAATGTATTATAAATAATCAGTGGATCCAAATGGATCCACTGAAAATCGTAAGATTGGACAATGGGTAAATCATCAATGTTGAGTTGGGATTAATTTTCCATACGAACTATTGTTGAGGATTTTTCAGAGGTCGCGGAATGCGAGGTCCAAAATATTAATGTAAAAACAATAAAATGTAATTGTAATACTAGTTGGTATATTCATACAGGCTGAGAATTTTTCAGGTACTATACAGCTAGCGACTGGATTTCCAGTGTTTATGAGTGTAGAGGATACAGATGATTTAATTAGAAAATATATAAATCATGATGATAAATCAATAGATCGAGACATTTCTAACCCCGGAATAAAAGTGCCCTTTCAAAAATTCTACTTTAAAATATTTAAAACACAAAAAGTTTGATTTTGTTTCGGGATACCCTAAAAATTTTAAACAATTAAAAATTAATTTAATAAAATCTAAAAATAAGTTATAAATCTCGCCGATGTAAAACCATCAACAATTTTTTTTAAAATTTATATTAAAAATTTATATATGTAAATAGGACAAGTAAAAAAAAAATTATATTATCTTGGTATTTATTATGACTTTAGTTCTGCCAACTGTTTTATTCGAGAAAAGGTAGTTTTCTTCAATATTATTTATTATATATGTCGATAAAAATGTTATGTCATAAAAAAGTTTGGGAAGACTTTAAATTAGAAGTATTTGATTTGGGTACATCTGATATATTTAGAACTTTAAATCTATTTTAAGATCTTCATGAATGTGAATTCGAACTGAAATGTGAAAGTACTCATTGAACTTTAAAATTTATTGAAACAAAAATGTTAATTTTTAATATTCATGATAAAGGATTTATCAGTGGTCATCTTCCCAACCTCCCTAAAATAATACACCTGGTTCATTTTTTAATATTTCGTATTTTTATATAAGTGTAGCTGTGGACTATCCTTTTATAATTGATAACTAATATTAAACATGTTGTAATAATCATATGGTATAGTATCTATTATATTTTGTAATACAGTTATTTTATTATCTTGTAGGCTTAATGCAATTTTACTAAATTCAACTCTGTAAACTTGATGTTTCTCATTTCGTATAAAATTCATTGTTATATATTCGATTTTAATATTGAAAGAAAAATATTATTTGCATGTACCCACTTTGCATACATATGCCAAAAGAAGACAAACATAACGAAAAGTGACGACGAGATGAATTCAGTAATACTCATATTGAATTACCTTACTAAGCCTAACATGCTAGACGAACCAAAATGCATGAAAGTACAATGAAAATATTTATTGAATTCAAACATATGTTGTAGAATATAATTAATGTGTGGGGGAGGGGTTGTAGGTGGATGGGCATAAATTTAAAGCATTTTGATGTAGCAAGCTTAGTTTTCAAAATATAAGTAAAAATATGAAATCAGTCCTATGCACCACGACGTTTGTTATTTATAGCGATGATCAAAATAATAATATTTATGAAATAAAATATTCAACTATACAGCTTACTGAAATTCCTATTTTTAATTTTTAATATTTTGGTTTTTCTTTAACTTTGTTACCTATGAACCCGGATAATAAATTAATCAGCTCTTCGCACTTATGTCAATTGTGCACATTTCAACTACGAAATCACTCTCCTTCTCAAATATATTAATTTAATAACATAAAAAAATATAAAAATAATTATATATTCTTAAATTTTATGTTGTATAAATATATATTATGTAAAAATTTATTTATATATTCTTTGTGGTAGCAGGAAGTAAAAGGCTTCTAGAAACATTGGTGCTGCTACTTTGCTTTTCATGAAATTATTATAACTTGAAGAGATATTTCACTGTCTGTACACACAAACCTTCATCTGCTAAGAAACCATGTATAATATCAGAATAGTTGGTTATTCCTCCCCTCCCCATATATTTCGTACATACATTTCTTTGGAAATTTTTCTACGTCGACAATGAAAGAAAAGTCTCCTAAAATGAAATTTACAAATAAAAATGAACGAAATGTAAAGACATGCGTGACTGGCATCTTCCTTCATAACTAAGGGGAAGATGCCACTCAATAAAAAGGAAGATGCCACCATCTGTAATTAAAAATGCAGTAAGAAATATATGATCAGTACATTGAAAAATAAGCTATATAAAATTTTGTAGCAAAGATCACATACACAATTAAATAAAAAAATTGCTTGTGTTATATAATCCAGTTCAAGAACATCATGGTACTCCTAACACTTATCACAACATAACTGGTCTGAACTATAATATTCATGCAGCCGTTTCCTACATGTAACACACTGAATCCAGTCGCACTTACGACCTTTTTAAGCATAGAAGTACCCATTAAATACAGCAGAACAATCTTCACAATCAGTCATGTCATCTAGTTCGTTGTCACTGTTGCTATCCGGGCACGATGCCTCACTACACGATGTCGATTAGCCCACTTTCCTCTTTATTTTCTTTTGGGTAACATGCTTGGTCATGATTCCTGTCCCCCCCCTTTTTTCTGGCTTTTCATCTGCATTTCCTTGTCATGTCTTGATTTTCGCATTTCCATTAGTCTTTGTGGTGTGTTCAGGACTACAGCTGTCTAGTTCTTCTGACCGGTTGGCTTAGGCATCCTAAGAACAGGGGCAAGCGTTATTTCTTCCAAGGAACTCTTATGGCCATCCCCCTATAGCGTTTGCGTTGACACATCATTGACAGGGTCATTTGTCTCGTTTTCAAGAGCATATGGACAAGAAGCTACTGTCGATGCAGCTTGTGTCTGGCCATTTTCTGCAAGAGTGGCAGATGTTTCAATTGTAACAACATTAGCAGCACTCTCTGTTGCATTTGCATGGTTTACAGAAGCAATATATAATACAGCGAGCGCGTGAGCTCAAATTTTGTGTGTTGTAAGGATATATGCCACACGCTGCAAATCCTGCACTACCCTTTCCCACTGTGGCGGCCGCGCTCCAAGCTGTATTTAACAATGTTCCAAACTGGAGTCGTGTCAGTTTTTTGCCGGGGTTGCTGTGTATCCAAGTATTTACAGCTTGCTGCCAAAACGTCTTTAGAGGTTTAAAAAACTACCGATCCAAGGGTTGCAAATACTGGGTTCTGTGGCTTGGAAGGCAAAGTAGTATTACGTCATTGTCAGCAGCAAAGTATAGAACATCAATGTCAGAACAGTGAGAACGGTGATAATCTAAAATTGCAAATACTTTCCAGCTTCCTTACGAAGTACACAATGCATTTTTACCCAACCTGAAAATACCTCAGCATTTATGTAAGCAGACATTTCATACATTCTGATGTACCAACCAGCCAGGTGGCTTACCATCTTCAAATTCTGGCTTTTTTATTTTTCTTTAATATAATACTGTACCGGGGCAGTAAGTAACCTTCAGCATTACAGCAAGCAATTACACTGATCGTCTCACCTTTTCCCGCAGAAATAATATGGTGAACATCTTTGTTGCCCTTGGAAGCTAATCACTCTACCTGTATTATTGCTTATTTGAACACCACACTCGTCCACATTAAAGATTTTCTAGGAGTGCTAAGAAAGTAATTTACCTGGCAAACACGCAACAGCAATTAAATGTACTAGTCAACCGTTTGTGGCACATTCCAAGCCTACGTGCGATGGAGATGCCCTGTGCCCTACTATTTGTCAGTCCAGGATGACGTTTCAAAAACAGTTCTAGCCAGTCGTAGCAAGCTAATTTAGTATCGGTGTTGAACTTACAGCGAAATGAGTGCCTTTGCCGATCAATTTCTGGTGTTGGTGGAAAACCAGATTCTTCTAGACGTTGCACATACTTCACTAAGGCTGTTTCATGTTATTTTCCGAGGTAACCTACGCCAATTAATGTTCTAATGTGGGCAGGCTTGTATGTGTGAAAAAATATAAATATAAAATAACTTATTACACTATAAATGTACCTGAAGGTCCACGTGCTCCTTTAGAAATATTTCCAGCTTCAATTCGTCTTTTTAGGGTTCTTAAGGGTATGTGATACAACAGGAACACATGCCATATTGTCTTTTTCCCGTTTTTGACATCTTCGGCAGAAAGAAGTAGGTTTCCTTCCGACCAGGAAGTCCAATCCGTTTTCCTCTTATAGGTACAGGGCATAATCTGTTGGAGATTATGTGAAGAATTAGTATATATCATTGAAAATAAAGAATAAAGCACAGGAATTAATTGTGGTTGAAATACGAAAACATAATGGGGGAAGAAGTCACTTCACAATGTCATGTTACCCGCACATAAGGAGGGAAGACGCCACTCGCATTTGTTATGTTCAAAAAATTCTTGGGTGCGAATCGCAACAGTGCCATTTTACGCGTTAAATTGTGTTGCTACTTTGTATACCGAACGTTTGGTGCTTAAACGTAAGTTTATTTTTATAGGCCTTACGATAACATAATAAAATATTTTTAACAGGTACTCACCTGGTAATTTGTTCGAATAATTGACCATGAAAACGATAGACGACGAAATTACGAAACGTTCCTCGTTATGACTTCTTCTATACTTGCAGTGCTAGCTTTCCATGCAGTCAGAGCTGCTATCTGTGCATTTTATTTGGAACTACGTGCGTCTGAGACATCTTCCCCCAACTGGCATCTCCTCCTTATCCCGGTGTTACCTTATACACTGAAGAGCCAAAAAAACTGGTACACCTGCCTAATATCATGTGGGGCCCCCGCGAGTACGCAAAAGTGCCGCAAGACGACGTGCCATGGACTCGACTAATGTCTGAAGGTATGCAAGAGGCAATTCATACCATGAATCCTGCAGGGCAGTACACAAATTCACAGGAGTGCGAGGTGGTGGAGATCTCTTCTGAACAGCACATTGCTAGGCATCCCAGATATGCTCAATAATGTTCATGTCTGGTGATGTAGGTGGCCAATGGAAGTGTCTAAAGTCAGAAGAGTTTTCCTGGAACCACTCGGTAGCAACTCTCGACGTGTGGGGTATCGCATTGTCCTGTTGCACAATGGATATGAATGGGTGCAGGTGATCGGGCAGGATGCTTATGTATCTGTCACCTGTCAGAGTCGTATCGAGACGTATCAGGGGTCCCATTTCACTCCAACTTCGCACGAACCATACCATGACAGAGCCTCCACCAGTTTGAACTGTACNTCCTCCAGCTTGAACTGTACCCTGTTGACATGTAGGGTCCATGGATTAATGAGGATGTCTCCATACCCGTACACGTCCATCCACCCGATACAATTGGAAATGAGACTCTCAGACCAGGCAACGTGTTTAAAGTCATCAAAAGTGCAATGGCGGTGAGCTGTGTGTCGTGCAGTCAACAACGGTACACGAGTGGGCCTTCGGCTCCGAAAGCCCATATCAATGACGGTCCGTTGAATAGTTCGCACGCTGGCACCTGTTGATGCCCCAGCATTAAAATCTGCGCCAATTTGGGAAAGGGTTGCAAGTCTTTCACGCTTAATGATTCTCGTCAGTCGTCGTTTGTCCCGTTTGCTCACGATCTTTTTCCGGCCGCAGCGATGTCGAAGATTTGATGTTTTACCGGATTCCCGATATTCACGGTACACTCGTACGCGAACATCCAATTGTTATCGCTACCGCGGAAATTCTATGTTCCATCTCTCGTGCGCCGACTATAACGCCCCGTTCAAACTCAATTAAATCCTGATAACCTTCCATTGTAGCAGCAGTAACCGATTTAGCAACTTTGCCAGATGCTTGTTGTCTTATATAGGCGCTGCCGACAGCATCGCATTACTCTGATTGGTTCCATACCTCTGTTATTTGCATACGCACGCCTATACCAGTTTTTTTGGCTCTCCAGTGTATCTCCTTCCACCTCATCATACTCAAACCCTGATATATTATGTTTTCTTATTACAT
Source organism: Clitarchus hookeri (assembly GCA_002778355.1). Classification (NCBI taxonomy): domain Eukaryota; kingdom Metazoa; phylum Arthropoda; class Insecta; order Phasmatodea; family Phasmatidae; genus Clitarchus; species Clitarchus hookeri. The sequence goes on from NQII01000008.1 coordinate 192,138, forward strand.
TATGATATAAAATTAAGCAATTAAAACATAATTGAAATTTACGTACCACAATATGTCAGCTCATTTTCTACGACACTTCGCCCATTCATTGTGATTAGAAACTATAAACTTGGAACCAGTACGAATTCGCGTAATACAGTATATTATGTCTAGGTGCCGAATAGATTGACGCACACTACAAAAATGCCAATGCAAATGGCGTCGTTTGACGGGCATGGCATGCCAAGAGTCGGTGCGCATGTGCGGTACAATGTTCGCGCGACATTCGATTAGCTATGGCGAGTCGGACCTTACTTTCTGAATAACCCCCNCATCCCAGATATGCTCAATAATGTTCATGTCTGGTGATGTAGGTGGCCAATGGAAGTGTCTAAAGTCAGAAGAGTGCCAAGAGTCGGTGCGCATGTGCGGTACAATGTTCGCGCGACATTCGATTAGCTATGGCGAGTCGGACCTTACTTTCTGAATAACCCTCGTAGAAGTGGCACATAAGCGTCTTCGACAGTTCAAGTACGGCAAAGCTGACATAGATAAATTTATAAATTATAATATTTTCGTGTATCTAATTTTACTAGCGATAGCATTTCGTTACATATAGTTCTGGATTTGAAGGCTGGTTTTGCAAGCATTTTTTTTGCGTGCAGTTCTCGGCACGCATATAAATAAACACTGTCAGCCTAATTACAGGGTCGGGAAACCAAGTGTAAAAGATATGAAACAGTCCTGTACATAAAAAATCAAGCATGTAACAAACAATAAAGGACTAGAATATATGTAACTACATCACGAATATGATACCATAACAAGTTATTATATATATATATATATATATATATAAATATCCCGATGGAGGCACATCTCATAATAACGATATCAGTGTCGCTATCACGTAACCATGATAAAAAAACGATTGTTCACAAGGATCAACCGCAACTATGGCTACAATGTGTCAAGTACGATACACATTACGAAACGTGTTAACACTGTGTCCCTTTGCTTGTCACAAAACAACTAAAACTTAAACCATTAGCAGCATAAGAGAGACGTCACTGCTACATGCTGATGGGAAAAGTTATAAGCATTAAACAACCTGCGTATTTTGCAAGAGCTTCGAGCGCGGTTGTTTAAGTTATGCGAAAAAAAAATTACCATTGTGCAGTGCGGGAACGATAAGAGGACAACTCTGCTACATGCTGATGAAAACAGACATGAAAATTATATCTAAATGAAAAATAGTTATAAACACATGTCAACCAGTGCAATTACATTTTACACCAGTGTCGGACGCTGTACGATATGTTATTCGCTGCTAGACAAGACCAGGACCTCCCGGTCAGTACAACACAATAGCAAACGACTTCCTTACAAAACCGTCAAATTCTAAGTACGAAAAATACTAGCAGCAAAACATTTCCGACCCGACCGATGTTGTGCGATCAACTAACATCGTGGATATCTGCAAGGTAGCCTCATGAGATTGTTCGGTGCTCGTCGGAGGGAGGGTGCATAACAATAGCCTAGAGAGACACGTCAGGTTAAAAGGTAGCAGACCTGCCAGGTCACATGCAATTCCCTTTACGAGAGGAATTCTGTTATACAGTAAAAAGTATCAATTAATCCCATTTTAAATACTATATATATATATACATATATATATATATATATATACAGGGGATGGACAGAATAATTAGAACATCATGCAATATAGTAAATTTTGTTGCATGTTGGCAACACTGCTTCCGTATAAATAATGCGACGCGTATGTATTGCACAGTTTACGTGCCAAGTCTTGCAGGTTATATTTCAGTGTATTATACGCTTTGTTCTGCGACGGTTAAAACAAGCGATCGGTGAAATGTGTGATCTCTCAGACTTCGAAAGGGGGCAAATCGTTAGTGCTCGATTAGCGGGAGCGTCTGTGACGAAAACAGCTGAATTGTTTAACGTTTCACGAGCGACAGTATCCACGGTAATGACAGCATACACAAAACATGGTAAAACATCATCGGCGAAGAGGAATAGTGGGCGAAACCCAAAGTTAACTGACAGAGACCGACGAACATTAAAAAGAATTGTGGCCAGACAACATAAAACTACCGCGGCAAAAGTGACAGCAGAACTCAACACTCACTTGAGTAATACTGTTTCGACAAAAACAGTACGGCGGGAGATCCACAAAGCTAACATTCATGGAAGGGCTGCAATTGCGAAACGGAAGCCAACGCTAAGCTGCGAATGAAGTGATGCCACGATCATAAAACCTGGACACTTGATGATTGGAAGAATGTGGTATGGTCCGATGAATCATCGTTTACATTGTTTCTTACAAACGGCCGAGTTTATGTATGGAGAACCCCAAAAGAAGCCTACGATCCGGACTGCCTGCTTCCTACAGTCAAGCATGGGGGTGGTTCCATTATGATTTGGGCGGCTATATCGGGATATTCAGCTGATCCTCTCATTCACATCACTGGCCGGATTAGTGCGAATGAATACCTCGACATCCTCAATTATGAAGTTCTTACTATGACTAGTATATTGCTGCCAAACGCTGTCATATTCCAAGATGATAATGCGCCCATACACACAGTCAAAAAGTCCAGTCTTAGTTTGAGGAGCATCAGAATACATCAAACAATCGCCAGACCTCAACATAATTGAACCGTTATGGGGAGTTTTAGAGCAGAGAGTGAGGAGCAGATTTCCATCTCCAACATCATTGAAGCAATTGGCGGATGTTTTGGTACAAGTATGGGACAACATTCCCATTGGAAACTATTCAGATACTCTGCGAATCTATTCCGCGAAAAACTGCAGCTGTTCTAAAAGCAAATGGTGGCCCATCACCTTATTCATAAATAAATATTGTGTATATGTCAGGTGTTCATATTATTTTGTCCATCCCTTGTATAAATAAATAAATAAATATATACATATACACACATACACACATGTACTTCGGGGTGACCGGAGCCCTAAAAAGTGAAAAGGAGTGGCACACTTGGTGTAGTCAAATAGCAAGGAGGGTGCGAGCCAGTGTTGTGTGACATTGACAGTGTAAGCCAGTGATGGATGACGAAACAACCAGACGCGCCCTGGCCACGACTGAATTAAAACATGATAACCCATCGTAGCTGTTTCATACACAGCTATCGATGTGAACTCAACGGAAGCACAGACCACAACGACCGTCCTGCCTTTCCATGCATGGTATACATTACCAACCAAGTAAGAAACTCGACATTTACAGGTCGACAACAATTTTTAAAATATTTCTTTTTTATTTATTAAAATTTATAACCAAATAATACACATACACAATATGTCAGTCAATAAAGCCTTTAACTCTGAGTTCATCAATAATCGAATTTATCTCTTTGCCGAGAGAAAGATATCGACTTCTCTGCAATGGAACCAACACCCGGAGTCTATCAAACAAGACATTTGGATCCTCAGAAAATAAGTACTTAGACTTCACATCACTCTTCTCAGATGGTTTATGATACAAGTCAGCATCTATGTTCTTCCATGATGAGTAGTTTGCGAGATACATCTAGGCCAGAGTACTAGGATCAAATCTGCATTTCTTCTGTCCCAGCATCAAGTATACCTTATCTTCAGCAAAATGTTTATGATTTATATTTGTATACATCGATCATTCATCCACATCAGTAGAATATGTATATTTCATATTTTCACCACTAGACTGGAAGGTTACATTTTTATTCTCGTTGTCCTGGTTAGTTGTAAATTCTTTATTTTTCACCTCACATGTTAGCGGGACATGTTCGTAGTTCACAGCATCTGACGAACTGTATTGGTCACGTTATTCACAGTATATTTCAGCAACAATGGTATTTCCTTCTTCACACATTGTTTTGGAACATGATGACGCATTCTGCGTCCCTATATTTTATTCGTCAGAACACACGCTCTGGCGAAGCTCGCCGCCGGACGACCGCAATAAGGATTAAGGGTTTTGTGGACGTGCCGTAAGAGGGACGCCAGGAGCCTCGCAGCTGCAAAGGCGCGCTACCAAAGGTTTCTACACGTGCAACTGTTCCTGCATGTGCAGACGACATCCGGAGACAACGGAAGGCACCAGGGCGCGGACACAGCTGCATTTTGCAGCTGCCCAAGGGACACCGAGATCCCACCACCAGCTGCGTCTATCCCGGGCTTGTACCGCAATAAACCATTAGAGCTCTTAGTGGACGTGCGTGCAGAACGGGACAATAAACTTCCAGGCCAGAACCAAGGGACGACGCCAGGCCGGCTGCGGACCACACGAGCAGCGGCCNGGGCGTGGACACAGCTGCATTTTGCAGCTGCCCAAGGGACACCGAGATCCCACCACCAGCTGCGTCTATCCCGGGCTTGTACCGCAATAAACCATTAGAGCTCTNCGAAGGGGGGAGCAACAGGGCAGTCAGTTGAGAGACGTCGAACCAGTGAGTCGGGGGACCTGAAGCGAGGCGTCCGGTTCGGAGCTGGACGAAGCCAGTGCGATGAACGAGTCAGTCAGTCAGGCAGTCGGCCGACGGAAACGGAAGAGGACGGAGCGAATCCGCGAGCAGACGTCGACGGCAGCCGGCCGTCGTCAGGCGCAGAGTACTGCGTGGACCCGGGAAGAAGGAACTTCGAAGCCAGGCGCCGAGACGCCCACCAAGTTCGAGAGCAGTTCCAAGCCGCCAGCCGAGGGAATACAGCGCTGCAGTGTCAGATAAGTAGTTCTACACCAAGTGTGAAGAATCTCCCCCCCCCCCCGACGCAAAATCGCCGCGCCAAGTATCACGTAATCTACGTACAGAAAAGGGAGGGAGTTTGTCTCGTGAGTTCATGTACCAGTTAACCTGTTCAAGCAACAATAAAACTCGATTATGTGAACTCACAAATAAAGTGTAATTTATTAGTAAATTGGACCTAGAGACAACAGTGTCGACGTATTTCTACGCCCTATCACTGAGGGCTAGCATCAAGTGCTGGCGCCTCACGCCGCAGAGCAGAATCAATACCTACTTCCAAACTTCAGCATTTGGCAGGTATCAATGATGCAGACCCGAATAATATAATGTGCACTAAGACCATCGTTTGATTACACGACGAATAAGCAGGAAGGCTAGTTATAGTTTGTCTTGCGACAATAAATTCAATAAATGCTGTCTCGTGCAAAGGAAAACTGTGTTTCCTTTACATCTACCAGTGTGTCTCTTAAAATTATCACGTCTACCAAATACTGCACCACACAAATCACATGCTAGCATTCTGGAGGTCGGTTTCTTTGAATATTAGCTCAGTTTATGTAGACATGCATGGCAACTGTTACTGAAGGCCTTGCCACAGTAAATGCCTTGTTTTCCACATAATTCGTGAACACTAGGTGAAGTTTTGCAGATAGTCGTACAGGACATACTTGATTGCAGGCCCTCAGCGGTTTTCATCATCTTAAACAATACGTGAACTCAAAAATATGTACTACCACACAGTGCTGACTCCTAACTGCTGACTCCTCACTGCTGACACCTCACTGATACCTTCATGCAGTACTGTCGTCACACATGGTAGTTCAACAACTGTGCGAATTTCTACGGTTGCAGTAATTTAAACCTCCACTCTGCAGGTCAAATACAAAGCTATGTTGTAATTATCTCTGTAGTGGGGTAGAGAGAAATCAGCATGTGTCTTTTTTTCAAGTGCCCTTATTAAATTTGTTCCCAAACTGTAGTTAATATATCGTATGTAATCTCCAAACAGAACCCTTTTCCTTGTATTCATATTCCTTGTGACAAATCTTCTGTATACTAGCTTCAATACTGTCTTCAATTTCGTACCTGTCATACATAGGTACATTAGATGTCTTGAAGGCTCTCTCACGATATTCGTCGTCATGTGTTTCTGTTTTGGTATATTTACATTCCAACCATATATTATATTTTACAGCACCTTCTTTTCCATCTCACATGTACGATGATCTATAATATTCTGTTTCATATGCCTAAGATATGTACAAGTATCGTCCACCATGCCTGACGAATAAGATGCAACATAAGTCTTCATAAGACCGCAGAAAGCAGATTCTTTCAGTATGAATCCATTCTCATTTGGTAAGTTTGCTTCACATACCGGTGTAGGAGTTTTATATGTAAAATTTATTGCACGGTTGTAATGAGACTCATTTCATAGTTTTACCTGATTATCACGTATTTCGTGTCGCACGTTGTCTGGAATACCTATTACTTCATTACATTAGAAATCACGACCACACATATGGCATTAATTATTGCAGTAAGCCCATCGCGTTTTCTTAAAACATCTTCCAGTTTTCTCATGTAACTGGGCACTGCAACTATTACTAAAGGTCTTGCTGCAGTAGTAACATGAATATCTTGATGCCTGTAGAGAAATGTTTGCAATGTTCATGCACCGGTCTGATGTTGTCGATGGTGACAGTGCACCAGTATCCAATGCAGCATTTGCCTGACCTTCACATGTTTTTGGAAGCAGACAATACAGTACAGCGCTTATCTGGTTCAGGAGATACTCCATCACACATTGCAATATATCTTTTTAAGTTTTCTCGTCGTTCAGATTGAGACTTGCCCTGTTCACATGTTAAGGTAGATTCCTTCATGTTCATAGAACAACCAGTTTCATGTCGATGGGCATGACAGCTTTTAGAAAATGACTTCTTTCAGAAACAGAACAAATGACTTTCTGGTGTATTTTCCATCTTCGCTCGAGATGATGTTCCTTAAAAAAATTAGAATAACAACAAAGACGATTCCAACACTTTCATAAGCACTATTTACATATATGTACATATCTTCATATTTCGTAAGTGGTATTTAAGTTTTTTCTTTATGTATTCTGTAAACATAAATTCAACTAGTTATTGCTTCTAGTTTATTACCCCACCATGCAGCTGCAAGTGTCTTTATTTTACACAAGTCCTTGAAAGGTTTATAATATGGCTTTCACTATAGCACCGAATCATGACAAACATTTTAACAATAAAACCGACCTATCTCCACCTCACGGTGTTTTACATCTCTCATGCTGCCGTGCATTCCTACTTTTACTAAAGATCTTACCACAATAGCACCAATGTTTCTCAACGTTGGTGAAGGATTGTGTACATTGTTCACATGAAGGTCGGGAGTTGGTGGTGTAGGTGTACCAATACTCGATACAGCAGACACCTCATTGTCACAAATTTGTGACGATGACAATACACTTTGTTGCTTAGCATGTAGAGGAACGAGGTCTATTCACTTTATCATATGTATGAATTACTCTCTGTACTAGTGAATAAACCTTGACACATATTACATTGATAGCTTGCGTAACCTGGATTCAGCTTGCATTTATGCTTTATATGTATCTTCGCATCGCAGGCATATGCAAATGTCATGCTACAGTAGTCGTATGGTTGTCTAGGAGATGTGACTGATCCAGCTATTATTTTCTCAGTTGGGTACAATGCCTTTAATGTTGATGATGTTTCGAAATTTTCTCTCGTGGGTATCTTCCCATCAAAAGCAGTATTTAATCTCAGCAAATACTGATTGTCCCGTGCAGGAAGGGGGGCTTTTGTATGTTGCAAAATGTCTTTATAAGCTATCACGTCTTCGAAAATATGATTTACATTTTTCACATGATAAGATGACATGTTTAATATTTTTCAGACAACCAGTCTAAAGTCGACGAGCATTGCAACTTTTAGCAAAGGTATTCTTGCAGCAGCAACACAAATAACTTTCCCTATTAGTTTCCATCGCTGAAGAAGAAGAGTACGTTATCCGTACCCACTGTTGACTATTCGAAGTCTGAATAGCAAATTAGTCAGTTAGCCTATACTAAACACAATATATATATATATATTTATACATATTGCCAGATTAAGTATACTTTGAGATTCATGTCTATCAACCTCACATCCCATACACCGAACTGGATACTGTCTCCTACTACCAGGAGGAGATCAATCATTGCTAGATCACACCCTGCCAGTATTTTTTTAAGGAAGAAGCAAAAAGCATGCTATATCTGAGAAAACCCATTTGCCCCTGGTCGCATTGACAGGAACCATGATGACTTACATCCTTGACCTGGACCTTTGGCCATTATTTCGGACGACATCTACACTAGTGATAAAGGGGGTAAAACCTATATATTTTTTTGTTTACAAAACGACCATGGGAACACTCTGAGAGAATCCATTTTACTCAAAACAGCAGAAACTATGACAAAAAGCAACCATGACCTTGACGTTGTATGTCGTTATGCGAACTTGACTCGACCTTGGATGATGTCATGCGACCTTCACCTTTGCCTATCAAATCGAAATCTACCACCTAAAACACAAAAAGTAACAAAGTTTTTTGAAAATTTCAAAATCGCAGAAAAACTTATAAGGCCCGTCTTCAGCTTCGTCGAAGATGAAGCCGAGGTCTTATAAACATGACAATCAGTATTTGCTGAGATTAAAGTTTGCTTTTGATGGGAAGATACCAACTAAAGAAAAAATTCGAACCATCAACATCATTAAAGGCATTGTACACAACCGTGAAAACAATGGCTGGATCAGTCATATCTCCTAGACAATCATGCGACTACTGTAGCATGACATTTGCATATGCCTGCGATGCGAAGATACATATAAAGCATAAATGCAAGCTGAATCCANCGACTACTGTAGCATGACATTTGCATATGCCTGCGATGCGAAGATACATATAAAGCATAAATGCAAGCTGAATCCAGGTTACGCAAGCTATCAATGTAATATGTGTCAAGGTTTATTCACTAGTACAGAGAGTAATTCATACATATGATAAAGTGAATAGACCTCGTTCCTCTACATGCTAAGCAACAAAGTGTATTGTCATCGTCACAAATTTGTGACAATCAGGTGTCTGCTGTATCGAGTATTGGTACACCTACACCACCAACTCCCGACCTTCATGTGAACAATGTACACAATCCTTCACCAACGTTGAGAAACATTGGTGCTATTGTGGTAAGATCTTTAGTAAAAGTAGGAATGCACGGCAGCATGAGAGATGTAAAACACCGTGAGGTGGAGATAGGTCGGTTTTATTGTTAAAATGTTTGTCATGATTCGGTGCTATAGTGAAAGCCATATTATAAACCTTTCAAGGACTTGTGTAAAATAAAGACACTTGCAGCTGCATGGTGGGGTAATAAACTAGAAGCAATAACTAGTTGAATTTATGTTTACAGAATACATAAAGAAAAAACTTAAATACCACTTACGAAATATGAAGATATGTACATATATGTAAATAGTGCTTATGAAAGTGTTGGAATCGTCTTTGTTGTTATTCTAATTTTTTTAAGGAACATCATCTCGAGCGAAGATGGAAAATACACCAGAAAGTCATTTGTTCTGTTTCTGAAAGAAGTCATTTTCTAAAAGCTGTCATGCCCATCGACATGAAACTGGTTGTTCTATGAACATGAAGGAATCTACCTTAACATGTGAACAGGGCAAGTCTCAATCTGAACGACGAGAAAACTTAAAAAGATATATTGCAATGTGTGATGGAGTATCTCCTGAACCAGATAAGCGCTGTACTGTATTGTCTGCTTCCAAAAACATGTGAAGGTCAGGCAAATGCTGCATTGGATACTGGTGCACTGTCACCATCGACAACATCAGACCGGTGCATGAACATTGCAAACATTTCTCTACAGGCATCAAGATATTCATGTTACTACTGCAGCAAGACCTTTAGTAATAGTTGCAGTGCCCAGTTACATGAGAAAACTGGAAGATGTTTTAAGAAAACGCGATGGGCTTACTGCAATAATTAATGCNTTGCAGTGCCCAGTTACATGAGAAAACTGGAAGATGTTTTAAGAAAACGCGATGGGCTTACTGCAATAATTAATGCTATAAGTGTGGTCGTGATTTCTAATGTAATGAAGTAATAGGTATTCCAGACAACGTGCGACATGAAATACGTGATAATCAGGTAAAACTATGTAATGAGTCTCATTACAACCGTGAAATAAATTTTACGTATAAAGCACCTATACCAGTATGTGTTGCAAACTTACCAAATGAGAATTGATTCATACTGAAATAATCTGCTTTCTGCGGTCTTATGAAGACGTATGTTGCATCTTATTTGTCAGGCATGGTGGATGATATTTGTACATATCTTAAGCATATGAAACAGACTATTATAGATCAACTTACATGTGAGATGGAAAAGAAGGTGCTGTAAAATATAATATATGGTTGGAATGTAAATATACCAAAACAGAAACACATGACGACGAATATCGTGAGAGAGCCTTCAAGACATCGAATGTACCTATGTATGACAGTTACGAAATTGAAGACAGTATTGAAGCTAGTATACAGTAGATTTGTCACAAGGAATATGAATACATGGAAAAGGGTTCTGTTTGGAGATTACATACGATATATTAACTACAGTTTGGGAACAAATTTAATAAGGGCACTTGACAAAAATACACATGCTGATTTCCCTCTACCCCACTACAGAGATAATTACAACATAGCTCTTTGTATTTGACCTACAGAGTGGAGGTTTAAATTACTGCAACCGTAGAAATTCGCACAGTTGTTGAACTACCATGTATGCCGACAGTACTGCGTGAAGATAGCAGTGAGTATTCAGCAGTAAGAAGTCAGCCGTGAGGAGCCAGCAGTTCGGAGTTAGCACTGTGTAGAAGTACATATGTTTGAGTTCACATATTTTTGAAAATGATGAAAACCGCTGAGGGCGTGTAATCGATAATGTCCTGTACAACTACCTGCAAAACTTCACCTAATGTTCACCAATTATGTGGAAAACAATGCATTTACTGTGGCAAGGCCTTCAGTAAAAATTGCAATGCATGTCGACATGGACAGAGAGAATATTCAAAGAAACCGACCTCCAGATTAATAGCATGTGATATGTGTGATGCAGCATTTGGTAGACGCGATAATCTAATGAGACAGACTGGTCTATGTGAAGGAAACACACTTTAGCTTGGCACAAGGCGGCTTGCATTGAATTCATTGTCGCAAGATAATTCTATGACCAGCCTTACTTGCTGTTTCATCGTGTAAACTAATGGTGGTTCGAGCGCCCATAACATTATTCGGGCCTGCATCGTGTTCCAAATAGCGTGTGTAGAAGGAAATACGATTATTCCAGATATATTCTATGAATAACGTGAGCAATACAGATCGTCATATGCTGTGAACTATAAACAATCCCCGCTAACATGTTAGGTGAAAAATGATTAATTTTCAACTAATCAGCACAACGAGTATAAAATTGTGATATCCAAATCTACTGGCGATGATGTGAAATATGCATATTCAATTGATGATGATGAATTGTTAACACCTGCAAAGCAAAAACATGAACAAGTTGCTGAAGATGAGGGCTACATGAAGTTGGGACAGAAGAAATGCAGATTTGATCCTAGTACTCTGACCCAGATGTATCTCGCAAACTACTCATCATGGAAGCACATATATGGATGCTGACGTGTATCGTGAACCATCTGAGAAGAGTGATGTGAAGTCTAACTACTTATTTTCTGAGGACACCTATGGCTTGGTTGATAGACTACGGGTGTTGGTTCCATTGCAGAGAATTCGATATCTTTCTGTCCGCGAAGAGATAAATTCGATTATTGATGAGCTCAGAGCTAAGGCTTTATTGAATGATATATTATGTATGTGTATGATTTTGTTATAAATTTGAATAAATGCAAAACATTTAAAAATAAAGGTGTTATTTTTTAAATTTTAATAGACATGTAAGTGTCGAGTTGCTTACTTGTTCGGTAATGTATTCCATGCATGGAAAGGCAGAACGCCCTTAGTGGTCTGTGTTTCCGTTGAGTTCATATCGATAGCGACGATTTGCATTCGCTGCCTCCAGGTCTTCTGTGAGGAAACAGCTAGGAGGGTGACTGTGCTTTAATTCAGTCGTGGCCGGGGCAGGTCCGGTGGTATCGTCACGAAACAGTGGCTTGCACCCTCCACGTCACGCAACACTGGTTCGCACTAATTCTGCGCTATTTGACTGGAACGGCCATGCACCGTAGGTGATGCTCCTCGTCGCTTTTTAAGGACTCGGGTCACCACTGGAGTACATGTGTGTGTGTGTGTGTGTGTATATATATATATATATATATATAATATTTATACTATTTAAACCTTGTATTGTATAACAGATTCCTCTCCTAAAGAAAAGTGCATGTTTGTGACATGGCTGGTCTGCTACCCTGGAACCTGACACATCTCTCGCGGCTATTGTTATGCACCCTCCGTTCGATGAGGTCCGGACAATCTCGTGAGGCTCCCTTGCAGATATCCATATTGTTAGCTGATCGCACAACATTGCTGGGGTTGGACGCGTTCTGCTACTAGTGTTGTTTGTACTCTGAATTTGACGGTTTTGCAAGGAAGTCGTTTGTTATTCTATTTTACTGACCAGGAGGGCCTGGTCTTTTCTATCAGCATATAACATATCGTACAGCATCCGAAGCTCGTGTAATATGTCATTGCGCTGGTTGGTAAGTGCTTATAACTTTTTTTCATTAAGATGTTATTTTTATATCTGTTGTCCTATTATCGTTCCCGTACTTCACAATGGTAATTTTTTTTAGCTTAGCATAACGAACTGTGCTCGATGCTCGTGCAATATACACAGTTAGTTTAATGCTTATAATTATTTACATCAGCATGTAGCAGTGACATCTCTCTTGTGCTGCTAATCGTTTAAATTTTTGTGGTTTCGTGACAATCAAAGGATCACAGTCTTAACAAAATGTGTAATGTGTTTCGTACTTTACATATTGTAGACATAGTTACGGTCGACCCTTGATTACAACCATTTTATTATCAAGACGACGTGATAGCGACACTGATATCGTTATTATGAGCTATGCCTCCATCGGGATATTTATATACATATATTATAACTTGTTATGGTATCATATTCGCGATGTTCTTACATATATGCTGGTGGTTTATTGTTTGTTACATGCTTGGTTTTTTATGTACAGGATGGTTTCATATCTTTTACACTTGGTTTCCCGACCCTCTCACTAGGCTGACAGTGTTTATTTATATGCGTACCGAGAACTGCGAGCGAAAAAATGCTTGCAAAATCAGCCTTCAAATGCAGAACTACGTATAATGAAATGCTATCGCTAGTAAAATTAGATCACGAAAATATTATAATTTATAAATTTATCTATGTCAGCTTTGCCGTACTTGACCTGTCGAAGATGCTAGTGTTCCAATTCCAGTACGAGGTAATGAGGGAAATGTATGGCAATAAAGTCAACTTATATTCTCCGATGCAGACTCTTTTTTTTAAATTTTTTTTTGGAAATCACTTGTCTAGACTTCTACAGAGACCTCGTTTCAGATCCGGCACTAATAGCCAAGTTCGTCACCAGGGACTACCGTTCCACTCATCCCTGCTACTCACCCGCCAACGCAAGGGTTATTCGTAAATCCAAGATTGAGTATGGAGGGAATTATATAATTGAGTTTATCGGGTTGAGGGCGAAGCTGTATGCTTATCGATGTAAAGATAAGGCAGTGAACCGAGCGAAAAGGAATATAGAAGAGCATTGTAAGGATGGTTCGGAATACAGCCAACTATGTTTATAAATGTGCTGAGGGTATATTTGACCCTGCGGTCATTTTCCTTGTTAACGGTAATGCCTATGTTACGAATTAGGTGAGTATATCTTAAAGGGTTCGGAAATTTTAGCCAACTTAGCTTATAAGTGCGCGTGGGGCATAATTAACCCTGCAGCCATTTACCTTGTGGGGGATGATATCTATGTTATGAATTTGATGACTATATCTTAAAGTGTTCTGAAATTACGACCAACTATGTTTGTAAGTGTGCTTATGATAAATTTGACCCTACAGCCATTTTCCTTGTCGGTGAAAAAAGGGGGGGAATGTCTATGTTTTGAATTGGTTTCCTGTATCTTATACGATTCAGAAATTACAGACAACTATGCATATAAGTATGAGAAAACCAAGGTGGAACGATAGAGCATGAGGCACGTCCCTGCCAGGATGCAAGGTGAAAGGAGACTGGAAGGATAATGAGAAAACCGAAGTGGAATGACAGAGCATGAGACTGGTCCCAGCCGGGATGCCAGGTGAAAAGAGGACTGGAAGGAATTTGAGAAAACAAAAATGGAATGGCAGCACATGATGAGAGAGCAGTTGCATGATGGGGCATTGAAGTCGATCTTTCTTCGTTATGACAGAGCATGAGCCTCGTCCCTGCCAGGACGCCAGTTGAAAGGAGACCAGACTGAATATGAGGAAACCAAAGTGGAATGATAGAAGATGATGAGAGGGAAGTTGCATGATGGGGCAATGAATTCGAACATTCTTCAGAATGAGGAATGCAAGAGAATGAAGTGCCGACAGGGGAGGACTCTTAACAAACCATGTGGAATGCAAGAGCATGAAGTAGATAGATGTATGGTGCTGGCATGGAATGATATAGCATGAATGTTAGGGTAACCCCTGAACCCCTCATTCGCAAAAAGGAGCCATGCAGCCGCATTGTGGAGTCATTGGCGGAAATTTATGCAATAACATATTTTGAGGGAAATTCGGGATATTCGGGAAAATTTTCGGGAAAATTCGGCCTATTTTGGCAGTTTTTGAGGGAAAAAGGAAAATTCCTAGGGAAAAAAGGGAAAAATAACGTCATCCAAGATGGCCGAGGCTCGTCCCCTCGTCCAACGCCCGTCGCCCCTGCCTCATTTCCTACTACTAATGAAGTTATTTCACGAAAACAAGGAAAATCAAAAACTGGCCGGATGCTGGCCGGATGCTGACCAGACTGAGATATGAACCTTAGGTCCTCCCAAATACAAGTCCAATGTCTGACCCCTTCGCCTCCTTACTAGGTGATAAAATATGTTGTTTGGTAATTGTTGGATATCACTTAAATATTTTAACCACACCTAAGTTCATATGCAACAATAAGGTGAGATTTAAGTATTTTAAAGAATACTTCAACTGCTTATTTAATTTACTCTAGTTAGAAAAATTGTTGTATGTTTCTATAAGTCACAGATATTAGACAGCCAAGATTAATGATTTACATGTATTACTTCTTTCGAAGTTAGATTAAGATCCTGTTTACATCTCATACACATTATTTAGATTGATTAAATATATATTTTTTTCATTATATTAATGCCTACTGTGTCCAATTACGTAGTTAAGTAATTAACATATGAGTTGAGAAAGCATATTGCAAATCATATCCCAATATTTTTAAGAACGTCTTGAGCGAAGTAGCTTTTTTTTTTCTGACCAACATCATTGTATTTTTAAATAGCGAACACAATTTTGAGTTACAGAATCTCAATGCACTTTGTCCACGGTAATTGTTTACATGATTTTGTAGCTGTTCCATATGAAACTATATATAACTCTTGCATTTCAGTTTGTGCGCTATGCAATAAGCAAACCGCGTCTACACCTTGTCCGTTAAGCCCCGAAAATTGACCTTAGTCCATATTTTACTTTAGAAGCGCCATATAATAACTTTTTGCTCTTGACCTTGAACAATTGTTTAGGCCGGAACAGTGGTCTGGTGTAACTGCCGCTGAGAGTGACTGATATATTTTAAAAACATTCTAAGGTTCCTGAATGGCGAAACACCATGACTGTAGATCTAGGTGGGTTGCTGCATTGGATACACTGTTTATTTGTTAGTGATTCCACCTGAAAATAAACCACATTTTCAACAAGGAATTCATGCTATAAATTCAGTCACTGTTACGTTATTATTATTATTCAAATCAGGGTTATAAATTTACATTAGCGGATATAAAATTTATATCCAAAGCAGTGAGAATAAGAGGCACCAACTTACATATAATTGCACTGAAGTTTCGGTATTTTTTGTTAAAGGAACTCATGCATTCATTATTGCATTCTGTCACATTATTGAATTTGTCCATAATTAATTTAACTGAATTGCATTTATTGTTTTTGTATGAGTAAACTGTTCATCAAAAGCAGGGCGCATAACATGCAAAAGGGTCATTAATTTGTGTGTTTATTTGATTTCATTACTCATAATCTTCATTATTTCTTCCTCAGGAAACAAATTTGTTTGTATAATTTTAGAAAGCAATTAGTGGAATATATCTGCATAGATTATGTAAATTTGTTTTGTATTTAGATTAATTTTTCATTGTCAACGTATTTTTATATTCTTAAACTGTTCTTAAAACAGCGAACATGTGTGTATGTATGCATGTATGTATATATATATATATATATATATATATATATATATATATATATATATAGTATATCTAAATACATATAAACAAACATATGTGCACATGTGTGTATATATTACACATACATGTAAAAACAGCTACATGTAAGTAAGCCTGACTTAGTAGGAAGGGTGGCTTTAAGAAATGTCTGGATACGCCCCTAAGATCGGCAGTTCGAATACCGACTTCGAGTTTCGGATCCTTCTAAGTGATGTTTGTGCACCAATTTCCGACTATATATGAATGTGTTCATCTGTAGTAATATTTCAAGCAATCCTCTAACCTGAGACATGACGGAAGGCGTAGGGACGTGGGGTAAAAACCCGAAAAAATAACAAATAATTTTCTATGAACTTACCCAAAACCCAACTGGGAGAATGATTAGAAATTTGGAATATATAGGTAAATACGAATCAAATACACTGCAAAAGTGAAAAGAGGAATCATAACTTTGAAGCCACAGTAGGGAACCATCTAAAGTAGCACGAGAAAATGTACGATTATCAGGCTCGGCAGTAAATTTGTCCCAAATAAATAAAATAGGTTTAAAAGTAAATTACATACTATTGAATTGGTAGAAACGTTAGACCTACCTGCTCGCACTTGACGATAAAGTCTCAACCGAAATGAAACGCAGTCTTGCGTTACTTGTGTAAACACTAGGACAACCCTCTTATGAATATTTATAAGACCAGTTATCTGTTGAAACTATGAGGACTTCCTAGCACTACCGAGTTGAACCGAAGTAGGTATCCTTCAGGCCCCTTACTGCTCCATTTGTGATACATTGCGCATTAATAAACTTTTATATTCTACTTCTTAAGTTATTTCAACTTCAGGTATATCGTATTAGACATGATATGCTGAACCAAATGACCATCAGTGATGATCACGTATTCATAAAAAATTTGTGGCATGGATGCGACAATGTCGATTTTCCAAGCTCAGTCTTTTGAGTTTCTCAAAATTTGTGACCACGAAGTCTGGTTTCAGATGTTTTAAAACGTACTATATTTTGGATATATATTTGTGTGCAACCTTTGTGCATAGCCACGTGCGCATAAAAATGTCTAATGTTGTGAAAACAGCGTTAATAATATTCTAACAGTAATTTTCTATTAACTGTCAGTAACTAATGTTGCTGCCAAAGTAATATACTGTTAAGCTATTAATGTATGTAACATCAAATTCTTCTGTAACAACATTACCTCCTTACTGTTCTGACAACATTGATGTGGTGTTTATGTTTTGCAGTAAAACAAACTTTGTGATGAATTTATGTTGGAATTTGTGTTAAAAATTTTCCGGCATGTTATTTGTTTAAAAGAAACATACTTATTTAAAATAAATTAAGTATAATTAATTTGTCAGAATAATAAATATTACCAACGAAAAAAAATTACGTCTAGGAGGGGAATCGAACCCGCGTGTTGAGTACATAACGTTCTCTACTTTACAAAACCTGACGTCCAACTGATTTATCTTAACATGTTTTGTAGTGTTTCATAAAATTGGTATTCAATACAATATTACGGAAAAGTGCAGTTCACTTTCGTTACTTGGAAATACTTTATGCTCCATAAATATATGGATAATTGGCAAACGCAAACTGCTTTACAAGGCTTTAGAGCTAGTCTAAGCTACATTTGGTTATCATATTATGTTTTAAAATTTAAATACATTCGTCTCATTTTACGAGGCTATCACTGTTCACGACTATCCGCCATTTTACAACGCCAAGTCAGTGTAAACTTGTGTTGGTTGCACATTTATTTAATGTCGCAGTAACACAAAAGATTTTGTTCTTCTTGTTATTTTTAGCGTAATACAACTTTTGGTTGCACAACGTTACTTAGCGGTTTTATTCTATTAACACTTCAATAGAATATTTGCATTATAGTAATTTAACACTTTGCACATTGTTAACATTATTTGCTTAGTCACGGCATTATTAATTTTACTAAAACATAAACGTTTAAAGAAATGCCTTCATAGTCATTTTTTGTTCCAAGAACATTATACTTTTATCTGTGCGATGTTAAGACCGGACCTTAATTTCTTGATAAGTTGAATTAATTTTGTGAATTATTTTTATTATTATATTTTGAGAATATGTCCTTGTTGCTGAAAACATTTACGTTTTGTATAAATTTTACTCAGTAATGGAGTTTGTAAATTTTCTGTAAATAAAATTATGTATTTTTTTATAGTTGTTCTGGCTCGTCTCTATGCTTGTGCTGTGCAATCTCCTCGACACATTATTCTGCTCTTGGCTTATCTACGCATGTGAGCAGCTGGTTCACTTGAAGGAGATAATGAAACCTCTAATGGAGATCAGTCATTCTGTGGATTCGTTGATGCCACAAACTGCTGACCTCTTCCGGGCTGCTTCTTCGTCGTCTCATGCAGCATTACTCAGTGGATCAGCAGGTCAGGATAGAATGCAATATTTTAGTTATTACATTTTAATTACATTTAGTTTTCCTTATTAGTGATAATATCAGTGTATTTGCGTCACATTATTTATACTGTAATCTTGTCCTCACAGAAGGAAAAACCAAATTTATTTATTTTAAAAATATAATCATATCCTAAAAGGTACTCATACTTCTTTGTGTATCTGTAAATGCATACCAACATAACAACAATTTGATAATATATAGAGTATTAATAAAATCATTACGTATTTTAAGACTTTAATGTTTAGTTGTGTAAACACAAGGGCAATTAATTTTTTGTCATCAAACCATGCCACACAATACAAGGTGGATATGATATCTATCGACGAGCTTCGGCAGGTGATTCATCAAATATCACGTCGGAAAAACATATACGTCCTATACCCTAAGTATATTCAGGAAGTGTGTAACCACCCTTGAATGTGTAGCTGAAGCTGGCGTTTATTGCTAGTAACACAGCCAGAATTATATACAAATTTCTGAGTTTCTGGATAATGCATTATTGAGTGACGATGTGCAAACCATACAAAATTGGTGCTGTTAAACCCCTTCTATAAAAACGGATGATTTGTGCATTTAAAAATATTACTGTCCCATATTTTATGTTTCTTTATGCAATTAGGAATTTACCTACATGATAAATGAAAAAACTGTCTAGTGTTTTAACGCTAAACGTTACCGTTTTCGAGTAATTGGCTATAATTTCTAACACTGAAAATTTTGCAATTCACCATTCATTAATTTCACCTAAACAAAGGCACGTAGGGCTAAAACTCAAGGCGAACATTTTAGAACATATATGATTGATATTAACCCGCAGGGAACTACCCAAAAATACAGCATAGTTACATTTGTAAATGTACATGCGTTGTTTCAATCTATCCGTTTATATGGAAAAGAATTGAAATCCGCAACCGATAATTTACGGTCTGCAATTTGTCGTTCAATGATGCATTTTCCAGAAACTCGCACATTTATATCTCATTCTAGCTATCTTACGAGCAATAAATGTTTTATTCACCTGCCAAAGTGTCAGTAGAATTCATATACATAATGTATAAAAAGAGGGTTAATTCTTATAATATTTTTAAAAGTTTTCTAACGATTCGACAGCATGTACAGATGAACACTCACTTTCCAGGAATTTCACCGTTTCGCTGCCAGATATCCTTTACCAGCCTGGGTGCACTTCAAGAATACAAAATTAGATGTTATCGCTGTCGCGGCGAGTTTCTGTGGTGAATTTGCTATTTTAAGCCTTAAAATGTTACTTTTTTCTCACAATATATATATATATATAACATTCTGCACAATTCCTCTTATTAGCAATGGGTTTTCGAAGCTTTTATATGTGATAAACAATTCCCTAATCAGCTAGGAGAATTCAATGCTCCTAGGCAGGCCCAGTAGACCATGATGGAAATTGGCCATATTTAATTAAACTACGGAGCCCGACCGACAGAATTCGTTTATATTATGGAGCACGACGAAAACCATATTTCTTTACATTATGGACCATGATGGCCATTATAAATTTATATTACAGTGACCTCGACCTTGACCCCAGAAAATCTTAACCAATTTTATTTGATTCTATATTTTGTTCAAACTATCAGTTTTTAAATCAATAATTTAATAATTTTTCAATATTTCAATTTTTAATTAAATGTTTTCTATTTTTCAATCCATCGTCGTTAATCCATAGGCAATCAGTTAGTTTGTTGTATGTACCTTTTTTTATTTATATTGATACATTATAAATAGCATTTAAATTAATTATTCGTATACTGTGAGCTGTCTGTGAATTTATACTTAGTCTTCAATAACATTCTGCATGCAGAAAATTGACCTATCGACAAGTCTGGCAAGACCATACAGCCACACGAGCTGACTAGGCCAACTGATCACAAGGCCGATGAACCAAACTAACCACACATAGTGTCAATACCTGTCATCCATACCAGATGACCATACCAAGCGATCAGTGAACTATTCGGCTGTACATACTGAAACACGTGCTTACCATATAAAATGATAATACTAGCTGTCCAACCAAACACACAGACCAACTGACTATACCAATTTGCTAACAAGACTGTTGATACCAGATTATTAATAAGGTTGACCGATTGTACCAAATGCCCACACTGTCCTACTAAGCCGCGAAACTTGGGTGAAGAATATGGAGGAAATCGGTTGATTGGTCACCGATATATGACATCAAATCTCCACTCTTTTCAAATGAAGAACTTCATAAATGGAGGAAAAGAAGATAATGTATTAGCACGTTCAATGATTGTCGTAGATACATCCAGTATACAAAATTAAGTTAAAATCGGTTAAAAAGTGTCATAGATAAAGCACATTAAACTAAAATGTTTTATAGCCACTTTTCTGACAAAAGGGTCTTGCACACTGAAAACACATACATTATATGGCCTGCCACAGAACAAATTCTTCACCAAATTTGGAGGAAAACGGTTCAGACTAATTTAATGTATTAATAGCTACTGCCAGCATACAATATTTCAACTTAACTTTGTTTCTTAGTTACATAGAAATAAAATACATAGCTAAAATGTTTATAAACCCTAAAATTTGAAATAAGTGTCTGACCCACTCAAAATATATCAATTTACATGACATGCCATAGTGCTACTTGCGTGTAAAATTTCGTGAGAATCTGTTGGTTTTTTCTGGATATATGGCACATACATTTTCATTATTCATGTCAGGCTATCGTACAAAATGGTAGACAAAAGAGACTTTGAGTAAGCACATTTGAAGGTTGTTATATATAATGCCCACATATAAAGTTATGTTGGAATTAATTACATAGTTCCGATGAAAAAAAAAAAACAAAGGTATAATAACAATTTGGCCACAATTTTGAAAATAAGTTTCTGACAATCTTAAGTGATACTAGTTTACATCACCTTCCACATTACTAACGGTCTGCTAAATTTGGTAGGAATCGGTAAATATTTTCCAGAGATATGACACTAAATTTATACTTAATCACATGGCACACTCTTACAAAACTATGGACAAAAGAGACTCAGTGCAGACACATTTTATGGTTGTAATATATAATACCATCATACAAAGCTAAGACAGAATTGATTACATGTTTTCGACAATATGGCATACTATGCTAAAATGGCTATATAGCCACCATTTTGAAAATAAGTGTATGATATTTTAAAACATAACTGTTTACCTCACCCACCGCAGTACTTCTTGTTTGCCAAATTTGGTAGGATTAGGTCAATTGGTCCCGAGATATGACAAACAAATTATGTGGGCTTGTCTAGGCCTCACGTTGGGCGTGACTAAATAACATGACGCATCCCTGCCCCACAGTTGTGCGCCAAATAACATGATGCTAAATAGTTGGGGAAGCCAATTTAACTAGCGCTTTTCTCCACCTGTTGAGAATACAGGGTGACTTATAGTGTCGTAGTTTATATGGCGGAGTTAATTCCTCCTGGCATAGACTATAAGATGCCTAGAAGGTTAAAGGTTTTTCAATAAGGTAGTCTTTTGACGTTTCACTTAACTGGATAATTACATTGTCTCGAGTTTGAACAAAAACAACACACAGCAACACTTCCGAGGTGTGGTATTCTAATTTGGCTATTCGTATTAACTGGTGCGACTTCGTGGTGGAGGGGGGCTTCTCTGGGCGACGACTTTTTATACTTAACTCTGCTGTGGGTGCTGGTATGCTGTCATCTGGGGATGAGCTCTGGCGAAGTGGTAGGCCTTGGAAAAAGGCCCGCATTTGTGGTCGTCTCCCCTGGACTGCTCTACTGACGTACTGACATGGCCAGGGGTCCGATCCCTCGGCCAAACGTTCCATGCGCGACTGCTTCCTCGAACTCTGCGTGGTAATAATTGACTGACTCTCGAACTAACCTCTCTGCTCGGTAATGAATAACTGAGACCCACCTTCGCAGCAAGGAAGCTTATATGCACTCTAGCTTCCTTCCCTAATTGTCGGCACGTGTCACCTTGTTGGGGGAGGGGGTGGTGGGACGAAAACAGAACAATGCCTTTCACAAAATGTGCCCTGGTTCCTGAAGGTGCTTACTCTGTCAGCTATTTCTCCGCGGTGCATGTCCACATTGTCCTGGGGGTGTTTCCAGCTTGTCAGCTGTTTCTTGGTGCGTATTTTCTGATTTCCGGCGAAATACACATGATTATTTTGTGATATCTCGGTGCTCAACAGATCTCACGGGCTCGGTAGAGGCGTAGGGGGTGAAGGGGGGTGGGGCGTTGGAAGGTCCA
>NQII01000008.1:215339-315550 GCA_002778355.1 Clitarchus hookeri
GTGGTTTTGGACAGCGCCGCTCTAATACGCCTAATGCGTCACATGTCACAAATTTACGAAATAAATGTGGTGCTGTCTTACGAAATGTCTCACAAAAGTAGTTATTTTTGGTATATAAAATGCTTGTAATGTAAACTGTCAGCATACCAAATTTGGCTGAAATTTGTAGAATGGTATGGTAGTTATACGAAATAAACCTAAATATTTGAATAACCACCATTAAAAAATTTTGTTCCTGATCAATTAGAATTACAAGTGTTTAATTGGGCTACCATTTTATTACTTACGTGTTAATTTTGGTGAGAATTTGTTGAGTAGTTTTCGAGTTATAATGTGAAAGCTTTATTGCTTTATGTGGCGCTATTTTCCAAAATGGTTGAGCAACAACAATATCCATCTCTTAATTCGATGCTTAAACGATGTGCTATCAAAATACACAATGTGGTTTTAATCGGTTGAAGGTTCCTGGGATATAAAATATTACTATAAATATTTGAAATGGCAGCAATTTTGAAAGCAAGTGCCCATAGTGCTCGAAAACTATAAACGTCAAGTGTCCTTACTAAGTACTATGTGTGTACCAAGTTTGGTGAAATTCTGTTTATGCATTGAAAAATGGGAAAAAAGCGATGTGGGGGGGGGGAGGGGGCACCCACCATCAGACACGCACACATACACACGTACACACGCAGGCACACACACAGGGAAGTAATCTCACAAGATTTTTTCCCTTCGGAAGTAGACTAAAAATGTGGGAGGCTTAGTTGTCCGACCAACATTTCATGTCCAAGGGAAATTTTATGACACTTATGTGGCCTGGTGAGCTCATCGCCAATGTTTGATTTCTTGTTAGTTTTTTCTGAGACTATGTCCGACTCAGCATCCTGTTTTTCTCAAGTTGATGAAATTTTCCTTAAGGGTGATGCCAGAAATCTTTCTGGAAACAGGCGCATGTGTTGTCCGGTCATAACTGCTTTGTAACTTAGTCATGAGATAACTATGAAAAAGTCCCAATACCATTGTCCCATCTTTCGGGTATAAATACCACTCACTAATTTCGTCAAGACAGAGGCAGCACAGGCAGAGAAAGAAGACTTAAGAACTCCTGGAGCCTTCTCCTAGGAGGACGATAGCCAGTAAATCATAGTATTGAAATATATTTATATTATTAACTTTGATCTTTTGATTTGTCATCTACAGTTCTTATCAGCATCTTCACAGAGTGAGTAGTTGTAACTAAAAGTTCAATTAATTGTGAACAATAACTTTGTTTAGAAAAACTGTGCATTTCAATTAAAAGTTATGATTTATTTGTTGAATTACTCTAACTATCCACTACATCGCTCTTGCGGTGTCCCTGCAAGGACACTACATTTGGTGGCAGCTTTTTCGACACGAACCTAGCCACTCCCTCGGTACTTTTTATGGTGAACATAGCATACAATTGGATTATAAAGTTGTTATCGATCTCAGTTCCACGGCCACATGGCACTTTTTAGCTTGTCCAGAAGTTGTTATGATAAATAAATGAGTGAGTGAAGAGATTTGGGCGGCTCTTAAGTGCGAGGTCTTGAGAGCCGATGAGGGTGAAGCGAGGCGAGTATGGAGCAGCACCAGAATGAAAGGGCGGGGGAAACTGGAGATCCCCAAGAAAAACCACCGACCGACACGATTCCCACATGCGAAAATCTGGGAGCGACCCCGCCGGGAATCAACCCTGGTTCACCTTGGTGGCAGGCGAGTATTCCAAGCACTACACCACCGTGGTCTATGTAAAGATAAAAAAGATTTCCCTAAGTTATTGTCAGGTATCGAGGTGATTCGAAAAATTATTGTGAACACATGATCTGCCTAAGGTATTAGCGCTATGATGTAAACTTTGTATATGGCACTGTAACAAGCTGCAAATGTGTGACACCTTACTGCGATTTTGAACTATCTGATATAAAAATGTATGTGGATAAAGCTAATGTTTTAAATACCTATTTGGGTTCAGTGCCAGTCATGAGTTGCATCCTGTAAATAAACAAAAATGTAAAGTTACTTGGCACGAGAATAAGAGGGTGTGCCGTGTTTCACCACTTATTCTAATCAGAAGGGGAAAAAATATTTTTTAATGTTAGTTGAAGTTAGTATTGGCTCAGCAAGTAGCCCAAGGTGGCCTGGAACTATAAACTTATACTTTCATTTGCAATTTCTGTAAAAGACGTACACAATTTGATATAAGTCAGTTCGAACAATTTCAAGATAAACTGAATGGTTGACTTGACTTGACTGTGTCAAGTGTGGTAATCACTTTTGAAGGTAAACAAAACTTAACATTTTCTACTTGTGTTTACAAACTATACAAGTACGAGTCATCGAATATAACGGTTTTAATTAAGGCGGAAGTGCAGATAATTAACTGGTTAATTACAGCAATCTGAGTAAATCAGGTGTTGGAGATTGTGCGACATACACAGGAGGAAAAAAGAGTTATGCTGCCTCGAGCACCAAAGCCGCAAATTGCATCACCTGAACACGGATGGTCCGGTAATACGCCGAAGACATATCACATGAAATACAAACCACATAAACCTGACGATACAATTTTCCTAAAAAGACCGAAGCCTTTGGCTTCCATTAGCCTCATCGCTAAAATACTTTTAATACACTATCCAATTTATATTTAGTAGTATGTTTATGAGAGTGCTGGACCACTCCCTGATATACTGACATCTTAATAAATCAAGAAACTAAATAAACTAATAAGATCTTCAGAAATTCAAGAAACTAAATAAAATTTAAGTAGTTAAATATTAAATAAATCTAGAAACAAAGAATTCTTTACATTAATAATACAAATACTTAAAATAATATATAATAAAATTATTAATAATAACAAAATTAATTAATTGAAAATTCAATATCATACATATATTGTTCTTTCTTATTATTTACTGATCCTTTATACAAAAGTAATAACATTTTTCATTCATAATTTTTCAATCTTTTTCAATAAGTTTAACATATCTATCAGGCAAGCAATTTTAAAGCTATCATCAAAAACATACAAAATTTTCTTACCAAATTTTGTATCTATAAATAGAAAATTAGAAGTTTGATATTTTTTATTTAATTTTAACTTAAAATTTTTAAAACTCAATTGTGTTATTTAACTTGCTAAGCAAATAATCCATTTATTAAAAAAAAAATACTAATATATTTAAAAATTCAAAGTAATTAATCAAAAAATTAGTTTTTTTAATAAAATAGCACTGTAATTATTTTTAAAATCATTAATGATAAAATTTAAAATTAGAAGAAATACACTATAAAATTTTTTTTAATGAATGGACAACCTAATTTAAAAATGTAAAAAGTGTAGTTAAGAAAAGTATATAAATTCTTTTCATTTATGCAAAAATGCAAATTATACAAATATAGATAATAAAAATTTATATGAAAACAAACGAAATAAAACATATATTTGTACATTGTTTACATAAATAGGAGTGTTTATCTCTTGTGCTGGAATGAGGAACAAACAAATTAATGTTTTGTTGAATCACAAAATTAGATTTATACTAAAATATTCGTTTTGTAACTTATAATAATTTTTTTATTTACTAAGGTTTGTAATATAAATAATCAAAATCCAACATTCCACAATAAATCAGGCTATGATGCCCATTTATTTATTAAAGAATTAGGAGAAGATAATGAAGATATAAATTTTATACCTAATATTAAGAAAATGGTATTTCGCTGTATCAACAACTGCAAGTATATTATTGAGTATATTTGGTTTTAAATATGTTGTATAATATTTTGAAGACTGATTATCCTAATCAATATTTAGTTGAAAAAGTTTTAAAAACAATAGTTGATAAAATTTTTGTTAAATGGTTAGGATTTGATAATTCACATAATGGTGAGATAAATGCCAATGATATATTTCTATAGATGATTATAGGTTTTTGATATATATATGATTTCTCTCAATTACAATTTCATTATCAATGCAACGGTTAAACGCTGAAAAAGGCTTGACAGCATCTAATGAAAAAAAAAACTATTTGTGGAGGTGAATATGATATTGAATTATTAGAAAAAAACTATAAATTTATATGAACTATTTAAAAATTATGATATTTTTTTAGAAACCAATAATGAAGCAAATATAATAAATGTTAACAGTAAATATGATATAAAATAAGATGATTGATTTTATCAGATATATTATGTTTGGAAAAAAATCAAATTATTAAAACTGTATTGTGTTCAAGAATACCTAATTTCAATTCTTTAAAAAGTAAAAACATTCATTATAATTTANCTATTTGTGGAGGTGAATATGATATTGAATTATTAGAAAAAAACTATAAATTTATATGAACTATTTAAAAATTATG
The DNA here is from genome assembly GCA_002778355.1 of Clitarchus hookeri. Classification (NCBI taxonomy): domain Eukaryota; kingdom Metazoa; phylum Arthropoda; class Insecta; order Phasmatodea; family Phasmatidae; genus Clitarchus; species Clitarchus hookeri. The sequence goes on from NQII01000008.1 coordinate 219,734, forward strand.
ATATTTTTTTAGAAACCAATAATGAAGCAAATATAATAAATGTTAACATTAAATATGATATAAAATAAGATGATTGATTTTATCAGATATATTATGTTTGGAAAAAAATAAAATTATTAAAACTGTATTGTGTTCAAGAATACCTAATTTCAATTCTTTAAAAAGTAAAAACATTCATTATAATTTAGTTTATGGAATGTTCATAAAATACAAAGAATATGATTATTTGTAAACTGATAACATATCTAGTTATGAACAAAAAAAATATGTTTTGATTTTGTGATTCAATTGTATATGAGCCTGCGTACCTTTATTTTATCAAATTAATAACACAGGTCAACGATAAAAAACTTTTTTAATGATTTCCCATATTCTTATGTTTTTTGGTGTGCTGAGTCCGAAAATAATAATAAAAAAGTTTTCCACATTTTCCACATTTAAATATCTAAAATGTGAGACATTAATATTTTATCTAATACCTATTAATTTTATATACTTTATTAATATATTTTTATGTACATTTATATACATTTTTATATACTTGATATACATTATTAATATACTAAAACATACAGTAAATCTAAATGAAATTAGGTTGGCAGTGGTGGTACGACTGTTTGATTTCTTTCAGTCAACACAACCTCACTTTTCAGCTTTTTGCCCATGTGCTCTAAGAACTGTGGTTGTAAAAACTTTCCTAACAATTTTTGTTATATATATATGGTGAGTTTGTAATTAAAAAACATCAAAGATACATTACAGAGTTTCTTAAAAAGTGTACTTGGTATATTTTGGAATAAAATTCGGTGATCAAGAAAAACCTTGGGCTCCACAGAAGGTATGCTATATTTGTGTTGAAGACCTTAGAAAATGGTCAGAAAAAGAAAAGACAGCTTTTAGAATTGCAGTACACATGATATGGAGAGAACCAGAAAATCATTCAGACGATTGTTTTTTTTTTGTAGAATTGATGTTACTGGATATAACTCCAAAAATAAGAAAGTAATTGTCTACCCTAATCTTCCTTTAGCTATTCGGTCAGTCGGTCATGGTCCGGGACTTCCTGTCCCTGATCCACCACAGGCTATTGATTATGTTTTACTTGATCAGTCCAGTGAAACTGAATCTGATGAAGTTAAACCGGATGGTGATGAGTTATAAATGTTCTCCAGAAAATTTAGAACCTCAGTTGTTTACACAGGCTGAGTTAAATGATTTGGTAAGAGATTTGGGTTTGACTAAAGGGAAAGCTGAATTTCTTGGCTCTAGGCTAAAGGAAAACCATTTGTTGTCACCTGGAGCATCTATTTATCAATATAGAGCAAGAGATCAACACTTCGCTATGTTTTTTAAGCAAGAACAGGATTTGGTGTTCTGCCATGATATTGGTGGTCTAATGAATGAATTTGGAATTGAGTACAACAATGAAGAATGGAGGATTTTTATAGACTCATCAAAAACTAGCTTAAAAGCTGGTATTTTACACAATGGTAATACTTATGCTTCACAATCTGTGGCTCATTCAGTCCATATGTAGGAAACGTACGAAAATCTAGACATTATTTTAAAGGAAATAAACTATCCTGCTCACAATTGGATGATGTGTGGAGATTTGAAAGTTGTTTCCATGCTTCTAGGCCAACAAAAGGGCATTTACTAAATTTCCATGTTTTATATGTGAGTGGGACAGCAGAGCAAGGTATCGACACTGGTCCACAAAACATTGGCCTGCAAGAGAAAACCTTAACACATGGAAAGAAGAACTTTTTGCATAAAACTTTAATAGATCCAAAAAAATCTTCTACCACCTCTTCACATTAAATTAGGTTTAATGAAATAGTTTGTAAAAGCCTTTCCTAAAGATGGTGAAAGTTTTAAGTATTTATGTGAAAATTTCCTCATTTATCAGGAGCCAAACTGAAAGAATTTCGTTGGGCCTGACATTCGTTAAATAATGTTCGAGTTCAACTTTGAAACAAAAATGACTACAAAGGAAAAGGAGGCTTGGATATCAATTAAGCAAGTTGTGACTAGGTTTTTGGGCAATGTTAAAGACCCAAACTATGAGCTTATCGTAGCTAATATGTTAGACAAGTTCAAAAATCTGAGATGCCTGATGAGCCTTAAAGTCCACTTCTTACACAACCATCTTGACTATTTCCCTCACAACTTGGGTGATGTGAGTGGGGAGCAGGGGGAGCTGTTTTAGCAGGACATCAAAGTGATGGAGAAACGTTCCTAGTCCCTGGTAACGTTTCTCCATCATTGGAATGTCAGCATGATGGGTGATTACTGCTGGTCACTTCACCGAGAACAACAAAATGCATCACAACGGAGAAAAAGCTACATAAAAAGCTTCAAAGAGAAGAGAGAAAGGAAATACCAAAAAATAAACACTTAAAATGTATGTAATGAATTTTTTTTAAAAATACAATTGCATACATCGCATTTTAAAATACAAATGCATATTGTGAGAGAACTGTTGGTGATACAAATAAAACTGGTGCCAGATTCGGTTTCAGCTCTCAAAAATACATAAGATTCAGCTGCATTTATTTAAAATGTTTTCACAAAATATTTTTTTGTTGTCCCGTGTAATCAAAGGTTTAATCATACTGTTTTAGAAATTGGAGATGAAAACAATAATTAAATGTGTGTGATAGTGCTGTTATATAATTTATTTTAGAAATTAAATATATTGATATTTTTATATTTTATAATTGAAATGATAGATATATAAATTGATTAAGCTTTTAAAACAGTGGGAACATAAATATAAAATTATAAAAGTTGATTCTGATATTAATGATAAATGTCATTTGCTTAATTTAAAAATGTATTATAAAATGAATAATATTGAATTAAATCTAAAACATTTTTGATTTTATACATTATGCTCATTATGATTTAGATTATTGTGAAGAAACAAATAAGAAATATTTAATTCTGATTTTCATTTGGTTTTGAATGGTGAAAATTAAACTCTATGGTTTATTTGTTAAAAAAAATTTGTAATGTAAATATATATTAAAATTTTTTTTAATATGATAAATTTTTTATTTTAGTTACTGTGTCAATATTAAATAAATATTATGTTATATATGAGGATATTTATCTAAATATCATAATATTTATTTTTACAATATTTTCTATAAAAGTAACTGATAAATGGTTTTGGCGTATAACAATATATTACAAATCAACTTTGTTTTAGAATTATCGAATATAATTTTCTAGAAGTTTTCTACATTATGAGAATACTTTTAAAAATATTTTATCTTTCAGATCTCTTATTTTTGAACTAGTTGAATGTGGTGAACATATTAAAAAATCAAAATTTATTTCATCTTGAAATTCTTTTTTAAACTCTTAAGATATTTTTTGAAACTGTGTTGTATACTCCCAACAATTATTAGTTTTTTTAAATCTTATATAACATATAAGAACATATTGTCATTAGTTAAAAACAATTTATTTTATTCTTAAAAACTTCAATCTTTAAAGATATTTTCTTATAAGTTGATTTTAACTATTGATTCAAAATTCATGAAAATATTTTTGTGTTTTATTTATTAGAAATTAAAAAAATACATAATTTTTAAAATTTATTGTTAAAATAATAACTTAATGTTATATATTTTATTTTTAATTATAAGTATGAGGTTCTCCACCAATTTCATTTTCTAAAATTATAACATTATTGTATTCATTACTTAAAGCTATTTTATTTGTTTGAATTATATAGAGTTCGTGTTTATAAAATCTTATTAAATTAATTTTTCTGAATATTTTCTATTCTTCGAAACGACCATTTTTACAATCTTAAAGTTTTATTTAATTTTTAACAACAATTTTTTTTACTACTTAAATTTTTTTCATTAATTTTTCAACCCTAACAGCATATATTTTTGAACCTAATCCAACAAATTCTCTAATTTTTTAATTATTTCCATTTTTTATTTTTCCTATTCCTTTATTTATTTGTGATATATTATATAAATTATATTTTGGGTAAACATAAGTATTAAATTAAAATGCTATTTCTCTCATATCTGAATAAAAATCATTATATAACTATCAGTATCTTGATTACATAATTATAATTTTTCTTAATATTTTGGTTTTATAACTTTGTAATGCAAATTATAAATTAATTATTTACAAATTTCTAATATTGACATTCCATCATAAATTGCTTTATCAAACAATGTTTTAGTTTTTTCATATGCATAGCTCCTTGATTTTTATTGAATATTGTATTATTATATAATAAGGTTTTGTTACTAATTTTTATATTTAACAGTATTATTTCCAAGTTTTATAGCCACGCTAATTCTTATATTCTCCATATTTTTACCATAAACGGAATAATGCTTTAATTTATAAAAAATCTTTCTCAAAATCATTATTTAGTTTGGTTTTCATTTGTGTAATAAGATCAATATATTTATAGCTGATTTCATAGATTAAATTTTAAAAATGTATGAGCCTTTTTTATTTTTAAACCATTCTCTAAACATACTTTTAACATTGTATAATGTAAAACATATTTTTCTTTATTTTATAACGTCGTTATTGATATTTTTTCATGCTTCTAGTGTTAAATAAAAATATTTAATATTATTATATTTTTTTAAGGATATTCTAAATCAAATTCAAATTTGTATGCATGATCTGAATCTTATTTCACATTCAATATAAATTTTGTCTAAGACTGAAAATCTAACCATTCACAACTGAAATATGGTAAATATTGTGACATGATCCAAACATATAAATTATTTGCATCTAAGTACATTAAATAATTGGATTCTTTGCTTTTATCATAATTTTCTTAACCTTTTTTATTGGCTTTAACTTATCTTTTATAACATCGTGAAATTCCACCACAAATCCGTTTTCTAAAAATAAATTAATTTTATAATCATTTATAAAGTTCTATTCAATTTTAGTTAATTTTAACATAGCATCCCAAGATAATCCAGGAACTTGATAATCCCAAGAAGGATGGAAACTATATTTTTTGACAAACCCATCTAAAATTTATAAATATGTCTGCTAAAATTAATATATATGTTTTATAATATAATTTTATGTATTCTCATAAATTTTTTATATTAATCTTTTCCCACACTTTTATTCATGATCATAATCTTATCTCTTACATGTGTTTTATTTAATTTAGAATACAATTATTCTATTGATGGTAATTTTGTTCCCTTAATTTTTTTGAACCCGCATATTTATATGAATAATTGCCTTTCTTAATTATTAATGCTAATTGTCCTCCATTATAATATTTACATGTTTATCTAAATTGTCCTTTTTTAAGATTTTTATATAAATGATCTATAGTTGAACACATACATTTAAATGTAACAAAAATCTTAATTCTAAACCATCTATAACATTTAGACTAATTTAAATATATTTTTCTTAATTAAAAGGAATTAAATTTATATCTTCATCCTCTTCCTCTAATTCTCTAATAAGTAAATGGGTTTCATAACCTGATAAATTGTGAATATAAATAAATAAAAAATGTTGGGTTTTGATTATTTACATTAAAAATTGAATGAATCGCACCTCGAAATTATCTAGTTAAGTGATCATGATCTTTAACTTTATGTATATTATTTTTAAGATTTTTCCATTGAACTTTTTTTATTGTTTTTATAACCATTTAATAAATCTCTTTTTTCTTCTACATTTAATTTTTTTTGCATGTTGGCAAATTTTGTATTTTACTATTTAAAACTAATATACATCTTTCTAGATTTTCAGTTACACTTTCTAATTTTTATTCGCAAATATGACATACAGTAGCATAATTTAATTCTTCTAATTGTTTATCAGTTAATTTTTAAATTTTAATATTTTCTCATATATATTCTTAATTTCTTGAGATTCTTTAACAACATTTGAATAAAATTGTTGTCGCACCTTTACCACTTTTTCTATAGGTTTTTGATAAACACCATTAGAATATTTTATATAACAGAAAAACATTTTGGCTCGTGTTTTTTATGTTACGTTATGTAAGATTTTTCCTGATTTGCCTCACAAGTATTAATATTTTTAATAAATATTCCAAATCAGCATAAATGACAAATTAAACCGTTAATGAAAGATTATAATTTTTAAAATATTAATTTTTTATTCAATTTTGGAATTTCTGTTTTTACAGCTTTATTTCTTATACTTTTATTGGTTAATCAATATACTTAATATTAATTTAATTTTTCTTTACAATAATATATATTTAATTATCTATGACAACGAAAAATGTTTCCATTAAATTAACTATTTTGTGATGAAATTAATTTTTATACATCTTGAATACAACGATAATGATTATTATTACGATATGTGAAGTATCATAAATTTATACGTTTATCTTTCATATCTTATGTTTGTTGTAAAGGATAAATATTAAATTTTTAATGATAAAAATATATATTTATATAAATATTAGTTTTCTTCTCCAATTTGGGTACATTTGTTATTTTCATTGGCAGTTAAAAATTTTCTAAAATTTTAACAATATCTAAACTAAAATTTATAAATTTATAAACACGCTCAGTATGATCTGTTACCGAATATAAACTCGATTTTAAGGAATATAGAAAATGTTTACTATCATTATTTTTTTACTTTTATTCATGCTCTTTTATTTTTTATTTTATCTGGTAATTCTACATATGATGGGCCATCTAATGGATTATATTTCTTAACACATAGTTCTAAATTATTTATTGAATATAAATCATACCTAAGCAAGACTAAAACCCTAGAGTGAACACATATCATGTGGAGTACATTGAGCCATGTCAGGTACAGAACCGCGGATGCAGAGGGAGTAACTCGCTGAATTCGCAACAGCCTACACCACCAGCTCCACCTGAACTGAAGCAGCCCAGCAAACAGGGGGTGCAAAATACAAATGTAAAAGTTCCGATTGTACCTGACAGTCAAGGGCAGAGGCCTAAAAAGATAAATCAAGGGACACATGAAACCAGCACAAGGTGGTACAGTTTAGCCAGGGAGTTGCAGGATATACACTGAGGCAACAAAAGTCATGGGACACCTGCTAATATCGTGTCGGACCTCCTTTTGCCCGGCGAAGTGCAGCAACTCGACGTGGCATGGACTCAACAAGTTGTTGGAAGTCCCCGGCAGAAATATTGAGCCATACTGCCTTTATATATGTCCATAATTGCGAAAGTGTTGCCAGTGCAGGAGTTTGTGCACCAACTGACTTATCGATAATGTCCCATAAATGTTATATGATATTCATGTCGGGTGATCTTGGTGGCTAAATCATTCGCTCGAATGGTCAAGAATGTTCTTCAAACCAATCGTGAACAGTTTTGGCCCGGTGACAGGGTGCATTGTCATCCATAAAAATTCCATAGTTGTTTGGGAACATGAAGTCCATGAATGGCTGTATGTGGTCTCCAACTTGCTGAACATAACCCTTTCCAGTCAATGATCGGTTCAGTTGGACCAGAGGACCCAGACCATTCCATGTAAAACAGCCCACACAATTATGGAGCCACCACCAGCTTGCACAGTTCCTTGTTGACAATTTGGGTCCATGGATTCGTGGGGTCTGTGCCACACTCGAACCCTACCATCAGCTCTTACCAACTGAAATCGGGACTCATCTGACCAAGCCACGGTTTTCCTGTCGTCTAGGGTCCAACCGATATGGTCACGACCCCAGGAGAGGCACTGCAGGCGATGTCGTGCTGTTAGTAAAGGCACTTGAGTCGGTCTTTTGCTGGCATAGCCAAGTACAGCCAAAGTTCGCCGCACTGTCCTAACGGACATATCCGTCGTATGTCCCACATTGATTCCTGCGGTTATTTCACGGAGTGTTGCTTGTCTGTTAACACTGACCATTCTGCGCACACGTCGTTGGTCTCGGTCATTAAGTGCAGGCGGACGGCCACTGCGTTGTCTATGGTGGGAGGTTATGCCTGAAATTAGGTATTCTCGGCACACTCTTGACACTGTGGATCTCGGAATGTTGAATTCGCTAACCTTTTCTGAAATGGAATGTCCCATTTGCCTAGCTCCAACTACCATTCCGCTTTCAAAGTCTGTTAATTCCCGTCGTGCGGCCATAATCACGTCAGAAACCTTTTCACATCAATCACTTGACTACAAATAAAAACCCAACCAATGCACTGCCCATTTATACATTTTGTACGCGATACTACTGCCATATGTATATTTGCATATTGCTATCCCATGACTTTTGTCACCTCTGTGTGTGTGTATATATATATATNGTCCACCCTAGTGGCAGGTATTTCTCAAACCATCAGTCTCTCGGCCCATACACGTCTGCTTGTATGCCCACGCCGCGAAACAATGATTAGGTAATTTAAATTGCTGCGCCTTCAGGATGAAGTTTTACTGGTAGTTAAACCATTAAGTGTCAGTGAAGAGGTGATACAATTGAAGACCTATGAACCAGATTTTGCCACCACAGGGTCCATTTGTACACCATCTGATATTGAAGACATTCTGAACGAGCATACCGAGCTGGCAGTTGTGGTAGTCAAGAGAGTTTTAATAGGAGAAACAGACTGGGAATTTTTGTAGAATGAACCCGCTGATGAGGCAATAAATTACCAAGAAATGCTTTGTCTGGAGTTAATGTTAACTGTTTGCACCATGAAAATACCTCGTTTTCTAGAAAGTGGCACTAAAATAAGCTGTATTTCAGAAAATTTGGTCGACAGTACAGAGTCATCGGAAAAGTGTCTGTGATTCCACACGAAAATAACTAAATCCATATTAACGGTAAATTATTCATTTACAATAAACCAAAATATGCTGAAACTTACCAGTTTTTATAGTACATCCATAATGTTTCTATATGAGCTCCCCCTGCTGTGTGGCACACATCTAGGTGTTAGTCGAACTCTGTCCAGGTGCGGTGAAGCATGTCAGAAGTCACATTCGCTGTCGCTGCATTGATTATCTCCCTGAAATGTCGCATATCCCGAATTTTTTGAGCATAAAAATTGTTCTTCAGGTAACCCTAGAAGAAGACCATATGAGTCAGATCAGGTATTCTAGGTGGCCACAAAACAGAACCATTTCTTCTAATCCAATTCCCAGGGAATCAGTTATTGAGAACTTCACGCATGTTCAGACTGTAATGAGGTGGCGCTGCATCTTGCTGAAATATTACACTTATGCCCTGTTCCCTTTCAATGTTGTCAATTTGAGGGAAATCATAACATTCTAACATGTCCAGATACGTGGCACCAGTAGTCGTGTTCTCAGCAAAAATGGACAGGCCTACAGCACGATCATGCATTAGCCCACATGACACATTTACCTTGGGCGAATCACAAACATACTCGAAAACTTCATTGGGTTGCTGAGACCCCCAAATTCGGCAATTATGATGGTTCACTCAGCCGTTTATGTGGAAACATAATTCATAACTAAAAAAATTATTTTTATGTAAATTTCATATTCGTCTATTGCACTCAGCTTCGTTACAGTGAAGTCGACTCATTTAGGTAGGTATTTTGTTCTTAATTCAATGTCTAATTTGTATTTTGAAAGCATGAAGCCTCAGGCATTTATGAAGCACATTTAGAATTGTGGTTTTAGGAATACCAAGTTCGAAACTGCGTCGGGCGATTAACCTTTTAAGGATATGTAAACATGACAGTTACGCATGCTCATGTTCTTTTCCGAAGTGCGTGGATGGCCTGGAGATTTCTTAATGTTCACATTCCAAGTTTCTTTAAACAGGTTATACTAATATAGATTGGTTTTATCAGCAGGTGGATGTTCTCCATACATACAACGAAAATGATGCTGCACTGCAAGGATTGATTTAAACTCTGCATACCACAGCACACAATGCATTTTCTGCTGTACACTAGCCATTATTGCCATGATGTGACTGACTGGCGGCATGGCGTCCACAAATTCTCCCAGCGACTTAGAGATCACTGCAATGACAAACACCAAAACTCACACAGTTGGTGTATAGTTTCTTGCTGGTTTCAGAGATATCAGGGGCTTATTGCTCGTGCAATTTATATCTAAAATGAAGGACACCTTTTACGATGAAACTGCATTTCGGCATCCAGCTTTAAATTACCTACTGATCTGGTACATAGAATGAAGATAGTGAGAGCTACGTCGAAGTCCATCCAGGTAGTGAGCAGACAGGTATTGCTACCTGTGGAAATATTAGATAAGCATAGAGAAGTGTCTGCATTAGTGATTAAAAGACTTAGCAAGCATGTTATACTCGGCATAGAATTTGTAACTCAATACAAAATTAATTTCAATTTGCCAGTTGGCTTGTGAGCGCACCAGATAATACAGTCAGCACTGCGACATCACCAGAAATTTGGAGGTGGTCACACAAGTTCGTGAATATGCTACACAGGGAAATATGTCAGTTTAACCAACCTGCAAAACGAATATATCTATCAAGCCATAGCCACTGTGAAGTCGCTGAGCTGTGCACAAAAGCAGAGGCTAGAACATCTGTTATTTGTTAATAGAGTGCCAATGCACAAATAATTTTTGACTTAACAAAGTTAAACTGTATATTTTGAACCAAAATTTACATACATTGGCAGCATCATATTGATTCATATAAAATCGTTCATCACAAACACTTTGAAGATAAAAAAAGGCATACAACAATAAAAAAATTGTAACACAACAAATTACAAATGTAAGAATATTACATAAGCTCCTGACTCAACATTAGCATTATCAAATGTACATTCAAATAGTTGATTATAATTATAGACAATATTTTAAAATAGTTCAAATACCAGAAACGTTGGCTAGATATTGTTAATGGAGCATTTAACCAAAGAAGGGCAGCCTAAGAAGCCCAGTAAAGTCTCCTTTATTAAAAAATATATTAAAAACTGTAAAAAAATTTACATTAAAATATAACATAGATGGAGGCAGTCCAAAGACCCATCAAAGCTCCAATAGATTAACAGAAAAAAGAACAAACACGATGAATATGTTACTTATTTACGCCCAACTCGTGAGTCGTGGACACGCAGCAAAAATTATTACACTTTAAGGTAAACTTGTGCCGCAAACAACACTAACACTATATGTTAAAACAAACTGGAGCACGAAAAAAGAAATAGAATTGAGTTAAAAAAAAAACAAATTTAGGCAGGCGACGAAAACTACAATTCATAAATAGACTAACTCACTGCATACCCCACACTATGGAAAGTTACATCACACAATTATTAAAAACACTCAAATATACCAAAAAGACAAAGCTGCATTTACAACTCGCCATTTCATGTTTCTCCACATTATGGCAGCACACGTAACAAAACAATGTAAAAGTGCCACATATACACCCACGCCCTAAGGACGGGTAAATTGACAATTTATGACATATTGCAAATCTTCTCGCAGCTCCAGCAGGCGTAGACCCGACGAGGAATAGTCGTAGGCTAGGCGTAGAATAAGAATAAGGCTTGCACAGAGTGTCCAACAACTTATATTAACTTGCTATTTATACCAAAAAATTATGATGCAGAAGGATAGGAAAACAAGAGAAAGTAATCAGGGGAGGAAATGGGAGGGGAGCCGAGGCGAGCAGAGATTAAGCCACATCGGATATTTGAAATACCAAAGACGTAAAGAGCAATGGTGCTACATCGCAACCTTCACCCCAAAATCTATGCTCTTGGCGACCAGTCTCTGAACATTTTGAACAAATAAATATCAAAGACTACACATAAACAGAATTATACATAGACACAAAGTAAGATCAAAGAGTAGAGAATAAGTTCATTCATAGGACAGATATTCTGGATACATGTAAAATTTATATTGGACAGTTCGTTGACAATTCGCAGACATACGGAGTGATCAGCTCCATATTCAAGTCACATTGACAATGTCATCGACAAAACCTCCGATGATGGTGGAAAGCCAGAAGTTGAACCACTCAGCGCATTCAGAGCGGTCTATTCTCAAGCACAAGGTCTTACAGCCTGCAGCAACTCGGGGAGTTGCGGATGGAGAAAGCAGGCGGGCCTCTGCCAGTCCCAGCAGAAAACCCGTATCACTTATCAGCTGACGATGACTGCGGCGATAGATGGGCTCACCTCGGCTCGGTGGGAAGACGGGAAGCATAAAAAATAACCAAGGATTAGAATAAGGAAAACTAAAAAAAAAAAAAAAACAATATAACACTGGCAGAAACAAGGACAGGGAATAATGTGCGTAAAAAAATCTCCACTAAGCAACTAAGTTGCAGGTACAAACATGAGCAATTTACATTTACTTTCGTTGCAAATAAGGCTTAAATTGAGAAACAAGTGTTTTCCTAAATAGCCGGTGAGAGGAGGGCGATACAAGGCTAACTGTGTTAGGACCTATAAATTAATTGATCTTAAAAGTGCCGACAAACTTCGGTATCAGCTTACCCATCAAATCCTTTCCCATATATGCCAGTACATAATTTTTTGCAAAAGATCAGGTCCCTTAGATTAAAATGCACCTGTAACCTTCCCTGGTCCATCTTCAGCGTGACCTGCAGCTTTGCTGGCCCGAGAATACAGCGCACCTCCTCGAGCAAGCGATGCCAGTCACCATCACCAAGGGGAGAAGGAAAAGAGGGAATATTCCAAATGTTAAGCAAATTGTGATTGAGCAGACGACCAAGGAATGGGAGTGAGGGCGGAACTCCTGTGGAATCATACAATGCACTGTTGAATCCCACATTTATTATTTTTGGGAAAGACTAGGGCGTCAGTTAACCTCAACGATTTTTATCTCTCTTTTGTTCACCTATATATACAATACGAAGAAAACATTTTCAGAATGTTCAACATTCTGAACATGTTTTCTTCGTATTTGCAGATGCAATTTTAGAGTAATGCTGCTGTTTTGAAAATGCCTATCCCATAGACAGGAAAGACGATGGCAGGAAAGAGAAAAATATATGTTATAAGCGGGAACAATAACTTCCACATCATTCCGATTGGCAGGTGTAAAAAAGAAAAAAAAAAAAAAGTATAACACCACAATACGTACAGACTCGAGCTACCATTCAACTACAGGTATTTGATTCCATGCGATAATGCCATGTCGGTTGTAGATGGTCCTTAGCATAGTCCTTGAATGAACAGTTGTGCAGAGTACCCCAGGAATACGCGCACAGCGGCTTCACTGACATGACACTGATATCTGGCATGTCCCTTTGATGAGCCAGCCCAATATTTCGTGGCCGCCACGCCGTCTGAGTCTGCCAGTGCAAATTACGTTTATTACAGGCAAAATAACTTTTCGTGCAGGTGTTTCACGCTACAAAAGGAATCCAATTTAACTTATGCGGGAAACGAAAGGTTATAATACACGCACACGCGTGCTCACACACACGCGTACACGTAGGTGTCAATGCTCGTGGTTCTGTAACCACAGCGATGAAGGTTCGACATTCTAGACCAGTGCTTCCCAACCTTTATGTGACCAGGGACCACTATGATATTTGATTCTTAGCGGGGACCACAAGGATCAATAATAATAAACTGTATTTTCCTTAAAATAAACTTTAATGAAAACTTTTAACATATTCGTTTAACTTCATAGTAACATGCACTGAAGGTACTATTATAATATAAAAAGAACATTTCTTATTGAAAATTTAATTTGGCAAATTTTCAACGCGATTTTTGAGCTAGCATCTCCTTTACACGGTGTGTAATCCTCGGGTTAATAATATTGCTCAAAGCTACACGCAAATCATCACTTACATTTCAAGGTTTCCTGGACTTGTTTTTAATTACAAGCAAGGCAGAAAATACTTGTTCACAAAAATAAGTCGTGGAGAAGAGCATAAGATAGCGCAAGGCGATTTCCTGAATTTTAGTATATGAAATTGCTTATTTACACCAAATTTTCTCAACGGCATTGTCAGATTCAAACGCGTCCTTGCAGTTTCTATCATTTTGCAATTCAATGAGCTCTTCCTGGACTTCATCAGCAACCTCTCCAACATTGATACCAAAAGGGTTACGAATCCGTTTTTGGATACCTCTCGACTAGGTTTGGTTATATTCCGGGAAGTAACGATTGAATTCATCGACCAGCATTTTAAGATGACTTCTGATGCTCTCTTGTATAGCCGCTCTGAGCGTAACATATTTTTCGTCATCGGCAAGCGCTTTTAATGTCGCAAACGCAAACCCATCCATAGTTGAAGTTTGCAAATAAAGGCACGAAGTTTATCTTCATAAATATGTTTGCTACGCCTTCTAAATTTCTATTTATGGAACCTTGCAACTGGAAGTTTAGTTTTTTTAAATATGTCAAAATATCCACAAGATAAACCTAGTGCAGCTGAGATATCTGATAAGTAAACTTCTCTTGTAAATATTACATTTTCTTCTCTGCAAGAAACTGCTCAACTTCCTCCCTTAGTTCGTATAATCTTCCTAGCATGTTTCCTTTCGAAAGCCAAAGAACTTCGGCGTGGAAAAGAAGCGTCTCGTGATCGGAGTTCATTTCAGTACACAGTTTTTTTTTTAAAAAGGCGTGTATTTAAGGCACTTCTTTTGATGACATTGATCACTTTTATAGCCAATTGCATTGTGTTAGCAAGGCATTGCGGAAGAGTCTTAGAAGCTAACGCTTGACGAAGTATGATACAATGCGTTGTCAATGCAGAGTAATTCTTCTGTTTTATTAATGTTGCGAGACCGCAGCGTGATCATAACATAGCTGGAGCTCCATCCGTACAAGACATCGATACCTTTTGACATTGTTTCCAGCTCCCGCGAAACCAATCATTCTTCTTTGATTGACTTGTCGTATAAAAAGCGGACAAACACGAGCAACTGACAACAATAAGAAACATCTGTCGATTCATCGCACTGCAAAGCAAAATATGGCGATTTTTTAATTTTTGAAACAAGTTGCTCCTATATGTCGTTTGACGTTATTTAAATTCGAGCTTTTACTGTGTTGTTTGATAATGGTATTTCTTGTGTTTTATTTTTGGCTTCCATCCCTAAAAATTCTTTGACAGCTTTGATCAAGCAAGGTTTCACGAGTGTTTCTCATATCGTGTGTGGTTTTTTTCATTGCGCTATCAATTTCGATATCTCAAATGACGCAGTTAATGCTTTTTCCGATGACGCAAATCTTGTACCACTAGGCCCAAGTTTCATCTTCGTTATATTCTCTAATTTTCCTTCAAAGAATTCTGGTGATCGGTCACAGAAATTAGGATGGACCGTTTCTAAGTGGCGTTTTAATTTTGCTGGCTTCAAAGCCATCATTTCCGAGAACAGTGGCGCATATAACGCACTGGGGTTTCGTTTACCCACTACTTTCAATGGAGGTCAATCCATATTTAATATAACTATTGTCATATTTTCTCTTAGGCGCCATATTCTGAAAATAAAACAAAAACGCAATCGATTATAAAAAGTATAAAAAAATACAAAAGCTATATACTTTTTCCTTACATTTGAAATTCATTTTTTCCATTACCTAAAAGTTAACATGAATATTGAGTCACTGTATTAAACGACTAGGTACTTACAGACAAAGTTCAAGAACGAGAGTGCCAATTTAGATTTCACGCCCACACTTAAAGGGGCTAAGACAAACGTTTGGTAAATACCACTGAAACCGTGCGACTGAGCCGACTGACGCTCACTGCAATGTAAGGTCGATCGCTCACCTCCCTAGGCCTCACGCCCCCCCCTCCCCCGCCAACATCTGGACGTCCTAATGTAGCGCCGCTAGGGCGTCAGGCGCCGCTTAATTCGTAACTNGGGTTTCGTTTACCCACTACTTTCAATGGAGGTCAATCCATATTTAATATAACTATTGTCATATTTTCTCTTAGGTGCCATATTCCGAAAATAAAACAAAAACGCAATCGATTATAAAAAGTATAAAAAAATACAAAAGCTATATACTTTTTCCTTACATTTGAAATTCATTTTTTCCATTACCTAAAAGTTAACATGAATATTGAGCCACTGTATTAAACGACTAGGTACTTACAGACAAAGTTCAAGAACGAGAGCGCCAATTTAGATTTCACGCCCACACTTAAAGGGGCTAAGACAAACGTTTGGTAAATACCACTGGAACCGTGCGACTGAGCCGACTGACGCTCACTGCAATGTAAGGTCGATCGCTCACCTCCCTAGGCCTCACGCCCCCCCTCCCCCGCCAACATCTGGACGTCCTAATGTAGCGCCGCTAGGGCGTCAGGCGCCGCTTAATTCGTAACTTGTAACCTAGTAATGAGATTCGAATTTCTTGAAATACAAATTGATAATGATGTTTAGCAATTATATTTATCGTCGTAACAGTTTACTTTTGACATAAAAAACACAAGTTTATATTATTATTTCTAATTACGTGCTAGTTATCAGTAATTACTTATTTTTTTGCTCAACAGAAGTTACCAGCCAACTAGCAAATGGAAATGATGCTAACGACTTTTCAGCCTGGTGACATGAAATAGCCCNTTAATTACGTGCTAGTTATCAGTAATTACTTTTTTTTTTTCTCAACAGAAGTTACCAGCCAACTAGCAAATGGAAATGATGCTAACGACTTTTCAGCCTGGTGACATGAAATAGCCCCCACAGCTATAGAAATCGCATCATCCTGTAGGCAAATTGCAATANCCCCACAGCTATAGAAATCGCATCATCCTGTAGGCAAATTGCAATACTGGAGGTGAAGTAATCAGCCTGTTCTTATAGCTCTTCCCAACTGAAATCTACTTATTTTTGTTTCAAAGCATTTAGAGGTTCTGCGATGGTTGCATATCTGGGTTAAACTTATAATAAAAACTAAACATCCCCAGGAATCTCCTTACTCCTCTTAAATTCTTTGGTGTGAGGAAATTTACGACAGGCCTAATTTTCTCAGGGTCAATCAACAATTTACCATCAGAATTCTAATATTAGACATGACTTTTATCCAATGTTATCTTATCCGGCTTCACAGTCAAACCTGCCTCACATAATGCAGTAAACACATGAAGTAAATGCTGCGTGTGTTGTTCAAAACTCTCACTGTACACACATACATCATCAATATACATTAAAAGAAAATTATATTGAAATATTCTTAAAATTTTAATAAAATGCGTGACATTACCTGAGCCCCACAGTTCATACCCATTCGCAGTCGTTTCCACTGATAATGCCCCCATGGTGTTAACAAAAGCTAGAATTTATTGTGAATCGGGATGTAGCGCGCATCAAAGGAATGCTGAATTTNTGCCCCCATGGTGTTAACAAAAGCTAGAATTTATTGTGAATCGGGATGTAGCGCGCATCAAAGGAATGCTGAATTGAAGTCTAGGATAGTAAAATACTTCGGTTTACCTACATGTTGAAATACAGTCTCAAAGTAGGAAATGGTTACTGATCAACATGCAACTTTTTATTAAACACTCGATAATCACATATCAGTCTAAATTTACTTGGAGTTACTTTTACTAACAAAAAGGAACTACTTCAATATACACCGTTCGAATCTTCAGTAATATCCTTATACCTTAATTCAGAAATCAATGTTCTAAATGCTTTANACTTCAATATACACCGTTCGAATCTTCAGTAATATCCTTATACCTTAATTCAGAAATCAATGTTCTAAATGCTTTAATATTTGGGAGAGCCACTTGATATGGCAAATGCACTATGGGATCATGGTCACTACGTTTCAATGTCATTGGACTTTGAGTATAATGACCCAAACTTCGAGTCACAAGATCCTGTAGTTCATGTTCCAAGTTTTGAATCTCAAGTTCCCGCCCATTTGATAAATTTTCCGTTTTCATTTATTGATACCTCATACTGGTTGTAACCAAAGAGACAGACTTATTCTTACATAACTCAAAATGAAAAAGCCTCTCAATTACTTGCAATCAATCCAAACTCATAACTCAAACATTTTAATTAACTATCTCCTCTTTACTTTGTACCAACACTGGTTTTTTCGACCTAAAGTTATTTTTAATAAACTCTTTCTACGATCTCATCTATCTTCCTGGCGTAAGTCACAGTCTGAGTGTATTTTTCCCTTTGCAAATTTTCCAAATTGGGACCTGAACTAGAGTTCTGCATAACTACAGCATCCGCCTGCATTGCTGCCGCTTTCGATTTTCCTATGATTTTAACTTCACCCGATTGAGAATTTCCTCTTACATTACAACTCACTCCCTTATTCTCATTTGTACTTTCAGCACAGTCTCTAACAGTATTTTCAACTTGAGTCACAAGCTCAACCAACTGAGATAAAGTTTTCTGTTCTACAAAAATGTTTTTTTTTTTTTTTCTACTATTACTAGGCAACAAATTATTATGAAACATTATTTCCGTGAAATACTCCTCACTACAGGGAAGTTTAGTGAAAATATTTAGCTTACAGACTCCATCATTCTCTGCCCAGTTTACTGATACCTTTCCATTAATTACATCCTAATGCATAACGAAGCATGGTCTGACAAAACCAAATTTAAACAGTCCCTGGTTAACAGTTTTATGTCCCAATTTTTCTTTATAGTTGCACTTAAGGTAAATTTAATTAAATTGGGCACCTGAAATATGGCCACGACATAAATAGAACACAGCTCAAAGACTAAGACATGATTTCATTTTACGAAAAACTTAAGGATGACATTTGAGTTCGTCCCTTTTATTTCTAGAAACTAATAGATTAATTCAAGTGGCAATTAAAAAATTTGTTTCACAAACAGACTGGCCTCGCCCTTAGTTTCAGTGTCCACCTCGACTCCTTTCTTCACCATCCCATGGGACTTTACACATATTTCCTCAATCGAGTCAACATCTTTAACCTCCTCTTCCGCATTATTCAACATTTGCGATGGAGATGCTTTGGACAGACACTGCACCCAACCTGTCGATATTGTTTGCAAATAATAAAAATTTTCGACTGGATCACACGATCGGGAAGAGACACACTTTGTACTCAAGTTTATGATACCCCTATTAACTAAAAGCTTTAATTTTATACTGACACTGAGCTTTCCAGCTTATGCAACACGCCTTGCAGAGTAGCGCAGCTTTGATACGCCCTCTACCCACTGCGGACTGGAAACTTAGGAAAACACCCCCTAAAAAATCAAATCAGCAGAACGCAGAAATACGATCGTTTACCTTTTGTTTGCTTGTCACTATGCAAAAGTGCCCTGACATGACATTTCCAACCCCTCAAACATTTTTTTCTAAATTAGTATAGTTGCAAGCTGAACTTAAAAAGGAAAAAAAATCATAATTACGAAAAACTTGAAATTATTCTTGAAAGCTTATATATAGCTATACAGTGTTTTTGAAAGTATAGATAATTTCTTTCACTGAAAAGCGAACACAATAGCTAAAAAATATTTATAAATAAAATATACGATCTCACAACCTACCTTCATAATTATATTATTCTTAGGTATTTTCTGAGTAATATCCCATACAAAAAAGCCCGAAAATGTTTGCATAACTTACATTATTTTCCATTTCACAAAACTTGAATTAAAAGCATTCTGGTAACATGCCCAATACTTAAACCTGCTACTTTCCGCGACATTTACAAGAATTAAAAAAAATTCTAAACACTNAAGCGAACACAATAGCTAAAAAATATTTATAAATAAAATATACGATCTCACAACCTACCTTCATAATTATATTATTCTTAGGTATTTTCTGAGTAATATCCCATACAAAAAAGCCCGAAAATGTTTGCATAATTTACATTATTTTCCATTTCACAAAACTAGAATTAAAAGCATTCTGGTAACATGCCCAATACTTAAACCTGCTACTTTCCGCGACATTTACAAGAATTAAAAAAAATTCTAAACATTTAAATACTTAGTTATTTCCTTGAGTGAACACCTACAGAATCTGAAGAACAATAGTACAACAACTCCAAGATTGCATGCCTATTCATTTAAGAACCCCCTTCCAGACCCCTCACCACTTTCACATTAATCAGATTGGGCAACGTGGCATTTGAAATTGATTCTGGTACATTATAATTTTAACCAAAAGAAAGATGAATTTTAAAATAGAGGGCTCTCAGAACGACAAGCCACAGTTTTTTTTCCGTCGAAAACATTTTCTCTCTTCAACCTGCAACTTTTGGCAACACCGCTGACGTCACAAATGAGTAGCCAATATTATTGAGGCACATCAGTCTTTCGTCTAGCGGAGCTGGAAACCTGGGCCTTTTCGGCAGTCGGAGTTCTGAAACTGGGGCGGTCACTATGCTGGTAGACTCGTTGCTGCTTCGAAGAACCACTTGACACCGGGTGTTGACCTGCTGCATAGTTTTCGCTGTTGACGAGGGAGCATACATCGCGGTCTTCCATAGCTGTTTTNCCGGCTGCATAGTTTTCGCTGTTGACGAGGGAGCATACATCGCGGTCTTCCATAAACTATTCGCCAAAGGTAGGAAAAATGC
This sequence comes from Clitarchus hookeri, assembly GCA_002778355.1. Classification (NCBI taxonomy): domain Eukaryota; kingdom Metazoa; phylum Arthropoda; class Insecta; order Phasmatodea; family Phasmatidae; genus Clitarchus; species Clitarchus hookeri. Next base: position 240,230 of record NQII01000008.1, read on the forward strand.
CCATATCTGAATTTAAATTACGGGCAGGCGAAATTATGTGACGGGACGTAAATTTTTCAGGGAAGTGGGCTCATGACCATGAACCGAAATCATATCGTCTCGGTGAGAAAATGAGGTGTGAATTTCGTACATCATATTTATATGTTTTGTGATATTTAAAGACATTGAAACTATTATCGTCATCATCCTAAGTTTAAAACATTAAAACACTTAATTTATAATCCTGGAAGGAGTTACAACCCATAAGATAACAAAAACCACATTGAAATTTAAAGATTATCAGCCTTAAGTACAATATACAAGACTTATTAAGTGATAGCTACATAGTTACCGCTAAATTTTTATAGTAAAAGACACTTGCAACCACTTGCTTAGTAACTATAGTGGATAACGTTGTTGGATTTTGTAGCTTCCATTATTATTATTATGTAACCAATATTTATATAAATTTGGAAACAGACCATAGTAATTACTACTAAAAGTTTCACAGAACATGGAAACTGAAAAATAAAAACTTATTTGCAAGAATAAACTATATTATGTAACAATTATATACAATTTACACTTAAACACATTAAAATTAACCACTAATGGCTTTTATGCAAATAAGAACTATTTGTTACAAACTTTACTTAGGCAACATACTAAAAACAACTGTATATTCTAATATTAAAACGTCAGTCTTTTGAAACCTACGACTTTTATAAATTACTTCAACCATACATTTAAGGGTCATTACACGGAATAGACTTAGGCTATAGTTCGTGTTTATAATTTTGATATATTTTTGGATAAGGAATCACCTGCCCACGTTTGTCGGTAGAGTTCAGTCCCCCCATACATACATATATATATATATATATATATATATATATAGTAGCGTTAGCTTGCCGACATATGCATACAGTGACTCTGTCTCTACATTTCACCAGGTGGAATTTCTTTTCCAACACAAAATAGAGACCCCCCCAATAGTGTGGTTCAAAGAGTATGTTTATTTGGGTTTACCAAGTGAAAGAAAAGGAATATAAATATAATTATAAATTATATTTTGAAAAATTACCGAAAACCGTTACAAACAGACCACCAATGGTCATGAAGCAAATACATAACTTCCTTTCAGAACCCTAAAGTATAAATACAAATATGTATATAAACAACTTGAATAAAACAAATAATCCCCTCACAAATTACATTATTTAAATGATATTACAAAACCCCATAGGACGAAACTTAAGTTTATGAACCCATAATAGCAGCCCCCCTCCCCCCAACTGAACAGAGTTCCGTTCTGATCAAGTCCCTCAGTAAGTCTCCTCCTCAATTTCCCTGATCCTCAAAAAGCTAACATTAGCCTTTAATTTTTTCTGCNGGAAGTTTTTATAACATCCATGTTGCATAGAGCGACCTATAGTGACGTCACAAGCTGCTCGCGCCACCAGAAACCCTAATGACACACAGTCGCTGGGTGGTTGAAAAGGGAGGGAGGGGAGCGAAGCGACGTACAAGCTCAACAACCGGCCGGCGTGCCAGTATGATTATAGTCTGCCTGTAGGACACGTCGATCGGGAATTCACACCATAAATCCTACAGGGCAGTCCACAAATTAATAGGCGTGCGAGGCAGTGGAGATCTCTTCTGAAAAGCACGTTGCAAGGCCACGCAGAAATGCTCAATAATGTTCATGTCTGGTGATTTAGGTGGCCAATGGAAGTGTCTAAAGTCAGAAGAGTGTTCCTGGAGCCACTCGGTAGCAACTCTCGACATGTGGGGTGTTGCATTGTCCTGCTGGAATTGTTTTCATATCTGTCGGANACGTCCGTCGGAATGCACAATGGACATGAATGGCTGCAGGTGATCGGACAGGATGCTTACGTATCTGTCACCTGTCAGAGTCGTATCGAGACGTATCAGGGGTCCCATTTCACGCCAACTGCACACGCCCCATACCATGACAGAACCTCCACCAGCTTGAACAGTCCCCTGTTGACATATAGGGTCCATGGATTCATGAGGATGTATCCATGCCCGTACACGTCCATCCGCCCAATACAATTGGAAACGAGACTCGTCAGACCAGGCAACGTGTTTCCAGTCATCAACAGTCCAATGGCGGTGTTAGCGGGCCCAGGCGAGGCGTAAAACTTTGTGTCGTGCAGTCAACAAAGGTACACGAGCGGGCCTTCGGCTCCGAAAGCCCATATCAATGACGGTCCGTTGAATAGATTGCACGCTGGTACTTGTTGATGCCCCAGCATTGAAATCTGCGCCAATTTGAGAAAGGGTTGCACGTCTGTCACGTTTAATGATTCTCGTCAGTCATTGTTTGTCCCGTTCTTTCACGATCTTTTCCCGGCCGCAGCGATGTCGAAGATTTGATGTTTTGCCGGATTCCCGATATTCACAGTACACTCGTGAAATGGTCGTACGAGAAAATACAAATTTTATCGCTACCTCGGAGATGCTATGTCCCACTCTCTTGCACCGACTGTAACACCACGTTCAAACTCACTTCGATCTTGATAATTTGCCATTGTAGCAGCAGTAACCGAACTAGAAACTTTGCCAGACGCTGGTTGTCTTATATAGGCCCTGCCGACCGCATCGCGTTACTCNTATATATATATATATATATATATATATATATATATATATATATATATATATATATATACCTTATGGCTAATATTGCTTCAAGTTTTATGTAACCCTATTTGCGGTTTCAATATTAGAAAGAAGCTTTATTCTGTGTAATGGAAAATTAATCAGAGAGGTGCAAGAGAACAGACATGTTAATAACTATGAAAGTAAATATTACTTTTCAATATGTGTGCTAAAATTACGAAAGTTTTCAAAATTCTCATATTTTAATTAATTGCAGACATTTTTAGGTCATGTTCACTGAAATTCCACTCTTAGATCATGGTTTGTGCCTAAAATTATATGTATACTGTATATCTACAGCAGAGATTCTAACAAAGTACCAGTATCAACATTTATTATGTTGGCCATAAAAATAAAAAAAGGAGAGCAATAGCATGGAAAACACCAATTTTTACTAATAAACTTGACTGCATATGAAAAGACCACTGGCGATGGCACATAATAAATGTGGTGATTAATAAACGACCTGCAAATAATTGAGTTGTTCAGATGCAAAGGATATAAGTGGACTTACATTACCTTTGAGATAAATTGATTGAAACCCTAGAAGCATTCATAAATTTTACGAAAATTTTATGTGAAATTGAATGTGATATCAGGTTAAAAGAATCTTAGAGTTACTGTAGAAAATAATCCATAGTGCTCTCTATAGGGAAAAAAATAAGTTACTGATATAACTAATTAGCTTACTTTCCTCAAAATGGTTTAAATTAATTTTAAATCATTTCTTAAAAGCTTAGTTGGTAGGAAGGATTTGACTTATCTTTGAAATCAATAACTTTAGAAAAGATAGAAATGATATAGTGAGACAATAACAAATACACACATTCCTTACCCAGGATTTGAACACAGAAAACCTCGTACGTTAAGCTAGCGTGCACTACCGCGCATTACAGAGGTTGGATTCGGAGCATCAACTTCGGATTTCATCAGTATAATGTTTCGAATGATAGGGTTTAATAATTTAAAATATTTAAAGGGCCGTTATTTAAAAAATAAGTGACTGAGCAACATAAAACACGCAAGTTTACTTGGCCTATCGTAGAGTACTTGTGTGAAGAATGTGATGGAAATTGGTTGTTTGGTCCCTGAGATATGACATAAAAAACTTCATTTTCTTATTTGATGCTATCGTGAAACATTTCCAATAAAGAGGCTCTTTACACGATGCTTTTTCTCTATATAAAAATTTTGGTTCAATTTGGTTAAATTGTTTAATATATACATCAAACTTGCCTAAATGCTTTATGAAGCTGCTATATTGAGCATCTTTGTCTGACCCATTTAAATCATTAAAGTTTACATGGCCTTCTGTAGCATTTATGGTGTGCAAAATTTGGTACAAATTTATTTGAAATGTTCTAGTGGAACTTTTTGTAAGGAATTGGTTGATTGGTCCTCGAAACATTTCATAAAATCTTCATAATTTTCATGTGGCGTTTTTTATAAATTGAGGAAAAAAAAGTAATGCAGTGGAACATTCAACGATTGTATAATGCTAATAAACAAAATTAAGTTAAAATATATAAAAATAGTTTCGTAGATATCGCCCACAAAACTTAAATTATTTTATAGCCGCCATTCTCAAAATTAGTGTGTCCTAATTTAAAAAACACACATATTAATATAGCCCACTACAGTACAACATTTTCGCCAAATTTTGTAAGCCTGGGTTGATTGTTTCCCGAGATACTAGATAAAATCACTGTTTTTTATTGGAACGCCTATCTAACAAAATGACAGAGAAATGAAGCTCTGCATAGACAAATTTTATGGTTAATAGGCACTGCCAGCATAGAAAATTAAATTGGAATTAGTTTTGTTAAAAAAATTTTATGTAGCCACCATTTTGAAAACAAGTGCCTAAATTTCGTTAAACATACCAGCTTACACCTCCTGCTGCAGTTCTATTCGTTTGCCAAATTTGGAAGGAATCTGTCAATTGTTTCCCGAGATATGGCAAAACACTTTATTTACTCGCATGGCACTATATTACAAAATGGCGGACAAAACATGGTATATGTACATACAGTTAAGTGTTGTAATGTCTAATAACTACTGTTCAGGCAGTTTTTTATGTACGATTTTAATGTAGGTTTCAGATCACATTCCTCAGAGTGCTGCAGAACAGTATTTGTTTACAAAATTAAATTAACTCTACAAAATACAACACAATTAAAAACATTTACTTATGCAACGTAGAGTGTACAAGTTAAGGGCAAATTCATTGCAAAGCAGTTACCACCCTGTTCATATTCTATGTGTTCTGATAAACAAGTTAATTTCAGCCACTTCCCCGGAAGCCTATGCAGGAGGCATTTTATAACATACATATTGATTTTTATTCATTGTGCTGTGTGCCAATGGACAGTAAGAAAACAGAGTTTATGTTTGGACAGAAGATCAAGCAGAAAGGGTTTGGACTGAAGTTTCTTCTGCACTTCTGCACTGTCTCAGCCACTGCTTACCTGGCAACATTTCCAGTATCCGCTAGTTTTGTGATGGCCGTGGAGGCCAAAGCCAGAGTAATCCTGTTGTACATGTATTTACACATTGCCTACGACAATCTGCACCTGAGAATATTCAGAATATTCTTACTATTTCCCCAGTTGGAGGTCACAGTTTTTTACCTGCTGACCATGTATTTTGTAGAGTGCAAAAGAAGCTACCGCGGAAACAACTACTTATAATAGCTAAACAATATATAGGAAATCTGCATGCGTTAGCTTAAGACTGGAAACTGCATGATGTTATATCAATGTTTTTTGTATTGCTTGTGGTATCAGCGATTTTAAACGAAAAACTGTTTTCTTAATATTTGCTTGAAGAAGAGGATTTCCACTGGTACAAAGATATTTTCGATTCAAGAGATGAAAGAACTGACAAACAAAATGGGCTTAATGATGAGCCATTGTGCACCTCTATAGAAGAAGACTAACCACATGTACATATAAACTGTAAATAACAGTTTAACAATATACAATATTACGAGTGTTAACCACTGTTTTGAAAATGTTTTTTATTATAGTTATAACGTCATACAAGTCATGATATGTCTTGTTCCAATATTTGAGCGACCCGTCTTTGTTAATAAATAAAGCACTGCTAATTACATTTTATTACTAAGTTTACATATGGTCAAACAGAGACAGACATGTCCCATCAGTGTGCATTAAAAACCAGGCATGTCCACGTTATTCATTTAAAAGTAGACATGTCCATTTTTTTGATTTTAATAACGAAGGAAACACAACTTTTACAAATTTTATAATCATATTATAATTTGAATACGTACTAAAATCATAAACAATAATAAACCAGCCATGTTTCATATTCGTTAATATCACACTATATCAGTTTTTTTGCTTTCCTGTAAAATGAGGTAATTTGGACATGTTGGTTTTGAAAGTTTGCTCCTAATTTTTATCGTATTAGAAAATATTATTACTAACACTTTTACTAGCATTTGAATATACTTATTTTCTTAGGGATATGGGTTTGTATGCATGTGCTGAAGTGAGATGTTTTTTGGTCTCATGAACCCAACCTTCCAATTGTCCTTGAATATTGCCAGTTATGTTTCTGGAGAGAAATGCACATTGCACTTGTATCGACACTAATAATAATATTCCTTATGTCAACGCAGACTTTGTTCCACTCCTCTATGTCCAATATACTACTTACCTTTTTTCCTCAATCCCTTTTCGACTTCCTTCTCCAATTTCTTTAGTATTCTGAAACGTCCACATGAAGTGTCTTCATCTGTGGAAACATGAGAGGTTTCTGGGACACAAAAATTCTCAATGCTAACATCCCCAAAACTATCAGATAAGTCTTATATCGCCTTCAAATTTACTAGCGTTGGTGTTTTGTAACTAAGGAGTTAAGTCATATCACCAATTTATAAAACGGCATAATAACCTTAGTTGAATTTATTTTCTTACATAATTGCACATAGATAATATAATAGGTAATAACGTATTACTTATATTTATAGATGAGTATCAATCCTCGTGAATATTTGAAAAATGTAAAACCACAGAAGTAGCATTATCATTAATATTTTAACCTATTAACATTTACATTTAAACTATGTAAGTAAAGAGAACATGCACATAATAACTTACCATCTTCACTCATCCTGTCTTTTCCGAACAACTGAAGTAAATAAAGCCAGCTTCTGCTTAAGTCATACTACTCTAAACTACAAAATAACAGAGCATTATAATTGATATTAGGCATATCTATTCCTCAGTCCTGGCACTATAGACAAAGAACACAACAGACTGCCAGTCTGTTGCATCATTTGTTTACCCAATAAATTGCAGTGGCAAAAGTATACTTGTGCACTTGTATTTCTTTCTAATTGTGCCATGCTGCTTCGTATGTAGTTTTCCTACACGTCACCAGGGAGCACCACAGATAGAGATTTCACTATTACCACTTTGCCACTAAAATTTCATATGCTTTAACTTGCTCGGCATATTTTTATTTTTTTTCTTTCATAAAAGTCACATGCAGCGTACCCCATTAAATCTATCCCACCCCCCTCCTTGTAATTATCATCATATTACCGGTTTACCAAAACATTTTTGATAATACATTCACTTTGGTATTATTTTCCTATATAATTATAAATGTGTTTCAATTGCAGATGCACTGGATGCAAATGTTCGTGGCATCTACAACAGCGCCTCTGAGTATTCTGGTTTTCGTCAAGGAGTCGGCACACTGGCTACAATACAAAGCTCTTCAGTAGGCCCAAATGGATTGACAAAGAAACAAGAGTTGGTTATTCGTTCAGCCATTAAATATTGGGTCGAACGCCACAAACAAGTGGTGAGGTAAGTGTCTTCCATTATATTGCACATTTGCCTAATTTGAACCTGCCATGCATCTATTATTTTCAAACAATTGAATGTAATACAGTAAATGCTACATTATCTCAAATTTAAACTGTGATAAATATTAGTTGAATGAGATAAGAAAATAAAGTTGCTAACTACGTAAATAAAACACAATTTGAATAATCGAAGTTCTAATTTGGTTTTCAACAGAAAATATTTAGTGGTCACTGTGTCAGGAAAAAAGAACTGTCAGAATAATTTTATTTGAAATCTAACCAATGTCTCACTTTATGGGCACTTTCAGACTTTTTAAACATTTTTCTATTTAATGCTTTTTTATACAGTATGAAACAAGTCTTCATCATCATGGAGAATATAATTCACTAGTTCGGCATAGTATTACTTTCGAAAAAACTTTCAAGATAATAATTCAATGCTTACTAGGCAAATTCAATCAAATTTATGCAACACATATTTGTTAAAGCTTTATTCATGCAGAACATCAAAGAACACATTAGTCGGGGTTACTATGTTAAGGAAAGCTTCAGAAGGATAATGCAACCATACATTTTCTTGTCGCGAAACTGGATACAATTCAGAATCCTAATGAACAATAAAGGTTTTTGGCTTTGATCGATAATCGTATTGCTGAAAAAAAATTATCATAATTTGTTGGTGGTGTGTTTCATTCTTGCTCAAATAAATCAATGAGAAAGGAGCACTAAGTAGTATTATTATGCCGAGTTTAGCAAAATATATTTAAATTGAGAGTCGCGTTGCTGTGGCTGTGACTGGGAGTCATCGGCTCGATTCAGGAGTACTCAACAGACTTCTACTCGACTGTAGTAATCGATATTAACATTTTTCTTGTAAAAGTAAATTCTCTTACAAATTTGGACATGTTTCTAAAATAGTAAATACCTTGTGTGACCGACACTGGAGCAATATTTCATTGAGGGTAAAAAACTGAGCATACTCAGATGACTGTGCTGGCACAAAAATTTGAATTGAAATGAAAGTCATATTTCCAGAACCATAACTGAAATTTTCGTAGTTTAAGCCTATTTAATGTAAGTCACGTAAATAATAAGTTAAATTTAAAAATTGAAAATAATTTTTGTTAATACTCCAGACACTGTCAAGTTTACAATATTAATTGAATTAGTGAAATTTGCCAAAACTTCTGATTAATAAATAGCTGATCCTCCAGCATGTCTAAATGTTCGGTCACTTGCTTCTAATTAACGAATATGTTTTCAACTTGGTTTACTACTGCAACAAACCAATGCTAAGAAAAAAATCCCTCACAAAGGTCTGTCACCGCCAATTTCTACTGAAATGGATCTCCTAGACCTGGTTCTTTCCCTGTGGTCTTATTTTATTTAATCACGTGACCTAAGAAAATAAAACGAATATTTTAGTTTCTTGAAGTTGTCACACCAGTTTGATTTATCTTATTGTGGACAGGATTTCAGCAACGATAATGCTATCGTGAATGTCATTCAGGCTTTATAGGCAAAACATTTTAAAGATCAAGTGTATTGATAATGTGTATCCAATTTCCAGATTCAACTGCTTAAAATCGGCCCCAACGACAATCCCTACAGATCCGTTGTCCAGTGTCTTTCAGTTTTCAACACCAACTCCAAGTTGGTTGCTCCACAATAACAAGTCAATCAGAATTATCTTGAGTTAACATGTTATTGCCACAACTACACTCTTTTCCTGTAACAATCAACAACAGCAATTACGAATCAGTAGTCCTCTTGAGCTTCTTTTAATAATTTTTCTTTTAGTAACTTTTATATCTATGCAATTTTTCGTTTCATAGACCAAAATGAAATATGACAATTTTCCTATTAAGGTGACAATGGTAGTCAAAAGCAATTAAAAATAATTATCTTGGTCTTATATATTATGCAAATAATTGTTAAATACTGATTTCAATATAAGAAATCTAAACCAAGAAGAAAAAAAACCAAAATCATTGATTTGTTATCACAATTGTAAAATTCCCAATAACTGTATGGGAGTCTACTCCTTTGCTAACTAGAGTTAAATTGCATCAGTCTACATTAAATATTTCCCGAACAACTTTACCTCTCTTTGAGATTGTTTTACATTTACACATATCATCAGAGATTCTTTCCACCACCTGTATGAGTCCAAACCAATAGTGCAGTTCCTTCTCGGATAGCCCTTTCTTTCCAATGGGGGTGAAGAAGACGACTTCCTGCCCCACATCATACTTCACCGCTCTTTGCCGCAGGCCATACCTCGTTTTGTCCACGCACTGTTGTCTTTTCGGGTTGGCCGCAGCCAGATGCTGCAACTCCTTCCACCGGGTTCGCCACCTGGGGTTTTCTTCTTCCTCCATGGGTTGATTAGATGAATCTTCTACACAAGTACTGGTTCTGTGCTGTAAACTAGAACGAATGGTCTATTCTTGAAGCTTTCTTAGCAATATTGTAAGATTAAGTTGACTATCACAAATTATATATCCCAGTTGCCCTGGGAAATGGGACATACTGTGACAACATCACTGTATAAGTCCCTTTGAGCCCATCGACACCTCCATTAGTTTGAGTGTGATACCCAGAATTCATTGCCCCTTGGATATTCATCAGTCATAGGAATTCAGTAACCTCTATATAAATCATTTTCTCCTGTCCGTTACTATCAATCGAGGGACATATAGACAGATATTGATTCACTCCAACATCAAAATTGCTGCCTCTGTTTCTGTATATGTAGTGGTTGCTTTGGTCTCATCCCATAATGTTCAATAGTAAATAGGTGTTGTATTTATTTCCAGAGTGTATTATTGGAAATGGGTACAAAAAATCTGTCCCAATGCGCTCAAAATTCTCGCACACTGGCAATGGTTGCAAGTAACCTATTTTCTTCTGAGAGACACCTTTATTGGACTGGCAGTACCAGCACATGGGAACATAGTCCGAAATCCTTTAAGTATGTTTTACAGATGTAGCAATAAATAACTTTTTCATAAGTATTGGCTATTCTCAGAAAGCCTCCAACGAAAATAGATTGTTCTGGCACTGCCTAAAATTATCTCCCTTCAAACCATTCTGCTTTACTATAAATTATTCCCTTTTTTGAATTTTATAACTTTTTCGGGGCAACACTAATGGGAGATTACTAGCTAGTAGACTTAATTGAATCATATATTGGTTTCTCCATTAAATTAACTAGGGGTATCAAGCTATAATTTGCTTTCTGTAATTTTGCCAGATCAACATAATGTAACACAAAAATTTAGAGATCCGAGGATTAATCTTAATCTCGCTCTACCATTCGTATTAGGATTGCGACTAAAAAAAAGATTATGAACTTGGGCCTGACCATTCCACTAGCAAGCTGTGAAGTCATACTGCGTGAATTTAACTGCCCAATGAGTCAACTATCATGTCATATAGGCCTTGAACTTCATCTGATCCATATAGCATAAACTATGATATGCGGCATAATTTTTAACTGTTTGAGATAAATATAGATGAATCTGCTCTAAAGCATTGATTCTTGCCAAACAATCTAAATGATTAATGGGTTACATTGACTCCAAAGAAGTTAATGTTCGGCTTGCGTAAGAGATGAAAAAAGGTTTCCCGTCATTTTCTTGCAAAAATGTTTCCCCTACCCCAAACAAATGGCATCGCTATGAACCTCATTGGGTTTGCCTTCCTAAAAATAGTTCACAATCCGAGCATAAAATGAATTTATTTTAATGCCTAAAACACATCTTCCTGAAGCTCACCCCAAACAAATTTTGGTTTTCTTTTTCAGAAAATGGGATAAGTTGCTGTTTATTTGTGAGAAATAATGAATAATTTTCCAGTAAAATTATGTTAGGCTCAGAAAACACCAACCACCCCTTTAATCCTTTGGCAGTGGAAAGTCTTTGACTGCCAGTACTTTACCTTATCCCCAAACTGTCGAAAAAATTCTCTAACATTTCGATCTCAAAATACTCTAAAGTTAGCTTTGAAGCAAATAAGGTGGATTTGGCTTCTTGAAGTCTCTTGTTTACCTGCTCCAAGTGGTCTAAATTATGTTTAAAAGTGTTCCCCACCCTCAGGACATCATCGGGGTACACTAAGCATGCACCACACTTATGCCTAGCTAAATGTAAATCCATATATCTCTGGAATATGTAAGGTGCTGTTTTCAACTGAATGATATATTTTGGAAACAAATTTCCCCCCTTGAATTGACCAAAGAAGACTTTCCTTGATCCTTTTTGGTGACACTATCATGATGGCAACCCGGATTCACGCCCAGGTGTCAATTGTCTTATTCTGGTTCTGGTTAAGTGACCTAAGAAGTTTTCTATCTGAGGCAATGGACATATGGCATCTTTCAAAACTGAATTGAAATTATTCTAATCTACACAAAAGCATAAGTCCTTATATTTTTCACAAGTAGCACCGAGTACCAACCGGTATGGCATGGCTTAACAATTCTTGTCTGAATGTAGTCTTATATTATCTTGTGAATTATCTCTCTTTCTCTGTCTTCCCCGGTGGTGCTTTGCATATTACAGAGTCGATAGAGGCACCATCCCTGTCCTTGGTCCGACCAACTTGCAGTGACTTCCAACTGAAAGATTCCCTCCACTTATGCAATAATTCAGTCTTGTAAACCTATCATCAAGATATATGTGGGTTGACTTCAAGATTGTAATATCGAAATCACCCTGCTCATGAGCATGTAAAAGAGGTGCTGGATTTTCGGCGCCTTTCACAAACTGTTCAAATGCATGCAGAAATAATATATCTTCATTTACTGATGGAATGTGACTGCATGATTAGACATGTTTGTTACCCACACATGGGTGTTCTCATTCTGACTAATACTCTGCAGTATCACTCACGAGTGTGACTCATACAAACTCTTTTTCAGTTCCACCATAACTACATTAGGCATGCGACTACCATGAAAAGCTACAGCTATGAGCTGATGCATGTGTGCGTCTACCCGCACGTGGTAGTTAACTGACACATATCCCAATTTTTTATAAGATCTGCCCCAATCGTTGTCAGAATACCAATACTGTCTTCACGACCTTATAATAGTGTGAAATCCAAATAAGAAAATTAGGTGTAGAGTTCCATAACGCCTCGCGCGAGTCGGTAGAGTCAATTGCGGCTTCACAAAGGGCAAGGTTGTTCAGTTCCGTTGAGACAGTGACCGAGTAAGGTCAGCCAAGAGCTGTTCCGCGCAAGCATTTTATCTGTCGAAAAAACTGAAGTCACGTCGATGGTATTTAACAGAATGGTATTAGAGAGTGATGTTATCAGTTTGGTGTATATAGCACCAGCAGTGTCACATGGTTTTCCTCCCTCGAGCGGCGAGCCATGGGGAGATTCTGCCCATACACTGCCTCCCCTACACACTGCCTCCCTTACATTCCCTCCCTCAAAGCTGCGCGAAGTTTATTCCATTTGAACTTCACTATAACTTGGCTTAGGTGTTTGGGATGATTTTGAAAGATGTACATCTGCAAAGGTCGCGTTTGGGTGGCCTCCTTAATCACCTCTCCGCAATGTGAGGATACATCTGGGATGGTTAAGTATCATGTACTGCTGCTTGCCTATTCCAAGTAAAGTAGCAGCTCCAAATCGGATAAAAATTTCGCAATCCTAGGCAATGCCTCTAACAGCTGCATATACCAGGCAAACCGCATGTTTGTACCTGCATTTTTCCAACTGGAAGCATAATCCCAACATATAATCCAAATGTTGATTTTCGCCTAATATCCTTGCATATACCCAAAGTTCAGTTGGTCTCCAGAATTTTTTCGGCACTAAACTGCTGTTGACCAGCGACTGCTGCCCCACTATCCACGTAAACAGGAACTTCTCTCAAAATGTCATTGTTATATGGCTCAAAACAACTTATCTTGTCATCAGGGACAGGAACAGTTTATGCGTTGTGGGTAGGCAGATACCCAGTTTTATGCTCGGCCCTTCTTGTTTTCCTGCCCCTTGACAGTTTCCTTATTCTTCCTAAAGTCTCAATTAAGATGCCCAGGCTTGTCACAGTAAAATAAACGGGTCCCCAATAAACAGTTCTTCCTGACATACCAAAATTAACATACCTTTTTGGCCCTTCAGACTGCGTATTCTTTCAAGAATGTTTAAGCAACGATTACTTTTCCGTCGTAGGTGTGCCTACACCCTTATTTAATGGATTACACATTTTCAAAGAAATTACACACAAAGACCATACTTAGGTTCGCAAGTGGCTTAATTGCTTTCCTTATTCCTGCAACCCTTGATGTGACTTCGCTGTAATGCGCTCTTAATTCCAATGCTCAGATCTTCCGTATTGTCTCGACTCTCAAGGCTTTGATGTTAAGAGCTGCCCAAATATCTTTACTCACTCAAATCTTGTCGGCTCCCCTGGCTTGTCCACAAGCTTGTCGCCTTGAGGAAATTCCTCCACTATACGATTTTCGACTTTGCACATAATACTGACATGACTTAAATTTCCTTGAATTTTATCGTTTGAAAATAACATTGCTTTCGCAATTAAATCTAATTTCACCCCCCCCTCCTTGCTTCTTCCACCTACATTAAGAATCTCACTATATTTTTCTGTCATGTTCGAATCTAATCGGTTACATAAACTGAAAATTTCGAAAACAAATTCTTCAAAGTCTCATTCTGCTATTGCAACCTGGATCGCTTCCTCAATTCTTAAGTCCTCTGCCTGAACTGTGCACCTTAATTCTGATTTTAATACTGCGGTCAAATCCTCAAAAAAGTCTGCTCTTCCAACTCTTTTTTTCTGGCTGTCATACAACCTTGAAAAAATTAGATAGTATGAAATTAATTTTTGATAATTTCATCCATTAACTTCCGCTTCATTTTTGATTAGTTTTAAAATTTCCTCAACATTATCACAGCCTCCCCCCCCCCATGTGTGGGGAACCCCTTTCAAACCTTTGTAATAGTCTTAAGCCAGATTAATTAATCTCATTTATATCGTGACAAAAATGCTTGCCAATTTTGTAACATGAAATACCCTGTAATTCGTTTAATACCTTAAAATGTCGTGAAGCTATTTTAACGTAATGTTTTAACTGAAGTTAATTACTTGATTATCATTATGAGATTTAAACTAATTTACTGTCATGTTTCATGTCCTATGGCTTTCGAGGACTTATCTTTAATGTCACATTGTGCCTCTTTCTAAGGTTAATTTTAATCTGTCATTAATTCATCTGGAATGACAATGAAAATAATTATTTTTTGGAGACAGTTATTGTTTGTGTATTTAGAGAAAAAATTATTTTTATTAAATTGAAAGGCAAGATTTAGTAACACACAACCACATGTCACGTCTTGTTATTTATAGACAATTAAGTCTTCCTCTGCACCTATAAGTTTTTATCATACAAGAAATTCTTGTATATTTTTAATTTGGTTTTCTCTTTTGTACCATGTGCCATTACCCAGCATGTTTGTTTATTTGTGTATATCGCTTCCTTTCTTTTTGTTTTTGCTGGATCCTTTGGTAGTAACTTTATTTTTATGACAATTTGTTAGAATTTTGTGGCATTTGTTTATTTTGTTAGTGCCACAGATTCGAGGCATTTCTGTTTGTGTAAGCCGATGTGTATTTATATGAAATATTTATTTTATTTGTTTATTATTCCCTTGGTCGTACATGGGCACAAAACTCGTAGCAGAACACGATTTTGACATTATTTTGCCGTTCTTTAATTAGGTTTTGACCTGATTCACTTTGTTACAAAATCAGTAACATTTTTGTGATAACTTCTTATGTTACCCGTGGTAGTGCTATAAATTATTACATTTGCAAAGTTTCTTAAGGAAATTGTAATTCTTATGTATTGCATTAATTTATGAAAGTTCTTTGTCAAGTTTTACGAGAGTGTATTTAGTATGTGATAGGGAATAATTTTATTATATTTGTTTAATGTTATATTGTTCAATTGGCAGTTATTACATTTATTTATATGTGCATGATATCGCGATAATTTAAATTTTAATAAGTTGAAGTTTATATAAATTTTAAGTCATTTATGTGGTGCAGTGTTTATTTGGGTGTGAATATCTTCTTATTGCCGCTGTGGGTAATGTCTGTGTGACCTACTTTAACGGGTGTTTTGACCTTCAAATCAGATGTTTGTTCTCTGTCAGAAGTGTGTGTACGACACACCATGTAGCTCCATTTTTAAAGACTCGTAAAAAAGTTTATTTGTTAAACTATTATGTGGCGTGATGGCTTACTAAATAATTAATCTTCAGTGTGTTTGTGTCTTCGGATGTAAATTCAGTGATTTCTGTGTTTATTAATACTGTTTCCCGTCACAGCATCTAAACTTGCCATTCCAAGCATTCCATTACTTTTTTTATATCGGTGTTTCTACTCGACATGATGAATCCTTTTAAAATTACAATTTGTATTATGGTTCAACATGTATGTAAATACTTTTCGACAAGAAGTTTGTAATAATTTGTAATTTTTGTTTTGATCGTGACTTTTCATGTTGTTTGGTTTGAAAATATAGTTTGTTCTTGCTACACAATTAATATATCATGTGTGTTATTTTTCTTTGTGTGTTTCGCTATTTTATTTTATTTTCTGAAAGTAAAGAATGTTTTACATAAATTAAATACAGTGTTTGCATTCACATAATTAGTACAACAATGCTTGTATTGCTAGACATTTGTTTACAACATGGAGCTGTGCTAATGCATTCAAGTGCTGCCACTATTGGTTACTTTATTGTCCTATGGCCCTGTAATGCTTGTGCTTAATATATTGTAGCACATTTATTTTCCATTGCTGTGCTTTAAAATGTTTTAAAAGTTCAAGTTTTGCATAAAATAACTTAATTAGTCATTTGTTTTATTAAGAACAGTTAATATTTTAATATTTGGCAGCACTTGTGACTCTGATTCCATTTTTTTTCTAATTTCTGATGATCACATTCACTTTGTCTTGGCTTAGTAAAACTGTTATGTTCAGGAATAATTTTGGTATTGCTGCGTTAATATCCCAGTAAGCTATTTCTACTGGTTCTAACGTCTGTGAGGTAAAATTGTCTCGTATTTCAAATCCCCACGAAACTAAAACTACAACATTGCATACCTAATGCCAAACAAAAGTACTTCACACAAAAAGTCGATATTCCATGATCCTTATTGCATTTGTTTCTACTCTCTGATGACCACATTCACCTTGCCTTAGCTTAGTAAAGTTGCCGTGTTCAGGGATAATTTTTGTACTGCCGCATATCAGTGTTGCAGTGCTAATATCCCAGTCAAGTATTAATCCTGTTTCTTTTGTCAGTGAGGTAATTGTTTCATATCGCATACCCCAGAAAATTAAATCTACGACATTGCATGTCCAAAATTAAACAGAGGTACCTCGCAATAAGTCGACATCCCGTATAAAAAAAATTTAATTTTCTGCAAAAAAATTATAATTAAACATTCGCATGAAAAGTTTCTTATAATGCGTCAGTAGTTAGATATGGATGGTTTAATTCCAGCGTCGAGCCAGGGAGCCAGAAGCTTGTTATGAAAATGCAAACTTCATGTGTTTGCATTCCGATTAGACGGCGGGCATCTTGGCAGCCAGTGCCAAAATTTGCCAAAATTAAAAAAAAAATTTTATTTTTTCTAAATAATTTTTTTTAAAAGTTGTCAATATTTAAAAAGTGTAAACAATTAATCTAATATTTCAAATGTAAAAATATTTTCTTAACATTTAAAAAGTAAAAAAAAATTCTCGAATATTCCCTGGCGGCTATGTTTGTTCATGGCTCCCTATGACAATGCCAAGTCAGTGGCCATGTTGGTTGTGGCTCCCTAAGACAATGTCCAGTCGTTATGTCATGCTATGGCATTCAAGGGGTGCCGAGGTGACACAATGGATAGAGCACAATTTAAACTTCATGCTCTTACATTCACACACAGTCACCGACAGCTCCCAAGAGAGACGCCCACCATGACATAGCCTCGGGCTGCGGGGACTTTGCAGGATGGTATTTCGAATGGGGGACCATGGTGATGTAGCAGATAGAGCATATGTAAAAATGTAATGCTCTTGCATTCCATTGCTACAGGGTGTGCCACAGCGATGCAATGGACAGATGACATGTTAAATGTAACGCTCTGGCATACCATTTCATTTAGGGGGGGGGGCGGTAGCATTGTGGATAGAGAGCGCATGTAAAACTTCACACTGTTGTACTCCGTTGCTATGTGGTGTCGCAGTGATGGAATGGATAGATGACAAGCTAAATATAACATTCTGGCATTCCATTTGGACAGGGGGCCATGGTAGCATAGTGGATAGAGAGCACATGTAAAAAACTTCGGCTCCTGCATTCACAGGGGAGGGCAAACATGTCCCAACAGAGACTACTGCCACGCCTCCATACGCACGCCATGACATAGTCTTGGGCCGCTGGACTTTGCGAGATGACATTTCGAATAGTGCCGCGGTAGTGTAGTGGATACAGCACATGTTAATACATAATGCTCTTGCATTCCATTGCTATGGGGTGTGCTGCAGCGATGCAGCGGATAGATGACATGTTAAATGTCACGCTCTGGCATTCCATTTCGATGGGGGCCACAGTAGCATAGTGGATAGAGTGCATGTAAAAACTTCGCACTCCTGCATTCACAGGGGAGGGCAGGCGTGTCCCAAGAGAGATGCCTGTCACGCCTCCATGACATAGCCTCGGGCAGACGGCTCCTTACAGCAACGCCCAACAGAGACACCCATCACGCTACCATGACATAGCCCCAGGCTGCAGGCTCCCAGTAGAGGAGCCGCATAACCTGAGGCTTCGTGCTCTAGCATTCAAGGGATGCCGCGGTGATGCAATGGATAGAGCAGACATGTTAAAATTCATGCTCTTGCATTCACAGGGGAAGGGTGCTGTGGTAACTGAGGTGTGCTCAAGTGGAAGTATTTAAGAAATAAAATGGAAGTTTTTTTGTAAATAATAGTAATATTCCGTTATAACCCCGTCTCGTCGAGAGAGAGAAAAATACATTTAAATGGTTTACCATTACTCCCCTGGTGCGAGAGCAATGGATGTATATATATATATATATATATATATAGTGCATGCTAAGCCAGAAAGGTGATCTCAGAGTCTTCCCAAATCCAATTAAACCTAAAGTCCTTCATACTAGATATACACCACGCTCTTCAGAGATGCCATCCACATCTCCATGACATAGCCTCGGGCTACGGGACTTTGCGAGGTTTTGTAGCATTTCGACAGGATGCGGCGGAAGCCAGCATCGTCGCCCATAGTCCCAGGCAATGCGTGATTTTGGGAAATATGTCACAAATAGTGTTAAGCCCCAGGCATTAACAGAGTCCTCGAGAAGTTGTGTTTTCGTACAAATGCGACAACATGTTGGCCAATGTGGGAAGTAGTATTTCAAAATACATTTTTAAATATTAATATTTCATATTCCATTATAGCCGCAGGCCCTGGCCAGCATTCTGGAGAGAAAAATGTCGGTTTCGAAAAAATATGACAACACACACGCCTATTGGCTAGGCAATGCTGGAAAAGTAATTCAAAAAACTTGTTTAAATAATAAATGTTTCCACTACAGTCCCAGGCCCCTGTCATGATAACAATGCAGAGACCCCGACTCGTCGAGAGAAATATGGTTTTTATTTACAACGCAGCATGAGCGATGGAAATTTATATTTTAAGTAATAGTATTTTCCTTTTGCTACACCCAGCCCGACGTGAGTCTCGGAAATAGTAAAAATAATATATAAAGTAGTATGATTATTAGTTTTGCAACACCCCGGCTGTATGCGACACCTCCTCCCAAGAAATACGTTTTAAATATGCTGTACGCTCACGGCATCAGTCAGTACACAAAATTCATGTACACACTTACACATGTACAGCAGAACCGTCCGTTGTTGGCTTGCTCCCACTATGCTTAACGAGATACTAACTAATACAATGCTTAGAAAGTCGTTTTATTACACACATCCCAGCCCCCGACGTGAGTTTCAGAAATATATATTTAAAAAATTATGTAAAGCAGTATGATTAAAATTATTAACGCCCCAGGCACTGGCGACGTCCTCGAGAAAGTGTTTTTCGACACCGATAGCCCCAGGCAATGAGTGATTTTCCACACATCTGCGGACACGCGAGGCCTCGGCTGCAAGAGGCACACACGTGGACAACTTCTTTATTTTTACTTATCATTCTCTCAACCTTCTAAACGAAGGACAGCCAGCCTCCGTTTGGAGATCACAGAGTTTTATTGTAGTGGGGCCATAGGTGCATAAGTGTCGCTTCTGCTCCGGCCCGGCTACTAAGATCGTCTCGCTCTCGTTTAACATTGAGCTAAGTACATCGAGCACTGTATCGTATTCTACATCACCCATGATCCAGGGTCTGAATGTACAAATCTTCATATATTGTTAGTATAATTTACATTTTCTTTATGCAATCTGTAAACATAAATTCAACATATCGTCTTCCAAAGGTCTCATCAACACATGCAAACAAAGATAGACCGAGTAAGTTACACTAAAAGGGAAAAACTACATATTCATTACTAGATATTCCGAAAATTTATATGATTTCTACTGTTGGGAGTGATTCCATGAATGTTTTATACACATTAATATAGGTTTCGTTACCATTGTCAAAATCACTGCATCAACCAATCCACCTACGCATAACGCAAATACTACTACTACTACAAGCCGTGGCCGAACTTCGTTATTGCCTCTCTTCAGTGACAATGAAGCAGTCAAGCGGTCAAGTGATGCTTTACCAAACCCAGGTGTTTAGTTTCGACATAGCATGTGAGAAAGGGTCCACAATGCAGCAGCAGCAGCAGTATTTCAGCATGGGCCACCATGTAGCAGCGAATGCGATTTGCCTATGTCAAACTTATTCACGCACACTCTTGCATTGGAAGTGTTATTGATAATCTCACAATGTAGAGTAGTGACTACTTTTTGAACAAGCAGGGATTTTACCGAACATGCTGTGCGAGGCTCTGATTGTCTAAGGAATATCAACACCTACAAGATAGCACCATTCATCATGGCTGAAGAATGTTCGTATTCATTGCCCTCTTATCATGTAACTTCACACATAGTATACATAGCAGGTTCTAAGTTCCGATACACAGCACACCCTCGACAATGAAAAAAATTATCATCGAAGGATCATTTAAGCCCTATAAGCATAGGTGCTCGTAACTTCCGAATTGTTTAACATACAGGCGACAAATTCATAATATATGTATTGTTCCTGACAACACAAATAATCGTAGAGTTATTAATGTCCTATATGTATAAAAATTATAACATATTCATTTAAGCCCTACAAGCATAGCTGATCATAAGTTCCGTATTGTGTAAGATACATTCGGCAACTTCATAATATAGACATCACTCCCGTCATCTCGAAAGGTATACATCTTCCCAAATTCGATTAACATTTAAGTCCTTCCTACTAGATATACATCACACTCTTGCATGGCAAGCTGGGAGGGTTATCTCAGTGTCTTCCCAAATTCCATTATCATTTAAGTCCTTCCTACTAGATAATATACATCACGTGCTTGCATTCCAATCTGGGAGGATTATCTCAGAGTCGTTGCAATATCAAGTAACAAATACATCCTTCCTACAAGTTGATATATAATTCATGCTTGTGCATATCAAGCTGGGAGGGTTATCTCAGAGTCTTCCAATAATGAAATTGAAATTGAAGTCAATCCTATGAGATTATATACATCATGCTCTTGCATGCCAAGCCGAGAGGGTTATCTCAGAGTCTTCCAAAATTCGATTATAACTTAATTCCTCTTAGTTGATTATATACATCGCATGCTTGCATTCCAAGCTGGGAGGGCTATATCAGAATTTCCCCAAATTCAATTATCATTTAATTCCTTCCTACTAGACCATATACTTCATGCTTTTGCATTCAAAGCGAGATGTTGTCTCAGACATCACACATTTGCATTCCAAGCTGGGAGAATTATCTCAGAGTCTTCCCAAAATAGAGTATCATTTAAGTCAATCGTACTAGATGATATACACCACGCACTTGCATTCGAAGCCAGGAGAGTTATCTCAGGACTTCCCAATATCAATAAACATTTAAGACCTTCCTACGAGATGAAATACTTCACACTTGTGCATGCCAAGTCAGGAGGGTTATCTCAGAGTATTCCCAAATTAGATTATCGTTTAAGATCTTCCTACTAGATTATATACACCACATGCCTGCAGTACAAGCCGGGAGAGTTATCTGAGAGTCTTCCCAACATATGTGCGAGGGTTATCTCAGGGTCTTCCCAACCATACACAATGATAAATCATTAAAGGGAATGCACAGTACTATGAAAACAATGGGGGAAAAGTCACATCACTACTGTAACATATCATTTCCATATGCCTACAATGCGAAGAGACATATAAAGCATAAATGTAAGCTATCGCTGTAATAAAGTGAGAACACCACCGCGCATAAAGGAACCCAACATGTTACGCGAGGCTCTCGCCGACCGACCATGAAGGGCGCTGTCGCACACAATGATAAAGAAGCCTAACATGGCTCGAAAGTGTCTCGCCATTAACAAAGCTGACATAAGGTCACCGCCGCGCAAAATTATAAAGGGCCTCTAACATGTTACGCAAGGCTCTCGTAACTGGCGAAACGAGCTGGCTATCATAAATGACGTCACCATACACAAGGATGAAGGAACCTAACATTCTATGCGAGGCTCGCGAAAGTGTTTCATCATCTGAGACCTAACATAAAGGACAACGATAAAGAAGCCTCACATGTTATGCGAGGCTTTTGAAAGTGTCTCGGCACTAGCGAAGCTGTTAGCCTATCATAAACCACCAGTCGTTCACTGAGGAAAGCCGAGACACACAATACAAATTGACATGTGTACGGTATATAAGCAAGTGTCATGTAATATAAAGTTCATTGCGTTGTCGAGCGCTGTTGTGAAAAGCAGTATTTTACAACAATATGAAGACAGAATCAATGGATGAAGACTCACCATCTCCAACATCGACATCAACAGCAAGGTATATTGAAGAGCCACTACACGCATTACGATGTCATCGTAACCACTACAATCATGCCCTTCTATGAGGACGGAACCAATAGCTGAAGATTTACCGTCTACAGCCTGGTCAACAGGAAGGGGTCATGAAGAGCCAATGCAAGCGATACGTCATCAATGTAACTACTGTGGAAATACTTTTAACACAAGTTATAGTACATTTCGGCATGAAAGTGCCATTGCATGTTCAGCCTGGCATACAAAATGTTCCACTGTGATACCTGTGATGCCATGTTTACCCGAAGTGATAGTGTGTTTAGACTTAACGATAAATGCAAAGGCTATGTTCGTCTTTCATCAGGAAGCGAGTGCAAGTATTGCGGCAAAACATTCAGAAAGCGTAGCTGGACCAAACGACATGAAGAGAGCAACTGCAAATTTGCTACCCTCTACAAGACCTACCCATGTGATAACTGCCATGCAGTATATTCGAATAAGAGCCACTTGAATGCTCACACAAGATATTGTTCTTCTTCTAAATCAGTCAACATAAAGGTTTCGCTCGAATGAAAACTATGTCGAGCATGTATCAAAAATGATTATATATTTGTATTATGTCAAGTCTCTAAGTAAAGTTAAAAGTAGGTAAATTATTTAGGTGTTATTCATTCATCTTAACCCTTGTCAATATTAAGTTCACCTTCACCTCTGAGAAAAAACCAGATTTTGTAAAAGTCGGAAATATAATTAATAGTTTATTTGTATAGTATCATATCTAGAAAACTCTTCCATTACGTAAACACGATTCAGGAATGATAACTTATAACAAACTGACATATGCAAAAAAGCAAGATATATACAAATGTAATACATACATATAGCACATAGTCCTGGTAACTATCACTCCTACACAAGGACGACAGATCGAGTCATCGCTAACACAGCTAGCTCTTAACATGCTCTACCATTCCACTTCAGTTTTCTGGTAATGGAAGTGTCTAAAGTCAGAAGAGTGTTCATGGAGCCACTCGGTAGCAACTCTCGACATGTGGGGTGTCGCATTGTCCTGCTGGAATTGCCCACGTCCATCGGAATGCACAATGGGCATGAATGGCTGCAGGTGATCGGACAGGATGCTTACGTATCTGTCACCTGTCAGAGTCGTATCTAGACTTATAAGGGGTCCCATTTCACGCCAACTGCACACGCCCGATACCATGACAGAACCTCCACCAACTTGAACAATCCCCTGTTGACATATAGGGTCCATGGATTCATGAGGATGTATCCATGCCCGTACACGTCCATCCGCCCAATAAAATTAGAAACGAGACTTGTCAGACCAGGCAACGTGTTTCCAGTCATCAACAGTCCAATGGCGGTGTTGGCGGGCCCAGGCGAGGCATAAAGCTTTGTGTCGTGCAGTCAACAACGGTACACGAGTGGGCCTTCGGCTCCCAAAGCCCTTATCAATGATGGTCCGTTGAATAGTTCGCATGCTGGCACTTGTTGATGCCCCAGCATTGAAATCTGCGCCAATTTGAGAAAGGGTTGCACGTATGTCATGTTTAATGACTCTCGTCAGTCGTCGTTTGTCCCGTTCATTCACGATCTTTTTCTGGCCACAGTGCTGTCGAAAATTTGATGTTTTACCGGATTCCCGATATTCACGGTACACTCGTGAAATGGTCGTACGCGAAAATACAAATTTTATCGCTACCTCGGAGATACTATGTCCCATCTCTTGTGCGCCGACTATAATACCGTGTTCAAACTCACTTAAATCAGATAACCTGCCATTGTAGCAGCAGCAACCGATCTAGTAACTTTGCCAGATGCTTGTTGGTTTATATAGGCGCTGCCGACCGCATCGCGTTACTCTGATTGGTTTCATACCTGTGTTGTTTGCATACATACGCCTATACTATTTTTTTTGGCTCTGCAGTGTATGTACTATTCGTGGTAAAGTGAACACTATTTAAGGCCCTCCCAGCAGGCATAATAATAAAAAAATATGGTATTGGACAGTGACCTTAGACGTTAACTTTTGCGAGCTATGAAATGTATACACTTTGTTATAAGCCGCATGTAAATTTCATTTTTAAGAATTGGCAAAGGGGAACAAATAAGCTCATGGAACTTTAAATCACGAACTTCAAAACTGCTCCCTTTACTGTGAACAGCATATAACATGCTGATTCATAAATAAGTATAAATTGCTAAATAAGTATAAATTGCTAAATAAGTATAAATTGCTGAATAATTAGTGGCGACTGTAATTACAATGTTAAAAATTATGGTTACTTGTAGCTTTGATGCATCTATTTTGTACTTTTTACTGTACCGTCAATGCATGTTCAGCAAATTAAATATCGCTTCAATGAATTTAGAGACATGATTATGAAAAATCTATACATGTTATAAAACTCAGTGTCTCTCCGTCTGTCTGTCTGTTAGTGCGCTTACCACTCGAGAACCACTTATCCGATTTACGTGTAATTTTTTTAAAATTCGTAGTTATGTTCTCTGGCCAGGTTTTAGTATATATTTTGTTATGTAAAGTAACATAAGGAATAAGCAGTGACGATAATAGTGAATCAAGTCGGAAAAAAGTTTGCCGCCAGCGCGCTCTGTTGCAATACACTGTCTAAACCGTTGAAGATGGAACACTATCATGCAGTTAAGAATTGGGTATACTAAAAATACCTAACAAAAACTCGGTGGTAGCATATATCTGTATATAACAGGGAAATACTAATAGGCGTTCTTACCATTTAATTTATTAATAAATAATTACGTAAAATTCAAGCTGTTGTTTCCCCATTAAATTCTGTAAAATTCAACTTTATTAAAAAAAAAAAAAACCTTAACAATAGTTCTCTAGTCAACGCAAGCGAACCCGTGGGCACAGCTAGTAAATATATATTTCGAAAAGCTATGTTATGTTTGGCTTTGATATGCAATTTATACAAATAATGAATTTGCCTGATGTGACCAGGATTTGAACACAAAAATATTGTGTGACAGGTCATCACCCTACTCGTTACTCTACTGCAGCCACGAGCTACAGTAGTTGATAAAGATTAAAATCATTTAAGTTAACCTCCTTTTCTGCTGTTTATTTTCATGTTTTGCTTATTCTGTGTCATTATTATAGTTTACGTAAATATTATGATTTATTGTTTATTCAGATAAACAGTTTTGATTCCCTAGTTGTCATGTAAACTATTATTTTAAATTTGAAGTGGCCATTCGAATATCAGCCATTTTATCGGTCAATGCTTCTCATCTCGAACGCTCATATTGTATGCGAGCTCTAGCGAGTGCAGCATACCGATTTTCAGAAAGCAGAATCTGTATGTGAAAATGACCATTCGAATTTTTTCCTGAATACGAGTACTCGAGCTGTATTTTCGAGCGTAGGCCCCAGGTCACCAATATTGGCTTTAGACTTGCGTGGTTCCCACCTTTTGGAATAGCATACATGGTCCTAAACACGGAGTCGTCCTTGATGTCTTCGGGATTCATGTGAGTGGTAGATTATACTGTATAATTATACTAGCCAATGAGTTTCAACAATAGCCCCAGTCACTTGAAGATTCCATTCGCTGTGAAATGTCTCTACAGTTTAGCTTTTAGAATACTGTGAAAACGCTCGGCGATTATGGTCTTGAGCCCAAAGTACGTCGAATAGTGATTTTGCTGTTTCTTTACATCAGTGTATAAACAGTTGCATTAAAGTATTCCTTGCCATTGTTGGTGTGGAGAATTTTCAGTGCATGCCCTTCGCACAACACATCTGCTATCGCTTCGGTAATGTCATGCGCATTCCTCGACTTGAGAGGACTGGCCCGGGGCGTACTTTGAAAACATGTATATTACAGTCAAAATGTAGTGGCGGCATTTATTCGCACAAGCAAAGTCTTGGATTTCGATCAGGATGGATTGGAAAGTATTGTACAAAACTTTTATGACTTACTTTCTCCGAGGATATTTCCTTCTGGCTGACCTGCAAAGTTCCCCGGAAACTGTACGACATAGCCTCCTTCGACCAGTTATTCAATGATAAATATAACATCTCAGGTGTGCAACTGGTTGCCTGCGGACTGCGAATTGACCGGTAGTCGTAGTCTGTCGACGAGTTCTTTAGGTTCGTCTCAAAACATGTAGAATATCTTGCTCTTAGCATCAATCTTCTGCAGCAGAACCGATCCAATATCTTCGGCCGCAGAGCAGATACAAGGGCTTCGGACAATCGCTGAAACAGTCCCGCGATAATGCCGAATTCCACATGTATCGTGTCTTAAATATTTATGTTGCAGGGTTATAATTCGCATAATGAGCATGACTGGACTGTAGCAGGCTGCGGTACTTACGCAAATTCGTTCGGTTTAGTGTCCAGGATGCTTACGGAACAAAAGTTCGCACAGACCTTGCGTAGTTTTCAAATTGTGCTTGCCAATCTGTAACACACCTACTGGTAAAAACAGCACTTCCTTGTTACCAAGAAACCGTTTCTGGTTGCAGTGTCCCAAGCCGTATAGCTTGTCGCTATTTCGATCGGAGTAGGAAGCATAGAAGTGGCCAACCAGGATGCTCACCTCGGGTCCACGCTCTCGTGTTTGTTTCTATTCCCAAGTGTACAGCAAATCAATTATGGGTGCATAATCTTCTTTTCTAGTGACGTCCTCTTCAGATACAGGCAATTCCGGGCTTCTTTTCTGTTTACGGGCTGGAGTCCTCCCTTCAAGTTTGATTTCGAATTTTATTTTCGGCGAAGGCAAAGCGTCTTCTTGGCATTGTCGACGAAGATCGTCGAGGTAGATGGCGATTAGCATGTAAGCCTCTTTTCTTTGATTATCGAGAGCTAGTCTGTTACTTTTCGTTTGCAGATATTTCTCACAAACATATTCGGTAGCTCGCTGCAGCTCAGTCGTCAGTTTGATTTGGTCTGCCAACATTTATAGAATAGAATAAACATGTTACCACACAGTTATAAATGTATANTATATATATATATACATGTTCACTATCGATTAACCGAAAGTGAATTTTCGATCATCTCCAGTCGATCGATGCACACATCCAGAAACTTCTTGCAATTCCTTGCAATGGCAGTTTTCTAAACCAGTTTGGTAGTTAATATATCTCGTAAATCCTTCAGTTATTCCTCTCTCTGTGCGTTATATATATTGATCACGTGTGTTATCTCACACTGTCGAAGCATGTAAGTTAATCAAACAGCCC
Source organism: Clitarchus hookeri (assembly GCA_002778355.1). Lineage (NCBI taxonomy): Eukaryota > Metazoa > Arthropoda > Insecta > Phasmatodea > Phasmatidae > Clitarchus > Clitarchus hookeri. The sequence continues at coordinate 268,086 of NQII01000008.1, forward strand.
GGCACCATAACTCAGAGGGCGTGAGTTAAAAAGGGGGTGATGCGCTCGATGGCCTGTAGGTCCCTGGAATTTACTGTAAGAAAAAGTAGTTGATGGTGCACATAATTCAATTTGGCCTGCCTGTTTTAATTACATGTTGTGTCACACACTGGTTGAGCTGTACGTTTGAGAATGTGATGGCCACATCACACGTTGGGAAAAGCCACTTCATATGACCAGGAGCGTCAGGGATAAGGTGGATTACATTGCCTTACCTCTCATGGTCAAAGCACATTTGGTGTTGCAAATGGGCGCAACATCCTAAACCACGTAAGGGGTCGCGTACACTGAGAAATAAAACTCAACTAGTATGCGGGCTTGACACTAGGCACACCGATAGCTTGCACGGAAAAGTAGCGCGAAGTCAGACAACTATTTTCTGAACATGTAAGAGGCTATGTCCTGGATATGGGTCTCAGGGTAGCAGACGGTCCTCCCTACAGCACATAAATAAATAATAAAATATCTGTTTTAAATATGTACTGCAAATGACTACAGTTACATTCAAAGTTTGACGGTGCCAAGAGGGTTCACATGGAGCGACACTCCTGCACTGCCGCTTGGCCCGGATGCTAAATTCTGACTTGTACCATGGTGGCCGTTTCTGCAAGAGTTTTCCGGAGTTGGCACCAAAAATTGCGAAATACAATCAAAACTTTTATACTTAAACATAATAAATAAGAAACTTGAAAGTATTAATAACATACATGTGTCATATGCAATACCCAATTAAATTTTGTAACACCTCAATAAATCATAGAGTTTGTGTGATCTTTTAATGAATGCTTAAATTAATAATGAGATAATATTTAAGACAATTTTTGCAGTCAGCTGAAAAGTGAAGTACGTTTGCAAACATTAATTCATAATAAAATTACAATTTTACAAATAAGTGTTTCAACTTTAATGAGGAGATTCGCCAATGGGCGAGATAAGTTCACCAAAGGAGTGAGAGTAGGCACACCCGAACATGTAAAAGATAAAGCTGTTTATTGTCGAATGCTTTTCTTAAGACTCTGAATTTATGTGTAGCATGTCAAATATTGAATAGATATTATTAATAGAACATTTACCCATATTAGGGCAGCCTTAGAAGTTCAGTGAAGCCTCCTTTATTTAAAAATACATATTATAAAATTGTAATAAAAGTTCAAATTTAAGTAGATTATCGATGGAGGCAGTCCAAATACTTATTAAAGCTCAAATCGATTAAAATGAAAAAAGACAACCACGTTTACAATTAAACTTATTTACATCCAATGCGTGAGTCGTGGACATGCAGCAAAACTATTAAACTTTAAGTTAAACATGGGCAGCAGACATCACTAAACACTACCCGTTAATACAATTTGAAGCACGGAGCAAAGCTAGAATTTAGTTGAACCAAAAACAAATTTAGGCAGGCGTCCATAACCTTTATTTACAAAATGACTAACTCACTACATACCCAACACTATGCAAAGTTACGCCACACAATTATTAAAACACTCAAACAGACCCAAAAAAACAAAGTTGCGTCCACAACTCACCATTTCATGTTCATCAAAATTACGGCAGCCTACGCAACAAAACAAGTTAAAACGGCCTCGTATACAACCACGTCCCAAGGATGGCTAAATTGACTTTTTATAACATTTTACAAATCTTCTCGCAGCTCCAGCAGGCGTATCCAGTAAACATTGGTGAAAGGTTTTGTTTAAATCTAAAATGGCAAACACGCGGGTTTTACCCAAGTGCTGAAGGACGTAATGAATTGTCGGCAATGGGAAGGGATCCGTTTGAATATTTTTGTTTACAAGAGAATGATTTACCACCAAACGACTTGTCACTATCCTTTTTTCGTACCAAGAAATTCGGTGAACAATAATCTGAGGTAGAAGGAAGTATCACACCCGTATTTCTATCAATTTATTTATGAAATCTCGAAATGCTTGGAGCTTAGGAGGATGGCATTTAAAATGGCGGTCGCTCACCAGAATGTCATCCGTCAACGAGAACTTCTAGGGGAGAAAATCGCATTTACCAATGCGAGGAGAGATGACATAACAAAATTCCTCCCTTAACTGGTTAAGTGCTCTTAAAAATCAGTGGCAGAACTTGTGGCATCCAACAGCGGAGAAAACACATCCGGAACCGCGTCAACCTTCAATCCAATCCTGATGTTCGGAGCGAACCCAAAAGACTGATAAAACTCGTCGAGGTTAACTGACACACTCGTCTTCCCCAAAAATTCAAGGCCTAGGATCACGCCATGTGACAGATGATAAAATACCCAAAATGGAAACATCCATAAAAACCTACATTTTTTTAAGTGTAGGTTTACAACTACGTTACTCCTAACGATGTCGCTGTTAGCGATACACAATCGTTTCTCAGACGTACAAATGAAACGTCCCTTATAAATGATTTTGGACTCTAAGAGTTTTTTCAAATAAGAATCACTCATGTCACAATGGGTGGCCCCAGTTTCAACCAAGGCAGAACATTTTGTTCCCCACAAGTGATCTGCACCGTACACTTTCTGACAGTGCACTGGACTTTATCATTGAAGTGGCTGGAAGACCTCTGCCCTTTTCAAGTCACAATTTGTTTCCCGTCTTTTCACAAGAACTGGGCAGGTGCCCGAGCTCGCCGCAACGAAAACATTTCCTCTCTGACATCGTACGCCTGCTATATTGACAATTACTCGCTACATTTCCTTAAGCTGCACAATTACTGCAACGCACAGAAAAACATCGTTGACCGACACTCCGTATATTACAAATGCGGCTGGATGGCGCGGAGTTACCGTCGCGGTCGGCATAGCCCGACAGGTGAAAAACAAGCACGGTATTCACTAGAGCCCACAAAATGACCTTCAACCTCTACAGGCAACTGGCATAGCTCATGAATATAATGTGGATTGGAGACAATCGTGAACGGCATAGGTGGGGAATCAAATTATCGACAATAACAGTAACTATTTCGTTTTCACTCATTTACTAACATAAAGCATCGTGAACTGCACAAAATAAATCATACAAATTCAAAGATAGACTCACCCGNGTATATTACAAATGCGGCTGGACGGCGCGGAGTTACCGTCGCGGTCGGCATAGCCCGACAGGTGAAAAACAAGCACGGTATTCACTAGAGCCCACAAAATGACCTTCAATCTCTACAGGCAACTGGCATAGCTCATGAATATAATGTGGATTGGAGACAATCGTGAATCGCATAGGTGGGGAATCAAATTATCGACAATAACAGTAACTATTTCTTTCACTCATTTACTAACATAAAGCATCGTGAACTGCACAAAATAAATCATACAAATTCAAAGATAGACTCACCCGGCCTTTGAAATCTAAAGACAAAGTCACGTTCACATTGGCGCTTAACACGGGAAAAAGGGGGGGGGGGGGCAAAGCCTGGATCACGCGGCGCTTAAAGCCCACAAAATTACCACCTTCTAATGACATAATCTCCTCACGGTGTAACTGTAATATACATACATTCACATTTGATCGCAATGGCTTTAAGAAGACTGTCCTCAGAAAGCAAACACAAAGTAGCTATTTTATTCACCGCAATAAAAAATTGCAAAATGCAAATAGGTTCTGAGGAACTCAGTGGAGATCGATTATGGAGGGAAAGCATGAATAACTTGTGTAATTTAGGCTGACCGCTAGTGACACTCACCGGGACCACTCTCTCAGCGGGTTGCAGCATTGGAAGGTGTTAGCGCCAGCAGCCCACCACCGCTCGGCGCAGCTCGGCTACGGTCAAGGCCGCGTCCACGTCATACTCGAGGTAGCGCAAAAAGTTGATGAGTTCGACATTCTTCATTGAATAGATAAAACCAACCTTGGCCATTGCATGCAACAAATACGAAAGGCAGATATAAGTAACATTTTAGCAGAGTGCGCGTAGATATTATTTGTGTAGAAACAAATCGANAACAAATACGAAAGGCAGATATAAGTAACATTTTAGCAGAGTGCGCGTAGATATTATTTGTGTAGAAACAAATCGATTTAGACAAAAGAAAGTTAAACTGTATATTTTGATTCAAAATTTACATAAATTAGTAGCACCACATTGATTCATATAAAATCGTTCATGCTCAATAATTTGAAGGAAAAAAAAAAGAAAAATACCTTACAACAATTTAAAAATTGTAATACAATAAATTACAGATGTAAATATTTTACATTAGCTCATCACTCAAAATTTACGTTATCAAACGTACATTAAATAGTTGATTAAAATTGTAGATAACATTTTTAAATAGTTCAAGAACCAATAAAGTTGACTAGATGTTATTAAAAATTTATTTAAAATACATATTATAAAAATGTAATAACAATTCGCATTAAAATAGAACATCGATGGAGGCATTCTTAAGACACATTCAAGCTCTAATCGATTAAAAGAAAAAGAAAAACCACTTAAAAAGGTTACTCATTTACGCCCACGGCGTGAGTCGAGGACACGCAGTAAAACTATTAATCATTAAGGTAAACTTGGGCAGCAGACATCATTAAACAGTACTAGTTAATATAACTTGAAGTACGTAGCAAAGCTAGAATTTAGTTGAACCAGAGACAAATTTAGGCAGGCGACCGTAACAAAAATTTTGAAAATGACAAATTCACTGCATACTCAACACTACGCAAAGTTACGATACTCAATTATTAAAAACTCTCAAAAAGGCCCAAAAAACGAAGTTGCATTCACAACTCACAGTTTCATGTTCGTCCACATTACGGCTGCCCACGCAACGAAACAAGTTGGAAGTGCCTCATATAAACCAACATCCCAAGGACGGTTAAATTGACAATTTATAACATATTGCAAATCTTCTCGCAGCTCCAGTAGGCGTCGACCCGTCGAGGAATAGTTGTAGGCTAGACGTAGGAATAATAATAAGTCCGGCACAGGATGTGCAACGACTTAAATTAACTTGCCGACTTACAAAAAAATGATGACTCACAAGGAGGGGAAAACGAAAGAGTTTAATCAAAGGAGGAAACAGGAGGAGAGCCGAGCCGAACATAGTAGATATAGCCACCAGCGACACCAGCGCCNGAGTTTAATCAAAGGAGGAAACAGGAGGAGAGCCGAGCCGAACATAGTAGATATAGCCACCAGCGACACCAGCGCCATCGCGCGTTACGTCTTTGGTATTTCTAATCCTCAAATTAAGTTTATAATCATTTCAATTGAAAGAACGTAGTTGAGTATCACGATTTGTATTCACAATTATATATTATTCTATTTAAATACGTGGTAAATAAATTAAATATCTTTTTATGAAAATCCAAAATTTGAACTAGTGTATTATATGTCTGCTCCTAATTTAGCTGACGTTGCTTTACTAAAAGAAAGAAGACCAAAATTAGAATAAATTAGAACTCAAAACATTTGAAACTTGTGAAGAAGGAACTAAAAAGAGAATTTCAATGATTCAACGTAGATGTGCAAAAGCAAATAATTGTTACTTCTATGATAAATATCTCAGAAAAAAGAAAAATTATGAAAAGAAAACTATAAGAAAATAAATTTATAAGAGTGAAAATCATTTCAATTATATATAATAGTTTAGGTGCTATTCATTTTTTTTAGTAACACGTCAAGTCAACCATTACAAATGGGCAAATTTATAACAATAAAAAAAATTATAAAACCATCTGACTTTACTAAGAAACAATTTTAAATTTATAGTTGATTTAGAAATTCGGAACGAGTTACATGATGATAAGTTTTAAGAGTATCTCATTCTATTTACCTTATTAAGCAGAATTACCAAAGTATCAGTAATAATTTAGTAATAAAAATTGGTAAAAACCGATTATATAAAGTTAGCGAATACAATTAAAACGAAAAAAATACACGTGATTGATTATCTAATGATAAAAAATTAAGATTAAAGAAATGAAAAATATATATTCATTTTAATTAATGAATACAGCGTGATTCTAAATTCATAGGACAAACATGGAGGGGTGCTAGAGCTCACTAAAACCAACAATTATTATATAGGAATATATGGGCGGAAGTGACGCGTTGAGCAACAAACACAAAAACATAACACATTAACGGCAACATAAAATGTTCATTAGCAGCATACTTAACGAGTGATTCCGTACAGAAAATGATAAAACAGGTGCTGGAAATGCATCCACCAACAGTCACGCATGCTTGGCGGACTCTACATATGGCGTGATTGGCTGACAATGGTGGCGTCGCACTTTATGGGCCGCATAAACTTAGACAAGCGGTTTCACTCCACCGACGCTACCAAACTTGCATTACTATCGGTGGTAGCAATTTTGAGCAATTATTTATTATAAACATTGCTGTAAAAAGGTATTTAGCGGCGACGTTGTAAATAAAGAATGTGTTGTATTTAATTTGTTATTTTTGTGTTTGTGCCTCAACGCGTCACTTCCGCCCATATATTCCTATACAATAATTGTTTGTTTTTGTTAGCTCTNTTGTGCCTCAACGCGTCACTTCCGCCCATATATTCCTATACAATAATTGTTTGTTTTTGTTAGCTCTACCACCCCCCAATGTTTGTCCCATGATTTTAGAATCATCCTGTATATATATTTAAAAAAAAACATATTAAAAAAAAAACATAAAATTTAGGCAGAGAGAAAAAATGTGTTCGGAAATTATTCATATAAANTATTCCTATACAATAATTGTTTGTTTTTGTTAGCTCTACCACCCCTCAATGTTTGTCCCATGATTTTAGAATCATCCTGTATATATATTTAAAAAAAAAACATATTAAAAAAAAAACATAAAATTTAGGCAGAGAGAAAAAATGTGTTCGGAAATTATTCATATAAANAAAAAAAAACATATTAAAAAAAAAACATAAAATTTAGGCAGAGAGAAAAAATGTGTTCGGAAATTATTCATATAAATTAATAAATATGGTTATGCGAAACAAATGGAAAATGTGCGAAATAGGTGTGATGTGAAATCTATTAATTCAATAAAAAATTTGACGAACAGAGATACTGAAACTGGAATAATAATTAAAGAATGTAATTTATTTTAATTTATTTATCGATATATATAATTTAATTAGATTTTCCTATATACAGAATTGTCCACTTAACTTTTTAACTTACCATGATGCGGTAACTGATATTACTAAACAAAATATTATACTTATATGTTGTATTACATCGAAGGGGACGACATATGACGTAGTAAAGTGTTTGTATTTGTACATGAGTAAACATAGCCTGCAANTTGTATTACATCGAAGGGGACGACATATGACGTAGTAAAGTGTTTGTATTTGTACATGAGTAAACATAGCCTGCAAGATATTAATTTCGACATATATAATAATTGGAAACATTGCACATGTGTAGATTACATTGAAATACTGTACATGATAAAAATAGGCATTTCAAGTTATAAAAGTCAGTTGGACCANGCACATGTGTAGATTACATTGAAATACTGTACATGATAAAAATAGGCATTTCAAGTTATAAAAGTCAGTTGGACCATTAGTGAAAATATGCTAGTACACGAGCAGCCCACAGTTTCCATAATCAGTCAACCTCTGTAATTCACCCAAATATGCTTGTGGCACACATAATGCCTCTTGACTGATGTGTGAAGTTGGTCATATCTGGGCCACTGTTCAGATAAAATCCATGTAGCAAAATACAATCTGCCCATAAGCGGCACGCTTCTGTGTAACCAACTGTACCCTTAGCATGAAAGCACCATCAGTGGCCCATGAATGGCAGCATTGGCCCACCGGCTTACTGTTACTGCTTCTGGTCTGCCGTATGATAACCACATGTCGTCAGCCAAACGGATGGCAAGCCACTTGTGGCCCATCTATTCCTCCCTTGTAGCACAGCGATTTGCCACTTACAACCCAGATATTGGTCACTTGTGGTCCACTTAAAAGCAGCGTACCATGCATTTTTAAAGCAAAAAGTAATTATGTTTCACCTAAATAAAACATATGTATTTACTATCTTCACATATGCTATCTATAACATTATTTCACAATTAATAAATTTCTTTGGAAGAACCTGGAATTGAACTCACAATCCTTCTGGTCACAGTCTAGAATGTAAAGCAACTACACTAACATGCATTCAAATAAATCTTTTGAAGTAAATTTAAATAATTTCTACACATAAAAGATGCGTAATTAGTTTTGCTATAGATGCAATTCATGTTAGCATCACANGTAAATTTAAATAATTTCTACACATAAAAGATGCGTAATTAGTTTTGCTATAGATGCAATTCATGTTAGCATCACTAATCAATACTGGGATTTATGTGATTTTTTTTACATACTAGTATTTTAGTTTTGGTCTACTTTCACCTGGTAATTTAAATACGAAATAATGAATCCTTTTACATGTTAAGTTTTGCATGTTTCCAGTCTAGAAACTATTTTTTTCAACTACTAGTATGCCACATGATAATTTTACTTCATATGTGAAATGAATTTAAAAAAAAGTGAATTCACATACAAAGAGTCCACCGCAAAGTTATGGATGTTGATATTTAGTGAAAAATTAGTTGAANAAAAAAAAGTGAATTCACATACAAAGAGTCCACCGCAAAGTTATGGATGTTGATATTTAGTGAAAAATTAGTTGAATGTGGCAATACAATGCTCTGTAGGTGTAGAATATACCACAGATTTTTCATGGTAAAAATACTGATAGTCAAGGCGTAGCGACGATCGACAATATATCGGTAGACTGCAAGAACGCTATGTGTCAGTGGCAGACAGGGTAAAATAATGGATGCCAATGTGTTAACTACCCTGTATTCATAATATCAGTAATTGTTTATGGCGTGTTTGATTATATTTTGCCGCAGAAAAAATGTCATTTGTTTTACGAAGTGTGTAGTTAACGTGTTACTGTGATTGTGATCTGAAAATAGGAAAAATGGAAGGTGGAAAAAGTGAAACTGAAGTTGTCCCAAACACTTCGCTCACTGCAAATTCTGCAAAGAGGAAAAAATATGGTCGAATGACTAATGCNAAACTGAAGTTGTCCCAAACACTTCGCTCACTGCAAATTCTGCAAAGAGGAAAAAATATGGTCGAATGACTAATGCTATGAAGTAAATTCATCTGTCATCTCATGATACCATCCCGGACTGCAAATGTAAAAGGTTAAAGTGCTTTCAAAATGTTTCTGCCAAACATAGACTGCTAAAAATAAAAAAATTCAATGAAATNAATGTAAAAGGTTAAAGTGCTTTCAAAATGTTTCTGCCAAACATAGACTGCTAAAAATAAAAAAATTCAATGAAATTCATACATATGATGAACAGAATATATACTTATTTGGTCAAATGTCTATTAACCAGATAAAACAATGTAGACATAGACAAGATGTGAATCATGCAAAATTATATGACAATGTTTATTCCTACAAAGTGCATTTCTCAGATTGTTACAACGGAACAGAGATACCTGTTTGTGCTAAAGCGTTTGTTTCTATTCATTGTATCTCAACACGATGAGTTCAGATCTTACATAAGTCAGGAAAGGTCTTAGGTGTAGCATCCAAGGATAAGCATGGGAAGTACAAACGTGTGCACTGTAAAAAACCTCCACAGGTAGAGAAAGCTGTGAAAGAGCACGTCTCTTCTTTCAGAGGTACCCCAAGCCATTAAAGTATAGGCACTAGTAGAAATATTTACCTGCCACCTGAGTTGAATGTGATCCAAATGCATCAGATGTACAAAGATAATGATCTCCCTGATGTGTCTTATGAATATTAAAGAAACACATTCAACACACATTTCAATATCAAATTAAGGTTTCGAAGATCTGATACGTGCAGCACGTGTGACACNTGTATTACATCGAAGGGGACGACATATGACGTAGTAAAGTGTTTGTATTTGTACATGAGTAAACATAGCCTGCAATATATTAATTTCGACATATATAATAATTGGAAACATCGCACATGTGTAGATTACATTGAAATACTGTACATGATAAAAATAGGCATTTCAAGTTATAAAAGTCAGTTGGACCACTAGTGAAAATATGCTAGTACACGAGCAGCCCACAGTTTCCATAATCAGTCAACCTCTGTAATTCACCCAAATATGCTTGTGGCACACATAATGCCTCTTGACTGATGTGTGAAGTTGGTCATATCTGGGCCACTGTTCAGATAAAATCCATGTAGCAAAATACAATCTGCCCATAAGCGGCACGCTTCTGTGTAACCAACTGTACCCTTAGCATGAAAGCACCATCAGTGGCCCATGAATGGCAGCATTGGCCCACCGGCTTACTGTTACTGCTTCTGGTCTGCCGTATGATAACCACATGTCGTCAGCCAAACGGATGGCAAGCCACTTGTGGCCCATCTATTCCTCCCTTGTAGCACAGCGATTTGCCACTTACAACCCAGATATTGGTCACTTGTGGTCCACTTAAAAGCAGCGTACCATGCATTTTTAAAGCAAAAAGTAATTATGTTTCACCTAAATAAAACATATGTATTTACTATCTTCACATATGCTATCTATAACATTATTTCACAATTAATAAATTTCTTTGGAAGAACCTGGAATTGAACTCACAATCCTTCTGGTCACAGTCTAGAATGTAAAGCAACTACACTAACATGCATTCAAATAAATCTTTTGAAGTAAATTTAAATAATTTCTACACATAAAAGATGCGTAATTAGTTTTGCTATAGATGCAATTCATGTTAGCATCACAAATCAATACTGGGATTTATGTGATTTTTTTTAAATACTAGTATTTTAGTTTTGGTCTACTTTCACCTGGTAATTTAAATACGAAATAATGAATCCTTTTACATGTTAAGTTTTGCATGTTTCCAGTCTAGAAACTATTTTTTTCAACTACTAGTATGCCACATGATAATTTTACTTCATATGTGAAATGAATTAAAAAAAAAGTGAATTCACATACAAAGAGTCCACCGCAAAGTTATGGATGTTGATATTTAGTGAAAAATTAGTTGAATGTGGCAATACAATGCTCTGTAGGTGTAGAATATACCACAGATTTTTCATGGTAAAAATACTGATAGTCAAGGCGTAGCGACGATCGACAATATATCGGTAGACTGCAAGAACGCTATGTGTCAGTGGCAGACAGGGTAAAATAATGGATGCCAATGTGTTAACTACCCTGTATTCATAATATCAGTAATTGTTTATGGCGTGTTTGATTATATTTTGCCGCAGAAAAAATGTCATTTGTTTTACGAAGTGTGTAGTTAACGTGTTACTGTGATTGTGATCTGAAAATAGGAAAAATGGAAGGTGGAAAAAGTGAAACTGAAGTTGTCCCAAACACTTCGCTCACTGCAAATTCTGCAAAGAGGAAAAAATATGGTCGAATGACTAATGCTATGAAGTAAATTCATCTGTCATCTCATGATACCATCCCGGACTGCCAATGTAAAAGGTTAAAGTGCTTTCAAAATGTTTCTGCCAAACATAGACTGCTAAAAATAAAAAAATTCAATGAAATTCATACATATGATGAACAGAATATATACTTATTTGGTCAAATGTCTATTAACCAGATAAAACAATGTAGACATAGACAAGATGTGAATCATGCAAAATTATATGACAATGTTTATTCCTACAAAGTGCATTTCTCAGATTGTTACAACGGAACAGAGATACCTGTTTGTGCTAAAGCGTTTGTTTCTATTCATTGTATCTCAACACGATGAGTTCAGATCTTACATAAGTCAGGAAAGGTCTTAGGTGTAGCATCCAAGGATAAGCATGGGAAGTACAAACGTGTGCACTGTAAAAAACCTCCACAGGTAGAGAAAGCTGTGAAAGAGCACGTCTCTTCTTTCAGAGGTACCCCAAGCCATTAAAGTATAGGCACTAGTAGAAATATTTACCTGCCACCTGAGTTGAATGTGATCCAAATGCATCAGATGTACAAAGATAATGATCTCCCTGATGTGTCTTATGAATATTAAAGAAACACATTCAACACACATTTCAATATCAAATTAAGGTTTCGAAGATCTGATACGTGCAGCACGTGTGACACATTTCAAGCAGAAAACAGTGTTTTGGAAGAGAGATTGAAAATAGCTCCTAATGAAGAAGAAAAGAATATTCTCTTAAGCGAAGATAAGAAACTGAGGGTAAAAAATGATTTTCACAAGGCTAAAGCAGAAATATTCTACACCAGAAAGAGGAATGCAAAAATCAGGAGTAGAAAACATACAGTTTACGCAGGTATTGTNAAGCAGAAATATTCTACACCAGAAAGAGGAATGCAAAAATCAGGAGTAGAAAACATACAGTTTACGCAGGTATTGTAATGGATTTACAAAAAAATCCCAGTACTCCCAACATCTCCAAATATGATGTCTACTACAAACGAAAACTTTCCGTGTTCACATTCAACATTCATATTTTGTCTAACAGCGAATCTTACTTTTACTGCTGTGATGAGACTATTGTAGGGAAAGGAGCAAACGGAGTTGTATCTATACTGCATTACTTAATTTTTACACAGCTGAATCAAGAGGTCATACATCTTGAAATCTTCTGCGACAATTGTTGTGGGCAGAATAAGAACTACACCATTGTCAGATAATTGCACTATGTTGTACACAGTATAAGAAGACTAGATTCAATTCATGTAACATTCCCGGTTAGAGGCCACTCATACTTGGAGTGTGATCGCAATATGGCCCTGAACTTCCGGAACATTGGTGGAACCATTTTTTTCTGTCGGAAGAGTGCATCCTTCAGCTTTTCATATCATATAAGTAGATCAGGCACTTCTCAGGGCGTGGACAAACTTTCTATCACTTGTGAACAAGACGAAAGACGAAGTGTCCATTAGCCATTCGACCTGTGAAAGTGTGGTTATTCCAACATGTTTTGGGACCCATTGTTCACTACAGAAGCACCTACAATGGTGCCTGAGAGAGTGCATCACTAAAGGATCCTCTTCGTCAATCATGCACACAGGTTGACCAGGCTGCAACTGCAGAATATGGAGAATTTTGTCTTCCAGATTATTTGTATAATGGTAAGTTATTTGATTTCATAATATTCTATAACGTTACCTGTTCCGGTTGGCTTACATAATATCCTCATTGCAGACATGGATATGCGTTTATTTCAATTATTTTGATAATTACATAATAATGTTACATTAGTTTCCCTAATTTTAATTTGTTTGAAACCACCTAACTGTCTTAATACCATCTCTAACCTCTGTTGCAGGTTTGATTCCACTCTCACACGAAAAATTCAAGGATGTACAACACCTTTCACAGTTCTGTGGCCCACAAGCTACATATTTCTACTCTAAACTGCCACATTGCCAGGCAAAAAGGCAATCAGTATCGGCCAGACGAAGGGGTGTGCTAATCTTCAATAATAACCATGTTGTACTACCACATCCAGAATTATTTGCAGTGATGTATTTTGCCGGAAACTTTATAAATAATGTTTTATATATACTTTTATAAATGTTTAACACATTTTCATAATCATCCTTGGCAAAAAACACTTACTCAGGTGGAAGTTCAGATATGTATACATTAGAATATACACCTTCCTCAAAAACGGGGTTTTCAACTTATATTAGTTCTCCTGCAAAANTTCAGATATGTATACATTAGAATATACACCTTCCTCAAAAACGGGGTTTTCAACTTATATTAGTTCTCCTGCAAAAGTTATTCCTAGAGACTTTCATCGTTTTTTTCAGTGGACACTTCATATACTATTATCTATTTCACAACATACAGTTAGCATGCCATAAATGGCCCATTAAAATTATCAGTAATATTTACCCAGCATTAACAGTTGGCATGCCATGAGTGGCTCACAAATTTACTACTTGAATATCCTGAGCAGCAAACAACANTCAGATATGTATACATTAGAATATACACCTTCCTCAAAAACGGGGTTTTCAACTTATATTAGTTCTCCTGCAAAACTTATTCCTAGAGACTTTCTTCGTTTTTTTCAGTGGACACTTCATATACTATTATGTATTTCACAACATACAGTTAGCATGCCATAAATGGCCCATTAAAATTATCAGTAATATGTACCCAGCATTAACAGTTGGCATGCCATGAGTGGCTCACAAATTTACTACTTGAATATCCTGAGCAGCAAACAAGANTACCCAGCATTAACAGTTGGCATGCCATGAGTGGCTCACAAATTTACTACTTGAATATCCTGAGCAGCAAACAACAACTGGCATGCCATGAATGAACCATAAGCTTGCTGGTAATATTTTCCCAGTAGTAAGTGACATATAGCATTACGTTTATCGTCTGAATGTGGGTTTTTTTTTAATTATAACAATCATGGTGAGAGCATTGGCCCTACTTACGATTATTTTAAAAAATAGGTAACGTCACTTTTGTTTATTTGACCTGACTGTGAACAATATAAGAATGCTGCCAGTCTTGAATGCGAACATTTGCCACCACTGCCAACAGTTGGCCAAATGTTAACAACTCACTGTTTGCTACTTGGGATAATTCTTCTAGAAGCAATGAAAAACATGGTGGTGTGGAATCACACGTCTCCACTGTACACATTTATTACAAAATAAACATAAAGTAAACATTTTGGCGAATAATAAATTAATGCAAGTATGTAGTGACATTTCCCACAGTGTGTGCTTCAATAATTATGCTTCAAATGACAACCATTTGCATTGAGACACCCCGCTGCTCATGTCATCACTGATAGACATTCATATGACAGTGTGTCTGGAGGTATAGAAGCACATGCAGCTACAAATCTGTATTTCATGTCTTCCGGTTCGTTAGAAACTGCTTGTACACTTCTTTGATATGTCCCCAGAGAAATACATGTGATGGTGCTAGATCAGGAGAGCCCGATGGATAATGCTGAACACCTCTCCCCACCTATCGATTTGGAAATATATTCTGCTGTTCAGTTCTTGCNGAGAGCCCGATGGATAATGCTGAACACCTCTCCCCACCTATCGATTTGGAAATATATTCTGCTGTTCAGTTCTTGAAATTAAGGAATTATGAACAGGACACCTAACGTGCTGATACCACATCACTTGATGCATATTCAGCGCAACATTTTTCATCAATGCAGACAAGGCAAGTCCCAGGAAACCTTTGTACTTTCACCCATTTAGTGCCCCTTCAATGAATTAGGAACCAATGATTTGTTGTCCGATGATACCATACAACACATTGGTGCTCCACTGGCGTTGATGTTCTACATAGTGAAACCAGTTAGGGTTTTTCAGTGACCAGTAATGCATGTTGTGCTGGTTGACGTTTCGATGGTTTGTAAATGTTGCTTAATTGGTGAACAGTACCCTCCCCATAAACTCTTGGCCTTGTTGTAAGACCCACTGGCAATGTTCCATTCGCTTTTGAAAATCATTTCCGTGTAGAGCTTGATGCAATGACACATGGTAGGGGTGGTAGTGAGGCAAGTGCATAATAATTACTACCATATTCCTCATTAAATACAAAATCTCAGGCTTTATGACAATGTAAATTGTAAACATATTCTTTAAAAAGTGCAAATTTAATACATCGATAATACCTTACATTAATTTTAAAAACAGGTGTTAAATTAACAATATCATTTTCAACAGATGTCTCACCTTTTTATAATTTTATAATCAATAGACCACAATTCCAAATGATTGGGTAATTGTCTCAGTTGAAAACAATTTAATTTAAAATTTCTTTAATATTAAAATTTCTTCGATATCAGAATCATTAGAATCGACTAAATTTCAATTTTCGTCTCTTACTTTTAAAACAATATACTTCACACTTGAATTATTAATTTTATATAATAATGATTATGAAAGATTGTAAACAATCGAATCACGAATTCCAATAATTGTTTTTGGTTCAAAAATAGCTATAATAGAAGAATCTAAGTGATTAATTTCATCNCAAAATAGCTATAATAGAAGAATCTAAGTGATTAATTTCATCATATTTGATAAACACACCATAAGCCAATTTACAATGGCTTTTTATAGTTTTGATATAATTAAAATTCAAAATTTTTGTATCAATTTCATTTTTCATTATTTTATGTTTCAAATGCCGAAATATCTGATAATTGATCATACTATATTATATCGAATTTGCTCTGGAAGTTTCTATTTGTTACATTATTTGTTCATAGAACAATGTAAATTACGTGCAAAATTAAGATGATCGGTTGACTGATATTTTGGGCATTGAATGAGGTCAAATAAGCAAAAATCAAAGGGTACAAAAATTCTGAACTATAATTCTTTGAAAACATAATTTCTTTTATTTGGTTTATATTTTATTTGAGGAATGTTTTTCAGTAATGTTTGCAGAAATTTTTTTTAAAAATATAATTGATGCATGTTTCTGATCAATGTTTTCGAGGTATGTTTTTTTAGGTATGTTTATTGATATATAGCTCTNATTAATTTTATATAATAATGATTATGAAAGATTGTAAACAATCGAATCACGAATTCCAATAATTGTTTTTGGTTCAAAAATAGCTATAATAGAAGAATCTAAGTGATTAATTTCATCATATTTGATAAACACACCATAAGCCAATTTACAATGGCTTTTTATAGTTTTGATATAATTAAAATTCAAAATTTTTGTATCAATTTAATTTTTCATTATTTTATGTTTGAAATGCCGAAATATCTGATAATTGATCATACTATATTATATCGAATTTGCTCTGGAAGTTTCTATTTGTTACATTATTTGTTCATAGAACAATGTAAATTACGTGCAAAATTAAGATGATCGGTTGACTGATATTTTGGGCATTGAATGAGGTCAAATAAGCAAAAATCAAAGGGTACAAAAATTCTGAACTATAATTCTTTGAACACATAATTTTTTTTATTTGGTTTATATTTTATTTGAGGAATGTTTTTCAGTAATGTTTGCAGAAATTTTTTTTTTTTTAATATAATTGATGCATGTTTCTGATCAATGTTTTCGAGGTATGTTTTTTTAGGTATGTTTATTGATATATAGCTCTTGGGATATGGCTTTTGGTGTAAGGTTTTTGATGTATGGTTTTTGAAATATAGTTTTTTAGGATATGATTTAGAGGTATGTCTTAGAGGTTTCTTTTTTAAGTATAGTTTTTGAAGAAAGTTTGTTTGAGGAATGTTTTATTGAGTAATTTTTGTATGGCCTCTTTAAAAATGTTTATGAAGAGAGTTTTTGAAAAGTAGTAGATATAAACTGATGAGTTGGGGACAGTTTTATAGGAGTCGGATTTTCAGATTACTCGCCTGCGAAGACGTCACAGGAGGAGGTCGTGGCGGCCGGCGGCCGATATGGCCATGTTATCGACAAAATTGCCTGTTTCACCCAAATATCACTTCCAAAATTAATTATTTTACCAAAATATCACTTTTTTTACCAAAAAATCTCCAAACAAAATGAAAAATGTGGAAAGTGTATTCGAAGCTCCTCAAAGCAAGAGCCGAAAATTCATCAGATGAGCAAGAGTATAAGAAACTGTTAGCGGAATGAGTCACTTAATCCTCAGAGCAATAGAGGAGGATTAGAGACTCCGAGGCAGGTCCAGCGGACTGGAGACGATAAGCAGACATGGCCCTCTCTCTTGTTCTACATACTGCACCTACCACATCCAAACACCTCTTCCTCCCACCACACCCCTCATGAAGCAAAGCCTCATCCCTCTCTACTTCCCACCCAGTGGCAATTATTATAAAAAAGCAAAAAATGGAAAAAAAATGTCCTACCCTTACCTCACTCTACCCCTCAAAATCATAAAGGAATCGAGAAGTATCACAAAAAAAAAAATTATTTTAAAAATTTAGGAAATACTTGCATTGATGACTCTGACCACCATTTTGGTTGTTGGCGAACTTGACATTGATCCCAATGAACTTGAACACAAAAAATACAGAAAAATATTGTTAAAACCGAAATAAACTCGTAAAAATTTAGGAACATATTACGTAACTGACTCCGACACCCTTGTTGGAATCCGGTGGCTTTAACCTTAACCCAAATTACTTTGAACTATAAAAACCTAACAAATGGTAAATATAGAATAAATTAAAATATCGACGAATATATAACTTAATTGGCTCCAGCCCCTAAGTTGGACAGTGGCGATCTTAACCTTGACAGCATTAAATTTGGACTAAAAAATATAGAAAAAATTTAAAAAAAAATCGAAGAAACACGTGTAAAAATAAACGAACATATTACATCACTGACTCCGACATTCATGTTGGATGCCAGGGGCTTTGAACTTGGCGCCAAATTCATAAAAAATCGAGAAAAAATAAAACAAAGTTTAAAAAACGAGCAACATATAACATNGAGAAAAAATAAAACAAAGTTTAAAAAACGAGCAACATATAACATTAACATTACACTCACCCTAACCAACCCTTTCTTTGCTTTTCCAATCATTAAACAATTAAGAAAGCCGCAAAAAAATATAAAACATTCTTAAAAATCGAGTAACATATCTAATTAAACCCTCTTCCTTCTCACCTCTACACTACGAAACACTAGGCTCCTCCTCGCCACAAATTAATCATTTGCAAAATNTAAACCCTCTTCCTTCTCACCTCTACACTACGAAACACTAGGCTCCTCCTCGCCACAAATTAATCATTTGCAAAATAAATTGCGGGATATGCATTTGAAAGAGGAAGTGAATATGAGCGCAGGAGGTAGTGGAGATCACAAAAAATGNAAAATAAATTGCGGGATATGCATTTGAAAGAGGAAGTGAATATGAGCGCAGGAGGTAGTGGAGATCACAAAAAATGGGAAAGGGGTTGAAAATGGAAGTTAGAGTTTTCCGTCGCACAGAGTTGTGCACAAAAAAACTACAAAGAACGGGTTCTCCTGATTAGGTCACAGCAGATTCACAATCTCGTACCTCTAAGATTCGGTGATTCGGTGTTCAAATTTTGATCGATGCCGCGGATGATCGGTTCAGTCAAGAATTAAAATCAATAGGACCGGATGACTAATTCTTGTGAAGAAAATGGAAAGTCAAGCCTTGACTAACATACATTATACTGTAATTTAATAGCTTTTATAATGTATTTCACAGTCGTCCCAGCGGTTGTTCATGCGAGCTTTTGATTATATAAATACCCTGCTCGAACCCCACGCACTGAAGAATTTTTTTACAGGGGAGAGAAGACTGTACGTGAAGTGGGATTTTTGCTTCTCGCTTCCTCCGTTATTTTATAGATTTCTGCATAATCTGCGGGATATACGCGAATTATGAAGGCCCTCAAACAGGCCAATCGCAATCAGCTCAAGACTCACTCATGCATGTTTACCCTGCCCCTGGGTGAAAACGACACCCGTATTTACAATGACGTCGGTTCACCTATTCGCTCGCTGGGGTATCAATTTACATAATAATACTATGCTTAATACAGAGACTGTTTGGGCACCGACCGCAGGTCAGAAGTCAAACACGTGTATGTGTTGTACTCCAGTAAATGCAATAGAAAAATAAGATTAATCGAAGATATTAAGTAATATATGTTTTTGATATTAAAAATATGGTAGGCTCTACGTATTTTGGCCGAAAAGATAGACTGCCAGTAACAGCTTCACGCAAAGGTGGTCTGAGGCGCACATGCTATGTCGTTGGAAATGTGAGTGCACATAAAGAGGCAGGCCAATGTTTCAGGTAAAAATAAAACAAGTAACAAAATTAAAACCAATGGAATTCAAAACAGGGTTTGAGAGGGATATTCAACAAAACAAAAAAGATCTCGTGGATCTGTGGATGCGAAGAGACCAATCGAATGAACTGATGAACAAAGCTGGCCAAGTTTCGCCAACTCCTATTTGTCTCACTTAAATTTTTTAGATACCTGAATATACACAAACTAATTTAAATTCCTCTCTGAAGTTATATACATTTTGGGAAAGGTGGGCATTCGCGAGCTCGATTATGTTTATGTCGAGAGATTGTGAGTGGCCACATCATTAGTCAAAACTCTACAAAACCATTTCTGAACAGCATGGGCTCGATGGTACTATGCAGTATTGAGCAGAAATATTTCATTGTTGCGGGAAAAAATCAAAATCCACAAAGGACTGCAAATTATAAAACGAGCAAAGTTACTCAGCGATCGTCAGTCAACTTGTTCAGGCTGACCAGCTGACGCAGCACGTGGCAAAAAGGCAAACCCCAAACGAGTATGGAGCCACCACCAACCAGCCTGCACAGCTCCCTATGGAAAACTGGAATCCAGGGCATCAAGCAACCTGCTCATACCCGAACTCAACCAACGTCAGCTCGAAAAAACTTAAATTAACTGAACTATGCCACATGCTGCCTGTCCTCCACTGTGCGATTAGTGATGTCACAATTACACAGTGAGGCACTGTTAACAAGGTCACTCTATTGGTATTTTGTTTCTAAGCCTTATGGAAGCTAAGAATGCCATACTGATGTACTGAAATTGAGTCTGGAACCCCCTACATTCGATGTGGTTTGTATATTAAAACAATGGTTTCCAGAGCCGCTAATCATTATTATAAATTACCTGTGGCCGGTCACAGCGTTGTCCAGCTTGCATCCTAAGACTTACATGAAGTATTCCCCATATACACGTGATACAGTACGAGATGAAGTTCTGAATTTTCCCTGAGTCTGGCATACAACTACTAGGAACCTATATAACTCCGATAAATTTATGTCGTTTTGCCATTATAGTCTATGCCTGGACGGTGACCAAAAGAGCTGTCTGATCACATTAAAGCCTCGGCATTTCTATGACTTCACTGAATGGTGGCTTACCTACCATTACTGTACATAGTGTTATTCCATGATATTTGGCTTCTCAAACAACCACCAATTCAAATTCTCTTTTGATCTCAAATCAATCACCACAAAAACGATTTCACATATTTTTAATTGCCAGCAAAACCAAAAGTAAGTTCCACGCACGAAACAGCACACAAATTTCAGTGTCACTTGCAAACTAAAATCAAATGATAGAGACACTTTCAGCACTGTGCCGCTTGGTAAATCGGAATTCTTCGTAACATGTTCGGAAAGTGTGTGAGGCAATGTATTCCCTTTCACTCTCGGATAAAATTAAGCAATGCTAAGTCCTTTCGACTTCACGCTCGCTGTGCTGCCTGGCTCACATGGCATAAGTTATCCCTTGTTGAAAAAAAAGTGAGCAATGTTCACTCTTAAACTCACTAGACTCTAAGAAAATGTGTGGGGCCGCGATGGTGTAGTGGTCGGACTGCTCGCCTTCCACCTAAGTGAACCTGGTTAGATTCCCGGCGGGGTCCCCTGATTTTCGCTGGTCGGCGGGTTTCCGCAGGGATCTCCCGTTTCCCCCACGCCGGCATTCCTGCGCTACTCCCTACTCACCTCACTTCAAGCTCATCGGCTCTCAAGATCTCTTCACACTCTAAGAAAACCTGACGTCTATGTGGCCCAGTGAAAATGCTAAAAGCCATCCTCCGTCTTCCTCACTATCATTTTCAGTCTTTGAACACTTTTTTTATTTTACTGATACACTTCCAAATCAATCAATATCATGTCTATACTGCTAAAAAAAATTTAACTAACAGTCCAAAGACTCTCTCGGTATAACTGAGTTTAAAACGTACGAGATCACGAGATAAAATTTAGTACATTGTAGTTTCATGTGTGATTTTAACTTTGAGCAAAGCAATGCCTCTGTCAAATATATGGCATATTAATCTTTCGATGTGTGCTATCTCTGTTTTGCGTTCTTGTGTATTCCGGATTAATACACAACAGCAAAAAATTTCTNTAATCTTTCGATGTGTGCTATCTCTGTTTTGCGTTCTTGTGTATTCCGGATTAATACACAACAGCAAAAAATTTCTACTTTTTGCAGCTTCGCCGGGAAATTACATCTTCGTGGCAACAGAAAAAAATTTCATTTTTCCAAGGATATCAGCACACTGCAAAGCCAACGAAATAATGTCGCTTTTCCAGCATCACAAAAACGTGGAACCCTTCCCCTACACTGGGAGTGTATAAATAAACAAATTTTAAGAAAAAACGGGAGTTTTTGTTAAGGGCGGGAGAAACAACGCAACTGTAACATTTCAGTTGTAAAATGAAAAAAATTGAAAATGGGCACAGAGTTTTCTTTCTAGCACCTGATTATATACATTCTTGCTTGCTGGAAACGAATTGCAGCCTGCCCTCGAGTAAATTTGTGTTTGCGCCTCTCTTCCATCCAAGGAGAACAGCAAACGACACTTTGTCGCTACAACGTTTTACTAGCGGTTTCACGACTCTTCTCCGACAAGACATTTATATATGCATGCATATTTATGTGTTTACTGGCTGGTTGAGGGGATTTCTGCAACCGTCTCTCGCAAGGTAGTTATTGCAATCACGCTCGTGCTCTGGTTCAATGTTTGAAGGTGTGATCAGGCAGGCCGTTCAGCTAAGACCTGATCACTTCATAACATCTCCCCCCAATGTTCACTAGAGAGATGCCCTCATCTGGCCCTAGAATCCGTGGGGGTAGTGGAAGATAGTTTTGAATTTGCGTGGTTCATCGTCTGGCAGTACGAATATGGATCGAGGTGAAGTCCTCTTCGCTACAGTAGGACATTTTTTGAAAGGAGTTATAGTAGACGGATAAGCTAGGTATAAGGAAATTCCAATTTCTTTCGTGCAATCCTCGGGCAAGGTTGGCCGAACAAACGCTGTGCTGTGTGTTTCCAGTGGCCTTGCGGGCCATGAACTTCATTTTCGCAGGGTGTGCAAAGTATCTTCCACTGAGATAGAGCTGCATGGACATGTGATACGGATTTCATTTTAAATATTGGAACTATCTAATATGGATCTATAATTTATAAATTAATTCAATAGGTTTGGTTATACTGTTTATTGGGTTTGATTTTATTTATTTACATTAAAATTTGAGGTAATTCTAAATATGGTTGATTGAATTTATTAATTGTAAATAGCAAGAGACATACATTTATTTTGAAATATTGAGACGAGAGTATTTTATTTGAAATCATTATAAATATATTAATAATTTAAAACATAGTCATTGATTTAATTAAGACCACCGTCCCTTAACGAACCTGGTTAGACCCACTGGGTCTTGGGAAATTCTAAAACTGGTGTCAGAAGTGGGATGGAGGCATTTTACTTAAGAAAAANGGTTAGACCCACTGGGTCTTGGGAAATTCTAAAACTGGTGTCAGAAGTGGGATGGAGGCATTTTACTTAAGAAAACATTGTAATTAAGACTACAGTAGGGTATAAACTAGTGGGATAAATTTGTAGATACATTAATAGTTGTAGTAATAGGCCAA
The DNA here is from genome assembly GCA_002778355.1 of Clitarchus hookeri. Taxonomy (NCBI): domain Eukaryota; kingdom Metazoa; phylum Arthropoda; class Insecta; order Phasmatodea; family Phasmatidae; genus Clitarchus; species Clitarchus hookeri. The sequence continues at coordinate 291,508 of NQII01000008.1, forward strand.
GAAACTATTTTGAAATTTTTGGACACTAGCTAGGGAAATGTAAGCAGGCATTGAAGGACTACTCGCTTTAATTAAAGCACTAGGAAGCCAAATTAGTAGCGTTAGGGAATTTGCAAAGGTGTGAATGAAAAGGTAAATAGTCAAATCAGTAGTGTTAGTGAATCTGTTGGTAGTGTTAGCTNGGTTAGACCCACTGGATCTTGGGAAATTCTAAAACTGGTGTCAGAAGTGGGATGGAGGCATTTTACTTAAGAAAAAATTGTAATTAAGACTACAGTAGGGTATAAACTAGTGGGATAAATTTGTAGATACATTAATAGTTGTAGTAATAGGCCAAGAAACTATTTTGAAATTTTTGGACACTAGCTAGGGAAATGTGAGCAGGCATTGAAGGACTACTCGCTTTAATTAAAGCACTAGGAAGCCAAATTAGTAGCGTTATGGAATTTGCAAAGGTGTGAATGAAAAGGTAAATAGTCAAATCAGTAGTGTTAGTGAATCTGTTGGTAGTGTTAGCTNGGAATTTGCAAAGGTGTGAATGAAAAGGTAAATAGTCAAATCAGTAGTGTTAGTGAATCTGTTGGTAGTGTTAGCTAATTGCTCGACCAACTAGATAAGAAAATATATAGTGTAAACGAAAATGTGAGTAGAAAAATTTACAGTGTGAACGAACATATGGACAGAAGGATAGACAGTGTGAACGATGATGTGGATCGAACGATAGACGGTATTAATGAGTTAGTAAATAATAAACTATACTGCGTGGACAAAAAATTGAAAATATTACTGAAAGTGAGGACAGTGTTAACGAGAGGTAGGATATTTTCCTCAAGAAGGAATGCCAGGATTTCCTGCTACAGCATGGAATAAGACATGCAGCAACTGATGTGTAGCTGAGACCACCTTAGAACCCACAAATATGGGCAGCTAGGCGAAGGTAGTTGTCACCGAAAATACAGCCATCGCAGGAGAGGCCCAGCAGTTCTGGAGTGTGTGTACACCTCAAGCCGGGGTGGGTAAAGGCGTCACAATATTACCGCCTCCTACGATGGACAGACACCTTGACGCGAATGCCAGGACTAGTTCGAGATCGTTGCTGCCCTGGATGGCTGGACTGACAAGCAGCGAGCATACTACCTTGCGACTGTTCTGAGGGGACCTGCAGTGAGCACACTGCAGTCCCTGCCAGAACAGCATCGACTGGAGTACTCCAAATTGGTGTTGGCTTTGGAGCTGCGATTCAGCTATCAATGCATGCGATACACCCATCATGTATAACTGCGAAGCCGTATACAGCTACCAGGGAACAACTGCAGGAGTTGTGAAAGGGCATCATGATGCTGTCACACCTGTCTCTGGAAGGGTGCTCTGAGGAGGCATGATATGTCATCACCGTCTTCTTCTTCGTTGATGGTATAGCTGTCACCGAGGAGCGACAAGCTGTACATCTGGCTGCTCCTTATACCATGCTGGATACTTTGGCCCAAGCACTGGAGGGGGAGTCAGCAAGGCAGGCCTCAGTGCCCAGACGTCCAGCATGGGTAGTGATGCTGAACGGAGATGAGGACGACAGCATCAAGAGGATGCTGAAGGAATTGCTGATGACCAAGAGGGACATCGATTCTAGGGTCCACACTATGGAGATTCGCCACCCTCTTTCTGTCCTCAGCAACAGCGGCAGCAACACCAGCAACAGCAGCAACAACCAGGAAGCAAGCATCGAGTGGCAGAAGAGACTGCAACATCCTCGGGAAGCTTGTAAGCACCGTTATTGAGGGGCAAAAGTCAGTGATTGCTCGAGGGTAGGCGCCAGTGTTCTTGCATGTGAGTACAGTAAAACGGGACTCAGATTGCATATTGGCAGAGGGGAGCCTGGATGATATTTCTTTTCAGATGGTCATTAACACAGGGACGATTATATTCGTCATAAGACCGGACATTCTCGAGCTTGCCCTCCAGCGATCGTCTGATACGAGCATGGATCACTGATATTTAACTTAATTAATGGGCGAGAAAATGCCAGTCAGAAGTAAGAGAAGGGCACACTTAAAGCTCGGTGACCTTAGCACAGAGCATGCTATTTACATTGCAGAATTTTAGGGCAAATGCCATTGGGACTTGATGTGTTATGCAAACTGGGGTGCTGTATCGATTCTCGATTGGGGGTAATACGGGCAGGCGATACCGAGATGGTAGAGTCAAAATGACAAGATTTATCTTCAAAAATGACCTGCCTGGTGGTTTCTAGACAGTAGACTGCACTCTCTGCTTCTAGAGAAATTGTTATTCCAAGTCNTCAAAAATGACCTGCCTGGTGGTTTCTAGACAGTAGACTGCACTCTCTGCTTCTAGAGAAATTGTTATTCCAAGTCGATGTCAGGAAATATTTGTCTGGTGGTTCGACATAATCAAACCCGCCCAGAAAGGTGACAATTTTGTAATATTGTGTAATTGTAATAAGGAGTTTGGTCTNGCCCAGAAAGGTGACAATTTTGTAATATTGTGTAATTGTAATAAGGAGTTTGGTCTCTTTAATCTCGGAAAATTTGCCAGTAAAGATGATTAATTTATCTGAGAGTGCTATCCATATTGAGGAGTGGGCCAAAATAGGGATTTACAAGCAGGTATCACAGGTAATTCAAAATGTTCCTGAACTTTCCATGCTACAAAATACCGAATGTCCTCTACCAAATGCTTTGAGGGAACTGCTAACAAGAACAAGAGACAACCTTAACTGGCAACAATAGAAGGCTGTCTCAGAATTACTTTAGGGAAATAGGGATGCGTTCTCCTGTGAGGCCAATGACCTTGGCAGAACTAATGTTGCATGCCATCATATCGACACAGGGTATGCCAGGCCCATAAAGCAGCCACCAAGGCGACTACTGCTAACTTCACATGAGGCGGTTGACGGTATTCTGAAAAAGACGAAGGATTTACATGTGATAGAGCCTAGAGTCAGTTCATAGTCTTCTCACATTGTACCTGTTAAAAAGAAAAATACTTTATGAGATTTTTTTTTTATTATCGCTAACTTAATAACGCGACCAAGAAACATTATAACCCACTCCAAGAATAGATGACACACTGAACAACCTAGCAGGTTCGCAGTGGTTTTCTACTATGGGCATGAGGAGCGAGTACTGGCAATGCAAGGTGACCCCAGAAGAAAAATAAAATACTGGCTTCATGTGTCCAAGGAAAAGGAACTTGGTAGTTCAAAGTTATTCTCTTTGGGCTAAGCAATGCCCCTGCCACATTTGTACGACTGATGGAGAATGTCCTTCCATAGACATTTGNGTTATTCTCTTTGGGCTAAGCAATGCCCCTGCCACATTTGTACGACTGATGGAGAATGTCCTTCCATAGACATTTGCCAGGTGTACCTAGACGGAATACTGGTCGCAGGAATAACAACTGAAGAGTTCTTGGCATACCTAGACTCTGTGTTTCAGAAAGTAGCAGCAGCCAACCAGAAATAAGTTCCTAAAAAATGCCACTTGTTCCAAAATAAAATTATTTCTTGGGCGATGTTGTGTCGGCCCATGCGATTGAAATAGACCCTAAGAATACCAGAGCAATAGGAGACTAGCCTCTACCAACTGGTAAAACTGAATTGCGAACAACAATAAACAATTTATTAAGATTACTATGAAAATAAATATTTCAGAAACGAGTGATTTTATCAAACATATAAACTTAAATAATTTTGGTAATACTAATGAAATAATTTATTTCATAGTAAATATTTTTTTCTGTTTCTTAAAAGATAAGCATTAAATATATCGTACAGGATTCTTTATATAGATATTCTACAGACAACAATTGCATAATTGTTTATTAAAAAAAGTTAGATGGTTGAGATAAAAATGCATTTGCTGAGATAAATAAAATTCTTGTAAAAATTATATATATAAAGTGGCATATTGTTATGTACGTAGTAAGCACTACTCTACATGGAACAAATGTTATTTAAGGTTTCTTCAAAACCTGTCAATTTCTATTATTGTAATTTATTTGACAAATGTTTTCCAACATGATGTACTACATTTAACATTGCTATATAGGCAAAATATATCAATTCACATTTCGATATGCTGGTTTCCTAATATTTGTTTTTCAGAAAATAAGCAACATACATTGTAATTAAAGAAAAAATTGTTTTATGTATTATATAAATGAGATAATTCCTATAAAAACGCAGGTATAAATATTTAGGTAATGCTTCTCACAATCACAAACTAATATTTCTTTAATAATTTTTTCGAGAACCAATCCATTAAGATCAGATTTTGAACCAATTTAGTAATACAAAAATTTAGATATTGTATTGATTGGAATTATTATAGAATAAACATAAATTTCGTCATTATAAAATTGATTTTGAACTTTGTATCATTTTATGATTGTTTCACGAAACAAATGTGATTTAATATAACTTGTCGCTACTAGGCCACCTGAGTTATAAAGGATGGTGGTTAGTAGGGTACTTTGATACTCAACTTTGGTGCAGATTAAGGGCACCTGTGGTTGTTGCGTTAGGGGTAAACAAATACTCGTATTCTCCATTATTTAACACACCAGTAATTTATTTGTCTGAAGGTAACATAGGTATTTACACACACTGGCGAGACTGAGCCCCCCTGCAAGTCGTAGGCCTGAAGGGCTGGTGGGCTGAATACTATGCGTCGGGGAAGGTTGTTGAAGGGAGATGTTTCTCTACTTATCTGTGACTGCGGTTTTGGTGAGTTGTCTTCGTTGGTAGTGAGGCCTGGTGAAATGGGTGGCCCTTTGTCAGGCCCTCGGACTGGCTCTTGTTGGCATGCTGTACTCAGCTGGATTCTTCCTGCGGCTTTGACTGGCTCTCTCGGAAGTCCCGGATATGTTTCCAGTCCGGGATGGGTTTCCCGGGACTTGTGCTTTCTCTGTGACCTCGGCTGGCGTTACTTGTCGGAGAGCGCGTCTCCTCGGCTGCGGCTCGCGTTTCTGACTTCCCCACCTTGGAAACTGCCACTACGTTTTCGGAAATGTACTCATAAGTTCTCGGCACTTTTACTGAGTTTGTCTTGGGAATTTACACACAAAGTTTCCGCTTTTCCTGGGTTCTCTCCCCAGTGCCGTCACAATTGACTCACTGACTGACTGACTGACTGCTCGCCTCGTCGCCATATGGCGCACGACTACGATGGCACCTNACGTTTTCGGAAATGTACTCATAAGTTCTCGGCACTTTTACTGAGTTTGTCTTGGGAATTTACACACAAAGTTTCGGCTTTTCCTGGGTTCTCTCCCCAGTGTCGTCACAATTGACTCACTGACTGACTGACTGACTGCTCGCCTCGTCGCCATATGGCGCACGACTACGATGGCACCTNCGTCACAATTGACTCACTGACTGACTGACTGACTGCTCGCCTCGTCGCCATATGGCGCACGACTACGATGGCACCTCTCGGTCTGGGGCTGCCACTCGTTTTCGGGAATTTACTCATATTCTCGGCACTGTTCTTGTCACACGACTGATTACTCCAGTGTCTGCTTCACCTCCCGTTTTGACGGAACACTTAACTCTTCTCGCGGCTGTACCGCCGAACAACTCCTGTCTCGGCTGGCAATAATTGACTCGGCCGGGATCCGAACTCAGGCCTGGTGATACGACTGCCTCTCACACTAACTGCCTTGTTTGTCTCGCATCGCGGCTGCCGAACTACTCCTTCTGGTCTCGGCTGAAAAATTGATTGTCAACAACTGCCCCCGAAACCACTGACCACAACTGATCTCGAACAACTGACCCCCTTCCTTGGCTGCGCCTGAATTTCACCAGTCTCCTGCTACATTCAAGTTAGCTGTCAGCAGTTTCTCGAGAGAGAAATCGGGAAATCCCCTGTATACCTCGTGCGTTTTTTGTGTAGGATTTCGTGTCTCGTCAGCTGCTCATGCGCTCCAACTGGGTTGGGGAGGGGGGTGCTGCAGGCATCTCGGGGATTCCTGGAAGCTGTGTCTGCAGTAATTCTCGTCGGGGGCAACCCTGGATTCCTTCGTCGAGGCCTTATACCAGCTATTTATAGGGACTTATCCTGTTTCTCTCAACTTCGGGACATCCCCGAAGGGGACTCCCCTGAAGTTTCGTTGTCACCTGCCTGCCATGGCTGGCTGGCTGCCTGCCCAGGACAACTATAGCAGGGTGTGAAAACAGTGTAATACCTATCCCCTGTACCCATCNTGGCTGGCTGGCTGCCTGCCCAGGACAACTATAGCAGGGTGTGAAAACAGTGTAATACCTATCCCCTGTACCCATCACACATAAAATAATATCAGAAAAAAATGCATTCATAGCTGAATAGTAAGAAGACTGCTTCCGAAAGTTCGTGGAATGGCAACATTACACACATTCTATGGAAGCGATTCTTGGAGTGTCGCTCATGAGGAAAGCCTATAACGTGCTTTGTTTGTGCGAGGAAATCTAACGTGTTTTTGATATTTGTTTGCTATGTAAGTTGAACTGCATTATTTGTTATATATTATATTAGATGAAAGAAATAATAACCAGACCAAGGATGGATATTGAATTTTTTGAAAACTACTGCAAAACTTATCAGATTTCTTTAAAGAAGCGAACGGTGAAGAAACAGTGAACATATCAGCAGTATTCAAGATGCGGAAGCATTTAAATTTGGCGAAATCCGTGAGCATGAATAGCCGAGTAGCGAGCGTTCAACAACATCTGTGACCGATGAGAATATTTCGAAATCAGAGACATTGTTGGAAGAAGAAAGGGGTTTAGCGATTCTTGAATGTGTTAGCTACNAGGGGTTTAGCGATTCTTGAATGTGTTAGCTACACTTGTGGATTGTACAATACGAACAAATTGTAATCCTCTACCTCTTGTAGTGCTCTGTTGTTGGTTTTTTTTTTAATTTGCTGCTCCTAATAAACAAAAAATATTGAATTAATGAAAAAATTTTTACATTTAAAGCAATTTTGTTAATTGCAATATATAAAAGAGTAAAATAAAATAAATTCAAATTTTATTGGCTCTCTCTTATTTAAGGATTATGAAATAAAATGTTATAAAATTTCGAATTTGAGATAACACTAACTGATTCAGATTTTAGATTTATACATNCACTTGTGGATTGTACAATACGAACAAATTGTAATCCTCTACCTCTTGTAGTGCTCTGTTGTTGGTTTTTTTTTTTTTAATTTGCTGCTCCTAATAAACAAAAAATATTGAATTAATGAAAAATATTTTACATTTAAAGCAATTTTGTTAATTGCAATATATAAAAGACTAAAATAAAATAAATTCAAATTTTATTGGCTCTCTCTTATTTTTTAGGATTATGAAATAAAATGTTATAAAATTTCGAATTTGAGATAACACTAACTGATTCAGATTTTAGATTTATACATGCAACTTATTTATCTTGTCCATTTCGAGAAAAAAACATTTTGGGTTTCTCGAACCCTATAAGCCAGCATTTCTAGTGGTAATTGGCACTAGAAACGACTAGACAAGAGGAATCTGAATGTTTGCGCCAAATTTTCTCAAAATATAATTTTCGTCTTGTGGTTATCACTTTCCGTAACCCGTCGTATTGCTGAATTACTGAGCCGGGTCTATAAAACGAAGACTGGCGTTCGTTTCGCATACCATTTAGTACGAGCATTTAGCACGACCGGCTTGTCAAGAGTGCTTGTATTTGTAAGAGTGTGGTTGCAACAGACGGAATGTGTGTGAATCTTGATGGGCTGCAGTGATATTTTTAAAATGTTTATAAATGTGTAACATAGAGTAAAGTAAAAAAAAAGTAAACATATGCATGATGTTAATTAATCTTAAATGTTATTGCATCATTTCATACATCAAAATCACTATACAATAATACGAAAAACATATGTAACATAACAGTTTTTTGAGGGGAGGGGAGAGAAATATACTGCTCACAAAAGACTTAGCATATTTCCAGTTCGCCAACGAATACGTAATATTGATGGTTCTAGTAGGTGTGAACCGCACCTACGTTGTGTGAATCATGTACACATTGGTGTCTTCCCCGCCAGCAACATGCGTACTGCACGTACACAAACACAGTAAGTTCAGCCTCAGGCCTTAAAAACAGCCGCAATTGAGGAATGGGACAATTTTCCTCAGGGAAATGTCTCGTCGGATGCATGCGTGTCTCAGGAATCGTGGATGTCCTATACGTTATTATTGAAGTTTGGCAATGCATCTGCTGTTTTGTTATTGAAACTGATGAATTTCCTTTGTTTCAGTTTTTTTAAACTTAATACCTTCTGTTTGTTTCATACTGGGATGATGAACACGAGTATTGTGTGTTTTTCCACTTTATATGCTATTAGGAGTACAAAATTAAATTTAAACTACTTTTATTCCATATACCATTCTGGATTCTGATATATGCTAAACATTTTGTGAGCAGTATATATCAGCCGTGAGTTCCAAAAATCAATAACAACTACAACAACAGTAAATATGGTTAATAAGAAGTCATTTTCATTGGAAATACGGGAATAAATTTAAATTTTTTTTTTAAATGAAAAAAAAAATATATATTTAATGCTTTTTATTAATAGTTGCTTTAAAGTTGATGACTTTCGATTATGGCTAAAAATGGATTAAGTGTGGTCTATAACTGAGTGTTTATTCTATTAAAAGTGCGCCATTACACATATGAAACTAGTCATCGATTGAGTGAAAGAATGTGATATCGACACCAAAAAAGGAGAAACATCTTGCTAGAAGGCGATTTAGTGAAACAAAATAACAGAGAATGCTCTTAGATGTTAGTTGGAACATCTAAACCCTAATTCCTGACGACAGAGCTTATTCTATGTTTTCCGCTCTTGGTTCAGTGTTCAAATCGTCTAAGGCTTTATGTAGAACTGTAGAAATAAGTGCTCCTTTCATTACCGTAAATATCATGCAACCCGCAACTAAACTGGGAACCTTACTTACTGATCCATCTGCCTATTTTAAACAGTTATATTATTTTCGAGATAAATCAATAACCATAGAAAATGAGAATGTCAAAAATTAACATTAAAAATAATATTTTTACTTGTTCCAAAAACAAAGTTTAGGAGACTTACTAACTAAAAATATCGAAACCCTGAACAAGAAGCAACTAAACCGTTCACAGACACAATTTTTGGTAAAACTAAAAATTGTTCTCAAAAGAAATTATAAATTCAAAACACTTATATAACTAATAGCTTAAGACATACAGACTGTATATACCTATTATCAATAGTGTCTGTTCTTCTGGAATTTTTAAATTAAGAATTAGTCTTCAATATTCCGTAAGTAGGAAATAAACTAATAATGAACCAGCAATAAAATTAGCATTTGTTTACGTACCAGTATAAATACACTACTAAAGAACTATTATGTTGTCTAATTTTAATCATGTTAAACATAATTTGTGTAGATTTAGAATAAACTCCATTTGTTTATGTAGTCANTTTAGGAGACTTACTAACTAAAAATATCGAAACCCTGAACAAGAAGCAACTAAACCGTTCACAGACACAATTTTTTGGTAAAACTAAAAATTGTTCTCAAAAGAAATTATAAATTCAAAACACTTATATAACTAATAGCTTAAGACATACAGACTGTATATACCTATTATCAATAGTGTCTGTTCTTCTGGAATTTTTAAATTAAGGATTAGTCTTCAATATTCCGTAAGTAGGAAATAAACTAATAATGAACCAGCAATAAAATTAGCATTTGTTTACGTACCAGTATAAATACACTACTAAAGAAGTTTTATGTTGTCTAATTTTAATCATGTTAAACATAATTTGTGTAGATTTAGAATAAACTCCATTTGTTTATGTAGTCANTTATGTTGTCTAATTTTAATCATGTTAAACATAATTTGTGTAGATTTAGAATAAACTCCATTTGTTTATGTAGTCATTAGTGAACTATTGTAATTTCTTACTTTGATTTTAGGTATGTTAGCGACATCGGCGACAGTTACGGCGGTGCCTTACTGGCACATATGCTGATTAGTACTGTGGAACTGACTCTGCTAGCGTATCTAGCTACAACAGTATGTATAATTGACTGTACAGTTTTTACTTAGTGTAATACTAATAAATGCTGATACTAACTTATATATTTTACAACATATACCATACGATCAAATATTACATTACAATTTGTTCCTATTACTTACATTTTCTTAATCTAAAATAGTATTGTTTGTGGAACAGCAACGCACTTCCTGAACATATCGTCGCTCTTAGTTCAGATAGCCCCCTAATGATATTATTGTCTGTGTTAAATTAATTTTGTACTGTGTTATGGTTAGTTAATTTACGACATTAATTGCTTCATAAATGATTTTTTTATCGTTATCACTTAAAACAAATGTAAATTAAAGTTGAGACATTACTCAATGATGCATTGTCCGTAGATGTATTCAGTGCATCTGAAGATTATTTTACATCTCACTACTGACACTACAAAGTTGTTGTTTTGCTTCTTTTGATGCAGGTAAATTTTTTTAATCCACATTTTAGTATGCTAATTTTATAAAGAGTATTATTGTAAATATCCGGTTTCTATTTTATTTTGCACAGTTTACAAATTTGCTGGCTTGCGTATCCAATTTTTTAAATAGGAAAATGACAATGAAGTTAGGATTGAATTTAGGTACTAAAGATATTTCAGAGCACAATCTCTCTTTAATAGTATTGCCTGAAAACCTANTTAGGTACTAAAGATATTTCAGAGCACAATCTCTCTTTAATAGTATTGCCTGAAAACCTACCAACTTAAAAAGACTTTTGAACCTTTCAAAAATTAATAAGTTCTTTAAACAAATGGCACTGGTGTGGTATAGCTGGTCTCCTTCGGGCNTACCAACTTAAAAAGACTTTTGAACCTTTCAAAAATTAATAAGTTCTTTAAACAAATGGCACTGGTGTGGTATAGCCGGGCGCGCACATATATTATGTGTGGAAAGTACAGCATGCCCCTTCTCCCACCAAGCTGGCTACTAAACATAATTCCGCTTACAGTCTTTTTTTTAAATTATTAATTTTAAAAAGATTAATTTTTGTTATTTATTTACCTTCCCTTTATACGAGTAACTACCCTCTATTCCACACATTAACCGATCACATACAGAAAACAGATATACCAAATATTAAAATGCTGCTTGAAATGTTTTTGAGCAATTGTAGTAGCCATTATAGTGCACCGAGTGTTAAACCAGGTTCGCTCTTACAGGAAAGCATTATTAAGGCAATAACTTATTCTTAAGAAACATCAGAAATAAGGAATCTATCAGCTGCATGCTGGATGAGTAATACCTAAACCACTTATTAGAGGTACATTATTTCCTTCAGATCTTCGATAACTGAAAACATTTCGTTTGTGAGAGAATAATCATCTTAGTGAAAAAGTTCTATCCTTCCAACAATTTCTTTCGGGTCTTAGGAAAATAAAAAAAGCCTCTTTTATTGTAGTCTTCGGCAATATCATCAAAATTTACAGTTTATTTACAATGTATATATAAACATTATTATCATTTTTATGTGGCATGTAAAATGTGGGTTATCGTGTAGGAGATTTCTGAACTCTAAATTCCCATTACATTTTGAACTTAATTAGGGTAGACTGGGTACGGTTGTAACAACTCGAATATTCGCAGAACTATCCACGGTTGTTGAGGGGTACAAGGGGAAAGACACGCGGCTTGCCTGTACGGACCTGATCGGCANTAGTTATGCATCAATTGATTCCCGAGATATTACAAAAAACTATTAATTAAGTACTGTCTTACAAAATGGCGTACAGAAGTGGTTATTTTTTGTTTGAAATGTTGCATGTAGTAGATTCTATCAGCGTACAAAATTCGGTCGAAGTTGCTAGAACGGTATGGTAGTTATCTCTAAATAGTAAAAATCAGTCGCTTATCCGCGTCTGTCTGTTATTTAGTAGCTCTCAAAAAAATCTACAGAAACGTCTGAAATACCACATGTTTATCTTTTAAGAATGACCCACAGTAACAATTTTTGTCTTTCAAAGTATCGTTGTAAAAACTAAATTGTTACCGGGTGAAGGCGGGCCGGTTCGCTAGTACTATGTAAACATAAAATATTATTTTGCCACCATTTTCGAAATAAGTTAATAATAAAGTTCAATTATATATTTTTTCCTGGACTATAAACATGAGCCAAATGTAGCGAAAATTGGTTGAGTAGTTTTCTATGTATATATAATGTAAAAGTTTTATTTAATCATGTGGCGCTATCTTCCAAAATGGAATATGAACAAAAATATTCACCTCAGAATTCAATGTTTACATTGTCGTTTTCATCATACAAAATTTGGTTTAAATAAGTTGAATGATTTACGAGATATAACATATCAACCAAAAATTTTAATGACCGCCATCGAAAATATTAAAAGTCAGGTGTCCTTACTTAATACTATATGTGTAACTAGTTTGGGGAAATTCGGTTTACGCGTTAAAAAATTGAAAGCGGAGACACACACACGCACATTCCCACACACATACATACATACACACACATTCACAGACAGGAAAGTCATCTCAGAATCCTTACTTTCCTTCAGAAAGTAGGCTATAAAACACACAGCAGTCATAATTAACAACTACGAACACCCTAAACACCCATATACACATTCCTGAGTATTCCCAGATTAATTAAAAAATTTAATTCACATGTAATTTAAATTAATTAATCGCGTCTCCTGGGCGGTGGGAGTTTTACGATCTGTCCGCGACAAATTTTAACAAAATTACTTCGTTCTAGGCGATTTCAGCTAACGTCACTAAACTTAGCCACACTGTGCGGACACGCACAACACTAAATACAGACACAGCGTCCTCCCACTCCCACGCATCTCATACTAACGCNGCCACACTGTGCGGACACGCACAACACTAAATACAGACACAGCGTCCTCCCACTCCCACGCATCTCATACTAACGCCCTGTCAAGGTAGCTCATGTGGGTACACTGGCAGACAGTTTCGCCCCACTCTGTCGTCAGGAATGCATGCCGAAAGGCACGCATAGGAGGTAAGGACTGGGTTAGGAGGCTTTATTTTTCAGTTAGTTTTAGTTAAAAAAAAATTTAAAAAGCTTTACAAAAAAGTATAAAAATCTTAAACATAAAAAAAATTTAAATTTCGAAAACCAAACAAAAACTANTTAAAAAGCTTTACAAAAAAGTATAAAAATCTTAAACATAAAAAAAATTTAAATTTCGAAAACCAAACAAAAACTAAAATATATCCAAAAACAAAAGAAAAATTATAAAAATTCTTAAAAAATTGAAAACAAATTGTTTTTTTTAGTTTTAAGGACGATCAACAAATGATGCCCTTCGGAATGCTGATGTGGATACACCATTTACACTGGCTNCAGGAAGACATCGAGAGGTGTAAGCGATATATCACGTTACAAGGATGCATACGACGAAGTTAAAAGTGGGAGTTCCTTGAGACGAGCAGCAGAGATCTACAGAATTAACCACGTCTCTCTGCTACGAAGGCTAACACACCACCAGCTTCATCAGAAGAAGAAGACTTTTACTGCCTCGTTTGTCTAGAAGCGTATTCAGAGAGTAGGTCTGGAGAAAATTGGGTGCAATGTCAAGGGACCTGTCTGCTATGGTCTCACTTAGAGTGCACCGATGGTGGCAAATATTACATTAGCCATAACTGCTATGAGTCTGATTAAATATTGTAAGCCCAATACACTTTATTGATTGGTTTAAGTTAAATTTTTTTTTTTTGGTTGCATTAGTCATTTAGGCGTTGTTTTGTTTGATTTGATACTATTTTACTAGCTTCAGATTTTTTTTGAATACGATGTTAACTTGAAAATGTTAAATGTTATAAAGTGATTAAAGAAGACTGTTTAAAATGTTACTAAAATTGTGCCATATTAACCTTAAATAATGTAAAAGTACTCACATGTGATTTATTAGCAATAAAACTGATTGAAATGGGTGCATTGTGTATTATTTATGTATGTTTCAACTGACCCCATCACTGTTACAACCGTCCTTGGCATGGGGTCAGTTGTAACAGTGGCACACGTTTTGTGAAACGTCTCCTGTCTGGCAACTACTGCATCTAGGCCTATGAGTTTAATATAAATGTGAAGACAAATGAGTACTCTTCTACATCAAGCTACTTATTTGTTGTTTACAGCCAGAATGATAATGCTACGAGTGATCAAAGCAAAATTGTTACAACCGTACCAAGTCTACCCTAAAAACTCCAAATTATAATCAAAATTCCTGGTATTATAATATTTACATCAGATTAAACGACCATATTCTTCACAGGTACATATTTAATTACATAATTTTTTTATATAACTATCTTGTAATTTGGCATCTTCAGCTTTAATGGCATGTCCATAAAAACATTTTCTTTTCTTTTATTAATTATATTCGACACCATGATGCAGGTTTTAGAGCATTAAAATTTTTAGATTTATTTAGCAGTACTTCTCAACATTTACTTTACGTTCGTCTATGTGCGTTCATATTAGCATAACTAATGTATACCATTGTCGATAAATTCGATTTGAAGATTTGATGACTATAATAATAAAAGTGCTCACCAGTATTTAATTACTGCCTTCGAGTCTTTGAGGACGAGAATGAAGTGCAGTTTATTGAGGAAAAGGTTGCTGTACTAGCAGTTGGGATTGAGTATAGCATGCTAATACATAATGCATGAACTAGCGTGCCAGTTTTCGAGAATGCGGATTGTGTAAGAGTATTTGTGAATGAAGATAATGTACTAGTATTTGAGGATGATAAATAGGTTTCATTATTCGAGGAAGATAATGGCGTACAAGCATTCAAGAATAGGAATGCCATACCAGGATTATAGAGGTGATGTGGCATACCAATATTTGAGGATGCTTGATAAGTCATCGAAGATCACTGATTAGTGTTTGAGGGTGGGAACTGTTCAGCACTGTGGTTAGATGTGAATGGCAACACACAGTGTTGTTAGAATACAACAATACTTCACTTTTCAGTATCTAAGTACTCCAAAACTATTAGCAAAAATTTGGGTTGACATAGTAAGCATTAAAATTGCTTCATAGAAGTAACCACTTTAAACTCATTTATTCCATGTCAGGCTTTAAGACCAGCACAATTTTCGCAGCAATGAGTTCGCAGATATGCGTTCACAGTAAAATTGTTAAAATGAGGGCTGACTGAGCAGTTGAATTATAAAATGCTAAAAAAGTTTAAGACACGTTTTCAGCTGTTTTGACCTAAGTACATGCATGAGTACTTTAAAGATGTGGGCATGTGATTGTTTTAACAGGATGCATGTCCAGCATATTGTTGATCACGTATTGAAGTTGCAGTTTTTGAATGTAGTGTAAATATGACTCTATTCCAGGACTTTACGTCATTTTAACACTGTACTGGAATAGAGATCATAAACAACAGAAACCATATTACCGTAATAGATTCCTCTATGCCATGCCCACTGACAAAAATATGAATGAAGGTCATGTAATAACACTTTTGTTTTTCATGAATATTACTGTAATAACGCTTTAAAATGGCGAATTAAAAAGTAGTAATAATAATGTTGAGTTGTATTCGAAAATATTGTTTCCATATAGCAATAAACACGAATAATAGTTTTATTTGTAAATAGCAATTCCTTCATTGCATACATGACATTTAGTAACGATTAATTGTTACAAAACGCTAAGTACATTAACTTTACACACCTTAAAATACATTTCAAATGACCATTGCATTATAATTTTTACATGAAGTATGTCAAAAATTAACAGTAGAAGTAGACACAATGTCTTCGGTTAATCACACACTCATTAAACGGATGGTAAATGTTTTTTTTTTTTAGTTTCCTCATAACCATTGTTAATATACTTACATTCCTCTATCATTTCATGATTCAGTTGGTGTTGTATCGGCATATTCACAATGTTCGGATTACTACAACTGCTCTAGTGTTATAGATTATTTCTCGGCTATCTCCTTGCGAGAAATTCTGCCACACCCATATGCCAACACATATTTAACGAATTTAACACACAATAATACTTGAACTGCATGAGTTCAGTATGAAGAACAGTCTCTCAAACTCAGAAATAAGATGTTACTGATATAAAAGTTGAGCCTTATTTCCTCTACATGGGTGCAAATAATTTTTAATTAAGTTATTTTAAACTTAAATTGTAAATAGTATTTAATTTATATTTGTCAGCAATGTCATTAGAGATCGAACCAGAAACATTGCAATAGTAATGAGAATAACTTAAAACATACAAGTTTATATCACCTGGTTCAGTACTACTTGTTTGAGAAGTGTGGAAATATCGGTCAATTGTTTCCTGAAATATGACATAAAAACTTAATTTCTTCATGTGACGATGGCTTAAAAAATTGCTTACAAAAGTCGCTATCCGTTGCCGTTTATAATTCATGTAATAATTACTTCGAGCAAACAAAATTTTGTTGAAATTTGACAAATTGTATAGTAGATATATCAAATAAACCTAAAATATTTTTATGGCCACCGTTTTTGAAAATAGGTACCATATCAATTTAAATCACATACCAAAATATGATTTGTGTGCCCAATTTTGTATGAATCGGTTCAGTAGTTTTCGAGAAATATGGAATAACTTTATTATATCATGTATTGCTTGCTATCTTACAAAATTGCAGACCAACCAAAATAGGCATATCTTATTCAATGCTTGCATTATGGAAATTCAACATACACAATTTGGTTTAATTCAGTTAGATGGTTCCCAAGATATGACATTGCACCCTAAATGTTTTTATTTATATCTTTTTAAGCGCCTGGCGTTGTCGAAAATTATAAAAGTCGTATGTCTTTATTAAGTACTGTACGTGTAAAGAGTTTGGTTTATTCGGTTCATGCATTAAAAAGTTTTTCGGGACACATATACAGTCACATACATACACACATACAGTAAATTGATCATTTAAGACTTTCTTTCCTTCAAATAGTTGGCTAAAAATCGTGTGTACAATTAAAAAGAAAATTTGTAACAATACAAAATATCACATTCACAATGGCAAACACACACATACTCATAAGACATATAAAGTTTTGCGCATTTAAATTAGATATACCCACCTAGTAGGGTGTAGCACCTCCTTTCATCGTGATGATGGCAGTGATGTGGCATGACACGACTCCACAAAGCACCAGAAACATTCGGGAACCATAGTGAACCATGACCGCTGCACAGTCACCCATATTGCACATACAACGGTCGGATCAGGATCCCCAGCGCGAATATCACTCTCGACAGCATCCCAGATGTGTATGATAGAATTGAGGTTGGGTAGCCTCGGAGCCAGGCAAGCAACCTTAAGTCCATGGAATGTTAATCCAACCACTTGGTCATAATTCGGGAACGGTGGGCTAGTGCATTTTTTCTGTAAGTACTGGTCTCCTGCATGGTGTTACAGGGGCAGGAATGGGTGCATATGATCTGCAAGCATGTCTTTTTACAGTTCACCAGTGAGGAACGATTCTATATACATCTGCAGACACATTTTATACCCACAAACAGTCCCCATACGAGGATACCACTACTACTGAATATAACTGTGCCCTGTTTAAATGAGGGATTCTTCGCTTCAGGTTCTTGGTGAAGCAATTGCATCCTGCCATCAGTGTATACCAACATGTATCTCAAGTCATCCATCCAGGTTGCCGTTGTCCATGTGTCGAGGGTCCAAAGGCAGTGTTCCCATGCCCACATTATTCGTTGAACTTTGTGACGTGCAATGAGCAAAGGCACCCTAGTGGGGTGTTGGGTTCTGTAAACCATAGCAAGGAGATGGTTGTATGTTATACTGGTGCTCACAGATCCTTGTGATCCTGTATTGAATTGGCAGGTGATGTGCAGCAAGTGGACTGTCTGTCCGCTGTTAGCAGTCAATCATGCCGATGGCGACCACTGTAATCGATACTTTGTAAAGCACAGCAGTGGTCTCTGGATATGGTTATTTTTACTCGAATCTATGAAGTCATGGTACACTATTGACGCAGTGGCTCGTGGGAATTCCAGTACCTGAACATCTTTGGATATGGAGTGCTTCATATATTTGTCCCCAAATTTATGGTCACGATCAAATGCGCTGAGATCTTTTTTCTACCCCATTCTGTGCTGGACTATTACTCGGATGGTCATCTGACGACATCCCAGTCGTGTGTAGCTGGGTACTAATCCATTTGACACGGAGACCACAGCGCCTTTTCGCCAACATGGTAGGTATCTAATTCAACAGCTCATGAGTTTATATGCAGGTGATCACTCGTAAAAGCATATGCATTTACCGAAATGCCAAAAATCACGGTCTTTAATATACACCAATTCGTTCCCTCGCTTAGTAAAATAGAAAAAAATTTCCGAACTCTGACTCTTGTACCACATGTCAATAAATGCTAAGAGACATTACTAGTAAGAAAGGAAACTTAAGGCTGTTGTCTGAATTGCAAGCAGTGACAATTTGGTATAGGCAAATACATGTTAATGAAATTCCGTTTTCTGGCATTCCTATTAAAGATGAATATTTACTTCCAGAGGATTTTGATAAGAAAAATACGTGCTTCTTTGCTATTAAAGCCTGTTGTAACATTTACATATGTATAGCCTGGTTCCTGGAAAAATTAGAAAACTTATTAATTAAATAAAACATTACTGAAAACTTATTATATTTGTGTCGATACAGAGCTTGATAGTATGATATCTCACACTTGGGTTACGGTTTAACGTCTATATCTACATTATTTAAAACAAAATTTCATTATCTCAGCATACACGACTATAGGTATCTTATCGATGTTGTGATAATTCTGGAACTTGAGAACAGGAGGCTTACCATTCATCTCTGGCTGAGGCATGTCGGAATGGAATGGTACATGCCCGTTAAGTACCTCCTGTGCTCAGCTAGTGTCTCAGCACCTGTAAGCACCATCACTCGTGGTTGATTATCATACCCTTTGATACATCGCTTGCAGATGTGCACCAATTCGTTGTGTGATGTCACCTCCATATATACCAGGTGGGAGAAATCATATACATAAAAGTAATGATAATTTAAGTTATCCGTCATCATTACTAGGAGGTCGGAATGATGTTCTAGTTCCTCCTTTGACACTCGTATAGGCACCACCTTTCTATTTTTATCGAGTGCATATACATTTACTCTGTACCCTAGATTGGTCCACTCGAACAGAGGTATTTGTCGCAGAGGGGTGGTAAACTCTAGTCCACCGAAGTTGAAAGGCATCTCTAGGTCATAGTACTGTTGACTGACGCGCTCAGGATTCTGACCATTTAAATAGCGCTCCAGGATCGCTCATTTGAAACACTGCTGGTCCCGGTTGTGTGGGTTAATAATTGCCTTCTTGGCTTCAATGTGTGAAGGCAGGGCGATTAAGGAGGAAGCTCTGAGTGGATCAAGCAGCTGAAGCCGTTTCACCTAGGTGGGTGCCCAGACACTTCCATTCCCCATGTACTCGTCCTCCTGGAATATCTTGGCAATGGCGGCCGACACAGCATCTTCAATGTCGCCAACATTGAAGAGGGTCACGTTCATCTTCTTGAAGGCAAGCTGGTCTGTCTCGCCTTCGTGAGGCTCTGGTTTGCTATATGTGCACTCCAGAAAAATATTAAACTTAATCGCCCCCTGGTCCTCAATCTCCTGATCCAGCTGGCAGGTGATATTTTCCTTCGTTCTCTCGAGATAGCCACAAATATCCATAGCCTGGCTCGAGGTGTTCTCGGCAATGAATTTCTTCATGACGCCCTAAAATGTGCTCTCCGCCTCCACAAACACATACGTATTACTTTCGCCAGTGAGATCGGCCTTTCGCAGCAATATGGCGAGCCGCAACAAATGTTATGGACTGTGGAACATTGGATGACCCTGGCTGGCTGGGAGATAGTTGACAAGGCCACACAGGCTCGTCTCGCTGGTGGTGGGGCAGTGGTGCCATTGCATTTAGCACTGTGTGCTCGTAGATTTTAAGCACGGACAATCTGTCTCCCGTAGTTCCCACACTCCAATTTCTTGGCATCGAGGTTCGTCCAGCAGCCACATTCGTGACAGCGTACATCGGTGGCGTAGATGAAAGTATCATTGCAGAATTTGCAATGTCTAGAAGCACCCTGCCTGATTAGTCATGTGCAACTTCGAAGGTGTCTAGCTAGTTCGTCGATGTGGGCAAACGATATTCCACACCTCTTTCACATGTGCTGTGCCTCTCTGCATGGGTTAAGGGTACAGGTGCGTTCATGGCGCAAACCATTCGACCGATTGGCAAACACCCGATCACAGAAACTGCAATGTAGTGCAAGTGGTCACAACTTAGGTGCATTAGACAATGGTTGTGATGATGATGACTGAGAAGGAGAAGAAGATGCTGATGACGAGGTTAAAGAAGGCAAGGTCAGAAAGGAGTAAAGACCAGAATCCACATTGCTTGTGGATGCACCAGAGAAAACCCTATGATAAAGGACATCTCGACTGGCCAATCTGGTGGAACACGCTAAGGAATGCTTGACACCAGACGACCAGGAGGGAACATATGGTGGAAATACGATGTATCCACACCTCACAACTAGCCTAATGCACTCACGAGTCGTATCGATCATGTGCCCACACAATATAGGGGAATGTACAAATAAAACCAAAAAAAGTTATCTCGGAGTGCTCGCACTCTCTCTCTCCCCGAACGTCATTGCATTCCATCCCTACCGTGCGCCGCAGGGGACCACCAAGCGCATGCGTGGCCAGTTACAGCTGCAAACACACTCAAGAGCGGGCAGTGTCGATCGCATGTTCTCCCGTGCACAAGGAGCGTAAATAAAACACCTTACGTGAATACTACTAATATAGTTAATTCAAGGTTACTTCAGTTTTTTCTGACGCCCTCCTAAAGATCTACTTCCAGAATATTCCTCCGCCTCATGCGAACTAAAACTAGCTAAGCCTGTAAAATAACACCAAAGACACACTGCATAAGAACTATTTTTTACTAGACATTAGCAGCATAGCTATAGTCTCCCTATTTTAAGTTAATTTTAGTTATAAAATAAGTATTATAAGTAATGGCTGTATTAAGTCATTTAATTTATGGTAACAAAAATTATAAAACAACTGCGATACCTGACATATGTAGGGAACAACCAAACGTCTCATACTTGGAGTAAATTGTTTTTAGATGGTTTGATTAAAAAAAGCATAAATAAAACATACATATACTGTATATGTCCTGTATAATGCTATGTGAAGTGTAGGCTATGTGTGAGAAACATCACCAGGTTTCACTCGGTGTGCTCCCATGCCATTGCATTCTGCCACAGTCTCATCCCTACCTCGTACTGCAGACACCATATGAGCGCATTACGTCAGCCTAGTATGGCCAATATGTGTGGGGGGTTACGGTACATATACACAGTCTGGGTCTACATTAGTATTTATTTGTCTCAAGTGAAACACCTAACTACAATAACCACCATCAATCGTTAGTTTACCCTAATATGAATATTTTTCGTAGTGGACAGGTACAGTACAGAGCATGTGTGTGCGCTGCTCGGGCTGCGTCTCGGTAACAACATGCATTACAAAAGAACTGTAAATGAACGTTAATTTACTGCAGACTTGCAAGCGAGTATTATGGTCTCATGGGACGGTGCGTTTTTTTTCCTGTAGAAATTCAGATCTGAGGCTTTGCCTGCAAAGGGGACGTGGCCAAAACAGAAACTGTGAAAGGGCTCGGGAAAGGACCACTGCCAGCAGGCTCCATTTGCTCCCCAACAAAGACTGCCGAATAGCACGCCTGTTCATAGACGGAGAGCAGGGTCGTGACCTCCCTCCCTTATGCACGTCCACTCATAGCCTTCAGGGGGCCTGCCTCCTGTATGGCGTTGCCCTACGAGCGGCTTGCAGCTTACAGACACATGTGCGCTAATGGGACAAGTAAACAAGTAGCTATTACACTAATGAGAAAACGGAATTAAGTACACACACACGAGTATTAAGTTCGTCGCGGAAACTAGCACCATCATGTAAATTATACACTTACCACAAGGGTTGTATGCGAAGTACGGCTAACGTCGACGTACATGGCGAATACAGCGTGTAGCAGTAGCAGACGAATAGAGCATACCCTAACGCGCTGGCTGATCTCAAGTAAATGACTACAGGTCGGTGGGCACTTTACATATTATATGCCCGTTCGTGATGGAAGGAGGGGGATCGCTCCCTCCCTAAACTTGTGCAGGGAGGCAGCAGTCGTTTACGCCTGGCGGAATAATGCTTAAGGAACCTGTATGACTCATATCTCATTCTCACTCTACGTACATTACGTATATTACCATTCAAGAGGTACTTGCATGTTTTGTGCATATACAGCATCGCTATCTCTCTCTCTCTAAAAAGAATGAAGTTATCTTTAATACAATGGAAACTTTCAAGGAAAACAAGCAACTGTATGTGTGAGGTAATTATACAAGAAATTGTCATACATGTGATTACGGTTCATATATATGTTATCACTATAATGGTAATGGTAAGTAGCAAATTAAGAAGTTACAGTTTATGGTTACAAATATATAATAATTTATTTTGTCACAGAGATATACATAACTCTCGCCACGTACACGCAGACACAGCCAAACATAAAACATTGCAATGTAAAATACCAAATATTCATGATAATAATATATACACATATGGCATACCAACATATGACTCTCGCCTCGCCCCACATACATACATTTTTGGAAATAGTTTTTAAATAAAAAATGACGTCTTGTGCATTTGCGCACATAGTTGAATAAACAGAGTTATATATTTGCACAAATAGTGACACCAGTTCTCACACACAAACTGGATTAAAGAAATTTACATACAAACATGTGTACTAATATTTCCAGACTTGAAAATACAACCTCTCTCACACTACATATCTACTTATACTGAAATATCAATCAAGACTTTGTATATAGTTATTTGCAAACCTAATGGCGTGATTACACATATACATGAATTAAAAAAAACATTATATTCACTTATAATTTTTTACATTCGTCTTTATAACACTGCATATCTACTTATACTGATATTGACAACCAACACTTTATATATATTTATTCGGAAACCTAAAAGAGCATGTGTGCAGGATTATACATATATACTTGAAAAACAAAGGACTTCCTACACTGTCTCGATCAAACTGCACATCACATGCCACGGATATTCCTTCGCCTCGTTCACAGGCATCGAAGCAATGTCTGGCAGAGGCTGCTGTCTGGGCGGTATCAAACCGCACATCGGGCATATTGTGCGGGTGTTGACATCATCATCGGATACGATTGTGGGCACTGCAAAGGTGCTGGGTGTCTCAGCGTCTCCTCGCCATATGCGGGTGACTCTAGGCCTTCTCCGATGCACTGACACCAACACAGCCGAAATGGTGATGTCCGGAGCAATCATCTCCACTGTCCTCTTATGCCCTGGCATTGATGTAGATGACGTCACGACCATGGAAACGATGGCAGGCAGCTGGGTATCCTAATCGTTGACGTCGTGGACAGGGGATGCTGCCAGTGCTGCTGCTGGCTGTGAGACCTCGACTTTGATGCAGACTGGGGCAGGTTCTGCTGTTGGTTGGTAGTCGGCCACGTACAGAGAAATGGGGTACTGTAGGCATGAATTTGCCAACACTGCATCCTCGCAGCTTGTGGAAAATGCTGCACTTACCATAGGTGATGCATGTAATCATTTGTTTGCAATGTTCTAATTATGTTGGGTTGTGGGCCAGCAGCCAATGAACAACACTATCGCACTCTTCGCTGTACATCCGCCGGTATGCCCGATCTCAGAAACTGTAGGTTACACTGCTGTGTCCTTCGTCACACTGGTGTAGACACCTTCTGGACGGAATAGTGTGCTTATCTTCGT
>NQII01000008.1:315660-352464 GCA_002778355.1 Clitarchus hookeri
TATTTAAAAACTTTCACCAAAAGCGCTAGCATCATTCCAAAAAGGGCACAGATGGCCTCCATAGACTTACACTTGCTCCGACATTTGGCTCTCCCTCGAAGGTTGAACGATTCTTGTCTGTATTCGAGGCCTCCATGATTTACTGGCAGCACACACACCTAAGTTCAGTAACCTATTTAATTATATATGCAGCATACATTGGCCATGCAGGGAAGGATCAATTTGATTCCACAGTCTTCCAGTGTAGTGGTATGTATGAGACCGATACACTTTTCGGTCCACCGGCAGATTGTCCCATTGTTTACACTGCACAGGACAAAGTCCACTTTCTTGTTCTCGCGATTAAGTTCGGGAATAACTTCTAATTCTGTTAGTACTGTGAGAATGTGACCACCTGTAGGTAACTGACTGTTCGGGCATAGATTAGCAACGGCACACTTATCATACTTGCAGCATGGCAGAATCTCGGAGTGGAAATTATCCAACGTGTAATGATATCCCCACATATGATTTTCACCTTCACATACCTGCACTTGCTCGTGTACAAACTCTGGTTTAAATACCACTCGCATATATCAGACAAAGTACTCATTGTAGATGTTCACATTTTCTGGCTGGAATTGTACACAGTCTCGTTTGTCCCACGAATTGTTCATGATGGCAGTGGTTGTCTACTGAAGGATGCATCGCTGCTGACTGCAGGCGAGATGTAACGCTCGTCGCTTATATGCTTGTGACGGCGTGCTTACATTACTGTAGGCGAGTAAGAGTAAACGTCACACTTTAGCGGAGAATACATTGTCGTCGACGTAAATGCCCCATGCTTTATGATGGTCGTGTGATGTTCCCCCGTACAGGTATCAGTCCAACAGGTAAGTACACTGTTGTTGGGATAGCACAGCTCATATGCAATTGACTGTGTAAACAATGCCTGATTCTCTTCATTCGCACGAAACATCATATCGTTGATGGTGCAAGGCAGCTCCATGTCTGGCCACAGGTAAAACACGGGACAGGCAACAAAACTGCATGGTGTCGGGTATAAAGAAAGACATCTCACTTCGCTCTCGGCGTTATGACACACCCGGTGTTCGAGGATGTTGCAGTTTTCCACTTGCTCAGGTCGTCCAGGAGGTTTGAATTTCTAAGTTGGTACCTTCAGGCTTTAATCTGGTGGATGTACCGAAGACGCCCATTTATGTTGGGGTCGTGATGGTGAGTGTACATGAAGTGATTGTGTCTATAGTATACCAAGATAGTCGTTTGATTAATTTTTGAGGTGAGGAAATAAAAGTATGTCTACATTTACGAAAAGTTGGTTCTGAAATGTAAGCAGGCGTTTAATAAGGTAATAAAAGCAGCTTACTATACCGAACCGGAAGTCAGTGCGAGACGAACATCCGTCTCTCTAGCATCTGAAAATGTACGTTTCCTTACAGGATTGGGGCTGATGGCCAAGAAATATGTAAATGGAAATAATAAACATAGCCGAGCCTGCGACCTTCGAAGCCGCGATAACCAAGGCGGAAATCCACACGTACACGCCCTATCTACCAGGTCCATACGTACCTTCGTCCGAGGTACGAATTCCAGTACAAAACCAAGATATATACACTGTGCCCTGTAATTGATATTTGAGGTTCCGAGGAACGAATACAATTATTGCCGACTGCACTGTACCTGTGACGATGCGAATCATCAGAAATTGAATATTACACATGATAAGCAGAATCGCATATCAGCTGAATGAATGTGAAGTGAATGCGATGAAATATGTTGGAATTATGTCCACCATAAATAATTATCTCCTAATGACACACAAACAACTGCCGGTGGATAAAATGGCAGGCTGGGTGTTCGAAGAAGACTTTTAGTGCCCTGTTTACAGTAATGGAAAAATCAAAGTATGTATCCTGCTAGCCATGGTGCTAGGTTTCACTGAAGACTACTGACACATTATTATTAATTCCAAGCAGAAGCTAGTTATTCGCATGGCCAATACGCAAATGAATGCAGTCCAGGTTACCACCACCATGCCGGAAGCCACATCACTGATGATACGGTCCATCGGATGGTTGCTCCTACATGTGCAGGTAAAAATGTCAGAGCCTATGACATTTTTGAAATATGCAGAGAAAGGTAGGAACATCAATATTGCATTTCGTACATGAAGATTAGAAATGTACCTGAGAGTACCGCACTCCTTGAGCGTAATTCGGAATGTCGAAATGAGATTCACAAGCGAGAAATCGCACAAAACAATAGTTGTGTTTCAGACAGACAAAAGAAGTCCTCGGTGCAGACCACTCGACATTTGACCATGCGAAAATAAATAATGTTACAGTATTCCTCAACTCTGAGTGTTACCCACATGGTGATTTAAACATAGATTTCGCGTGCGGTATGTACATGGTACCGTATCCAATATATGCCAACATTCAGAGATTGTACTATGGGCAAAACACACAGTCACCGATGCTGGAACCTGACGAGTTCATTAACACAACCCCCTCTGCTGGCGTATGACATTAGCAACATGTTGATAGAATAAAGTCAGGTGTAGTCGACTGCAGGATTCAAATGGCCACTGCAGAGCATTTTTTGACCAATACTCAGGCTACACCTTCATAATTCACGATAGTCTGGTCACATACAATGTGCGCTATAGATAGTCGAAATACTAACGTAATTGGCACCTATAGTCCATTAACCATTCAACCGTCGCAATGTTTGCAAATGTTCAGGGCTGCACATCACCATATGGTTTCATCATTAATCGCATTTGCATTGCGTATTTAGACGGTTGCCTAGCGACAAGTACATTCCTACCTCTGTTTACATGGTGAACACTCGACAGGAAAGATAAGGTAACAAATATGTGACTGGAGAAACACTATCGCAGCCTCAAATGGGATGATGGCGATGTATAATACGTTAAAATACGTGACTATATATTTGCCTTGTAGGTAGAAGGTGTGGTATTCGTGGCCGGTCCGGAGAAGAAGAGATGGTTGAGCTTTTATTGCTGTGAGAATGTAACACTATGTGATCTGCTGGCAGAGTATGACTGCTCATCGTTAAGAGCATTGAAGTCTCGGTACATGAAAACCAAACACAACTGAGACGAGTGTATGAAGTTCAGCTCTTTAATATGATGTTGAAAATCTTGAAGAGAGGGGGCAGGGTTTGTGGGCGCAGGTGGCCTTGAGGTTTGAACTGCAGTAAATATTTCTGCGCTGGCGAACCAGCACAATAATATTGAAATCAGCAATTGAGTGCAGGGCCCTCCTGCTTCTCGTCGAGTGCGTTGGAAAATTGGACACCTATGTCATGGCACCTACTCCGTCTTCGCTCTTCCACGATGGCAGCACAACCCTTCTTATGCTGTGGGTGAAGGCAGGGAGAAATTCACCAGCGATATAGCCCCTCTCCATCCGCCAAAACAGTCCAGATATTGGTTGAGCACTAAAAAGTGCTAGGCAGGGCGGGACATCCAGGACCTACCAGTGGTGATGAAGAGCCGCTGGCCCAGTATGAAGGCTGATATCAGTGATGCTTCCAAGATCCGATGCCTTCCATTACATTACTCATGTATTCGCAGTCGGCAGCCTGCAGAATACAGCAGTGAGGTTCGCTACACTTCGCCCTTGTGGCACATCTAGATATCCATCCCGCCTTGATCGTATGGCTGCTTCATGCTCGATGCGTTTCGCTATCTCGTACTGAGCCACCCAGGTTTTCGACGTCCACGATGACGGTGCTTGCGCACATGCCAGTTGGCCCACAGGCTCGTATTGGAACATTCCCAGCCACCATAGAGCCTGGGGTCGCACACAAGCTGCCATAGTCCCGCCGCAATAGCAGAGGCCTCTAACCTTCTCTGTTCCCAAGGGGCAGGCATATCCCGGCGACGGAGCAGCCACGAGCACAGTCTCGCGCTGTAGCCACTCGTACCTATTTTGTATGGGTACAGTTTGTGGCGGTTGGCTTCGGGCCCAATAGGGCACAAAAGTATTTCGTTGTAGCTGTGGAGGCTCTATTTGTGGCCCTTGGGTATACTGAGGCGTTTGGTGTGCTTGCCAGGCTGCAGTTCTCTTGTTTCCGCGAATTGCAGCTCGGGATTACTGTTGCCTCGCTTGTCTGGTTTCAGGTTCCAGGCGGCTCCATTTCACAGTTTTGTATGACTGACAGTCCCTGTAGTTCGTGCAGTGGTTTTGACCACAGCTCAAACACTTGACCTTGCTGTGGTTATTTTCGAATTCATATTATTTTGTAGGGTGCAGGCCACTGCAGTACCTGCACCTGGGAGCTGCGCTGCATCCTGCTGTCATTTAGTTAAATCGTTTGCAGCATGAGCATTGCGCGGGTTCCGAGTGTTGTAGGAACTCTTCCACCTTAATTGCGAGGCCGGCAAATGCTTTCAATTCAATTCACTCTATGGCACGCCCACTTAAAAAAATCTTTTAACGATCCACCGACGGTTTTAGAGACAAAACAAAAGCCTACACATTCATCACAGTCCTGGACGCGGATAAGGCATTTGACAAGGTCTGGAGTCCGGGTTTAATACACAAACCTTTTAACTTTAATTTCACTGATACGTACATTCATCTGGTGGCTCTTTATTTGTAGAAATGCAAATTTTACGTGGCGCTGGATGGGTGTAAATTAACAACTATTCTTTTATAACATATACTCAGCAGATATTCCACATGCGGACGCATATGTACAAATGTATGCAGATGAGACAGCCATAATCAAACGGTCAGCCAACTTAAAATATGCCATTAGTAGACGTGCAAAGACAGCTCGCTGCAGTAGAACAATGGTACAATCGTTGGCGAATTAAAATAAATGTTGCAAAATCATCATACTTAATTATTACAAAAAAGCGCACTCTGCCTGCCAAAGAACTTTAAGTGTTTAATACAAATATTTCAAATGTTTACGTGGCCTAATATTTAGGGCTGACTCTAGACATATCACTTACATAGGCAGAACATATTAAAAAGATCACTGCGCCTCTATTCCCTCGTAGGAAAAAGCTACAGCTCTTTGAGAAATCATTAGCCCACTATTACAGTAAGGCTGTGAAATATTGGGTTATACCACCTCAACACACTTATAGAAAGTTCAGATAACACAAAAATAAATTTCTTCGAGCAATAGCAGATGCAGGCTAGTATACCAGCAATCAAACACTACATCAGCTTTTAAAAAGGACTTTTAAAAGAAATAATAATTGCTATAAATGAAAACCTATATGAAGTTCTCAGTGAACATTAAAACCCCCTTATAAATGAGAAATCTGAATAAGACCCACTAGAGCCACGGAGAAATAACAAACCGTGATTACCTTGACATCATAGCCCTGAATTCAACCCAAGGCTGCATCAATAATGTACGCTGGCATCTCAACTCATAAATAAATTAAATCAATGTTGTTAATTAACATCCACAACTCACGCATACATTTATAAGCTCACCCCCCGACTGCACAGGTGTATTATTGACTCGCTTTAGTGTTCTCTGCCTGTGTATTATGGCTGACATCACCGCCCATCGTGTGAAATAATCCCGTCTGGATAGCTTCACTACCGGTTCCGGTGATATTCATGCTGTGGGAATACTCTGCTACACCA
This sequence comes from Clitarchus hookeri, assembly GCA_002778355.1. Lineage (NCBI taxonomy): Eukaryota > Metazoa > Arthropoda > Insecta > Phasmatodea > Phasmatidae > Clitarchus > Clitarchus hookeri. The sequence goes on from NQII01000008.1 coordinate 321,303, forward strand.
CGACATGAGTTACTCTATACAGCGTATTTAATCAATATGTGCCAACAGCTGTATGCCGCATACATACATCGCACAGCCCATGGCCCGGTGGAGGGCGACTGTGGTGTTACATTGCAACACTCTGGCTGCGGAAATAGAGACACATCATATAAATACCCAAAACAATTAAAAATAAAATAAAATTACCCTTTAATATGGGAACATCAGGGGTTAAAATTTTAACCATACTTAAAACCACTCTCGGGCCGGCAGAATTTTCTGATCGGTATGGGACAAAAATCTGCACATGTAACAAACCTAACTAGACCAAGGCATTTCTAGCTCTGTTCACACAAAACACGGGAGCCGAGCGAAGAGCCCCAGATCATCAAAACATAAGTTACTGATATAACTAATGAGCGTTATTTCCTAAACATGGGTGCAATTAATTATTTAATAAGTTCTTAAATCGGAGTTGGTAGGTAGGACTTAACTTGTCTTTGAAAGCAATATCATTAGAAATGAAACCAGAAACTTATGCAACCGTAGTGAGATAATTACAATACATACACGTCTTCACCTGGACTTGAACACAGAAAATCTCGAGCAATATGCTAGTGTGCAATCCACTGCATTGCGGAGTTCGGAACCGGAGCATCAACTTCGGATTTAATAAGTTTAGTTTTCAAATTATAGGGTGCACTAACCTAAAATATTTACAGAATGGTAATTTTGAAAATAAGTGACTGAGTCACTTAAAACTTGCAAGTTTACATGGCCTACCGTAAGTCTATTTGCGTGAAGAATTCGTTGGAAATCGATTGATTTTTTTCTGAGATATGGCATAGAAAATTTATTGTCTTATTTCGTGCTATATTACAAAACTGCCAAAAAAGGCTCTGTATATGATGCTTCAAATATATACTGTCATCGTATAAAGTTTGGTTGAATTAGGATAAATTGTTTAGTTTATGTTGCAAACTTAATTCATATCTTTATGAAACCGCCATTTTAAACATCGTTCTCTGTACCACTTAAATTGTGAAAGTTTACATGCCTTCTATAGAATTTATGGTGTGCACAATATGGTGAAAATTAGGTGTACTGTTTCAGAAATATGGCAAAATGATTGATTTTTTCAACTAGACTTTTTTTTTGCAAACAGATTGGAAAAATTGTATATGTGTACATTATTGATGCTTCTAATGAAGAGTCTTAGTGGATAAAATTTGGTTGAATTTTGTTAGAATTTTTATTAGAAACAATATATTTAATAAATTTATTATATTAACACCATTAAAAAAAGAACTTCCGCACCTCAAGAATGTCAGTTTACATACCATAATGTAGCACAACTTGCGCGTATCATTTAGAAGGAATCGGTTGATTGGTCGTTGAAATATGGCCTAAAACCTCCATAATTTTCATGTGACGATCTTCATAAATGGAGGACAAAAATGTTTTGTGTTAACACATTCGATGAGTGTATACTGCCAGCCAACAACGTTAATTAAATTAGATTACATAGTTTCGTAGATATAGCACAAAATACTAAAATTATTTTATAGCCACCATTCTGAAAATAAGTGTACCATACATAAAAATATACAAATATTTATATGGCCTACCACAGTACAATTTTTCGCCAGATTTGGTAAGTTTGGGTTGATTGTTTTCCAAGGTATGAGATAAAAACTATATTTTTTATTGGTTGGGCTATATGTATTACAAAATGGCACATAAATTATACTCTATGTAGACACATTTCATGGTTGTAATATATAATGCCAGCATACAAGGTTAAGTTGGAATTGGTTTAATTAATAAAATATACTGACCTAAAATATTTAAAGAGCAACAATTTTTAAAACAAGTGCGTCACCTTCATAGAACATACCAGTTTACCCCACCTAATGCAGTACTATTTGCTTGCCGATATTGGAAGGATTCTGTCAATTGTTTCCCGAGATATGACAGAAAAACTTTATTTATCCGCATGGCGCTCTCTTACACCATGATGGGCAAAAGATACTCCGTGTAGATACTTTTGATAGTTGTAATATATATTGCTAGCTTACAAAGTTAGGTGGGAATAAATTACATGGTTTCGACGATATAGCATTCTAAGCTAAAATGGCTATATGACCGCAATTTTGAGAATGTGTCTGACGTGCTTAAACAATCCAATTAACATCGTCTGTCTCAGTTCTAATTGTTTGCCAAATTTGATATGAATTGGTAAATTTTATCTCGTGATATGACATAAAAATGATATTTATTCTCATGGCATCTTACAAAATGGTGGACAAAATATGCTCCTGTAGATAGAGTTGATAATTGTAATATATGCTGTCAACATACAAAGAAAATTTTGAAATTATAACATGTTTACGAACGATATAGAAATTAAAACTAAAATTGCTATATCTACGACATTTTGAAAATAAGTGTCTGACATACTTAAAACATGCAATTTTACATCATCTGCCGCAGCACTTCTTGTTTGCCGAATTTGGTAAGAATCGGTTAATTAATTAACGAGATATCATATAAAAATCTTATTTATTCGTATGGAATTATCTTACAAAATGGCTGAAATAAGTGGTTATGTGTTGGTATGAATTACGCTTATTATAGATACGTTCATTTCAGCACACAAAATTTGGCCGAAATCGTTTAAATGCGATGTTAGATATACCAAATAAACCTAAAATAGTTGTATTGCCGCCATTTTAAATAGAAAACTAATCAAGTTCAATCACTTACAATTACATGGCGCATCATAGTATTACTTACATGCCAAATTGAGAGAGGATTGATATAATAGTTTTAAAGATATAACATAAAATATATATTTTTTTTATTTGGTGCTTATTTCCAAAAAGGTCGACCAACGACATTACCCTATCTCAAAATTTAATGCTTACTCGATGCTCTGCCTACATACAAAATTTTGTTTAGATCAGAAGATAGTTCCCAAGATACGACATATCACCACTAATCTTAAAATGGCAGTCATTTTGAAAATAAGTGCCCAGCGTGATCGAAAGCTATTAAAGTCAGGTGTCCTTACTAAATATTATATATGTACCAAGTTTGGTGAAATTCTGTTAATGCGTTCAAAAATTGAAAGGTGAGAACCTGCACATGCACAAACACTTTTCCTTCGGAAAGTAGGCTAAAAAAAGATATTACTTCAAGTAAGAAATTTAAAAAAATGTAATTGTCTTTCCGTACTAAAGTAGCAAATGAAATAAAATATTACTTTATCACTTTTGAAGATACACTTATGGATTATGCAAATTATGTAGAAGAATATTATTATAAACAAACAGAAATTCAATCGCAAAAAGAAAAAGAACTGTTAGCAATAGAATTTGAAATTAAATTAAAAATAGTAGACGACGAATTAAAACAATAAAAAGATAAAGCATTAAAATTAAAATCTATCATTAAGAGTTGAAAACATATAAATAATATTGTTTATATTGCCATAATTAAACAATATGCAAAATATTTTTTTTAATTGGTGGTGATTTTATTAGTAATATAATTTCTACGTATAATAGAGGTCGATTAGAAGAGCACACAGTGTATTATGCTCGTATATATGAATGCCACAGTTATAGTATTATATAAAAGTTTATTTCACTTTATTTAAAAACATTTAAAGCTTATGATAACAAGTAGTTATTTATTAACTAATAAGCCTACTTTCCTCAACATGGGTTTAATTAATTTTTAAATAATTTCTTAAAAGATGAATTGGTAGGAAGGATTTGACTTATCTTTGAAAGCAATAATACTAGAAATGAAACCAAAAACCTATGCAAGAGTAGTAAGACAGTTACAAACGTACACTACCCGGGACTTGAACCCAGAAAACCATGTATAATAAGCTATCATGCAATCCACTGCATTGCGGAGGTCGGATTCGGAGCACCAACTTCGGATTTAATAAGTCTAATGTTTGGAATCATAGGGTTTCTAATCTAAAATTTTTACAGGGCCGTAATTTTGAAGATAAGTGACTGAGTGACATAAAATATGTAAGTTTACATGTGCTAACATAGCGCTTTTTGTGTGAATGATTCGGCGGAAGTCAGTTGTTTGGTCCCTGAGGTAAGGCATAAAAAACTTTATTTTCGTATTTAATGCTAACATACAAAATTGCCAAAAAAAAGAGGCTCTATTTACGAGACATATAATGTATAATGTGTACATATAAATTTTGTTTTAATATTATTTATAGTTTACTATATGTGGCAAATTTCCCTAAATTATTTGTGGAGCGACCATTTTGAACATCGTCTGACCCATTTAAATCATGAATGTTTACATTGCATTTTAAACATTTATGGCATGCACAATTTGTTAAAAAAAATAGTTGAAATGTCCCAGTGTAACTTTTGGTGGGAATCGGTTGATTTGTCCTCGAGATATGGCATAAAACATCCATAATTTTCATGTGGCGATCTTCATAAAAGGAGAACAAATATTTATTTATTATCACAGTCGATGGGTGTTATGTTAAAATAGATTACATAGTTTCGTAGATGCAGCACCAAAAACTAAAATGATTGCATAGCCACCATTCTGAAAATAAGCGTCATCTACAGTATATCTGCTCCATAATTGGTAAGAATGGGTTGACTATTTCCCGATATATGAAATAAAAACTTTATTTTTTATTGGTGGGGCTATCTTACAAAATGGCAGACGTTCAAGGCTCTGCATAGACACATTTCATAATTGTAAAAGGTACTGCCAGCATACGAAGTAAAGTTGGAATTTGTTTCGTTAATAAAATATACTGACCTAAAATATTTATATAGACGCCAATTTGAAAATAAGTTCCTGACCAACTTATATTAAACCAGTTTACATCACTTGTTCTTTGCAAAATTTGGTATGACTATGTTAATTGTTTCCCGAGATATGGCAATAAAAGTATACATATATGTGTGGCGCTTTCTTAAAAAATGGATGGCCAAAGATGCTTAATGTAAATAAGGTTGATAATTGTAATATCTATCACCAGCATACAAACTTAAGTTAGAATTGATTACATAGTTTCGACAGTAAATCATTCTAATCTAAAAATAGCTATTTGGGTGCTCTTTTTAAAAATAGGTTTCTGACATGCTTAAATTATGCCACTTAACATCATCTGACTCAGTACTACTTGTTTGGCAAATTTTATATGAATCGTTCAATTGTTTCCTGAGATATGACATAAAAATTTTATTTATTCACACGGTGCTGTCTTGCAAAATGGCAGACAAAATAATCTCCATAAATATTCAGTTGATAGTTGTATTATCTACTGCCCGCCCATTGAGATAAGTTAGAAAGCATTTAAAGATAAAATAGCTAAATGCCCACCATTTTTAAATAAGTGTTTGATGTACTTAAAACAGGCACTTTCACATCCTCTGCCGCAGTAGAACTTGTTTGCCAAATTTGGTAAGAATCTGTTAATTGGTTACCGAGATATGACCTAAAAACTTAATTTATTCCCAAGGAGCCATATTACAAAATAGGGGGCAAAATACGCTCCGTGTTTATACAGTTGATAGTTGTAATATTTACTGCAATCATACAAAATTATTTTGGAACTCAGTATGTAGTTTCGACGATATGGCATACTAAACTAAAATAGCTATATGGCTGCCATTTTGAAAATAAGTGCCTAATCAAGTTTAACTACTACTGTTTACTTGGCCTATTATAGTACTACTTACCAGACAAGTTGGAAGAGAATTGGTTTAATAATTTTTGAGATATAATGTAAAATCTTAATTTCTTCATTTAATGCCTTTTCCAAAATGGCAGACCAACAACATTATAAGGCTCAAAATTTAGTGCTTACTTGATGCTCTGCAGTATACAAAATTTTGCTTAAATCGGTTGAATGATTCAGAATATATGACATTCCACCCCAATATATAAAACTGCCGCCATTTTGAAAGTTAGTGCTCGTTGTGGTCGAAAACTATAAAAGTCACGTGTCCTTTCTAATTATTACGTACATGTCTACTATGTTTGTGGACATCGGCTTACATATTCAAAAATTTAAAATGTGGCACACATGATCAGACATACACAGATCCACAGACAGGAATGTGATCTCATTAGTATTTCTTTCTTTCGGAAAGTACGCTAAAAAAGAAACGTGTAAAATTTATTTCGAAGATTTAGATAAATGTATTACAGTGATAAGTAAAAAAAAAAAAATTACGTTTGTGGATCTGATTAATTATAAAATAATCGAATTCCATTTGAGCATATTTATTAAAGTATCTATAATTCATCAGTTAAGCACTTTTAAACCAACACAAAAAAAATTAAACTAAGATATTAAATTAATAATAATGTTACAGATAATTTAACACTAGAAAAACTTAAAAAATTAATTTTTCAAATTTGTAATAATTTAGAAGGTAAAAATAATGTAGGAATGTTGACCATTTAGGAAAAAATAAATAACAAGGAGTTGCCAATAACTAATGAGTCTACTTTCCTCAACATAGGTGCAAATAAATTTTAGTGAAAATCTTAAAAGCTTAAATGGAAGGTGGACTAAAATGTCTCATTGACAGAAATATCATTAGAGACGAAATCAGAAATATGTGAAACAGTATCAAGTCAATTAAAATACACAAGTGACTTACCAGGGATTCTAATTTTGAAAAACTCATAAAATTAAGCTAGCGTGCAATTAACAGCATCACGAAGGTAAGATTCGGAGTACCAACTTAGGATGTAATCGGCCTAATGTTTTTATTGGTAGGGTTCACTAATCTGAAATATTTACACGGCCATCATTTCGAAAATAAGTTTCTGAGCCTGTAATAACACTTAAGAAGTTTACATGGCTTTCCATAACGCCACTTGTGTGCAATTTTGGTGGGAATCGGTTGATTTTTCTCCGAGATATGGCATAAAAAATGAATTTTTTTAAACAGGGATATCTTCTTAAAACCTGCCTAAAAGAGTTTCTGTATATAATGTTTCTAATATATACTATCAGCATAGAATGCTTGATTAAATTTGGTTAAGTTAAATAGATATGCCAGACTTAAAATAATATTTATGTAACAACCGTTCCGAAAATCAAAATCAGGCGCTATTTAAACCATGTAATTATATATGGCCTTCTGTAGGTGTGCCAAATTTGGTGGAAATTAGTTGAATTGTCCCGGAAATATGGCAAAATGTTCCATTTTTTCACCAGACACTATTTTGCAAAAAATCTGGAAGAAGAGTATCTTTGTATGGATTAATGATATTCTTGTAATACTGTTTGATTACAAAAATTGGTTGAGTTTTGTTCTAATGTTACATATATAACAAATTTATCTTAGTTATTTATATACATTCCATTAAAGCATGCCTGCCGCACACAACACATGTTAATTTGCACACCCTACTGTAGCAATACTTCGTGAAATTATTGTATGAATCGGTTGATTGGTGTTCGAGATATGGCATAACACCAAAAGATTGCGTATTATCAAATTCGATTATTGTAGTAGGTAAAATATACAAAGTTAAATATAATCTGATACATAGTTAAGTAAATGAAGCACTCTAAGCTAAAATGTTAGTATATGCGCCATTCGGAAAATAAGTGACTTACACACTTAAATCACAATAAATATGGACTACTACAGAACAACTACTTCGCCAAACTTGGGAAAAAATTGGTTAATTGTTTCCTGTGAGACAAAACATAAAAATTGTAATATTTTATGTGGGGCTATCTGACAAAATTGCGGAGAAATTATGCTTTGTATAGACAATTGTGATGGATATAATTGATACTGTCAGCATACAAAGCTAAGGTGCAATTTGTTTTGTAGTTTAGCAGATAAACAATTTTGAGCTAAAATTTTTATATGGCCAGTATTTTTAAAATGTGTGAATCTGACTATCTCAAAGTTTATCTGATTGCGTCGCCTTCCATAGTGCTGTTTATTTGTCAGATTAGGTAGAAATCGGTTGTTTTCGGAAATATCGCATAATTGTAATGTTTCAAGTGATAATATTTTACAAATTGTCTGACAAAATATATTTTGTGTGCACACATTTGGTGGTTTTAACATATACAGCCAGCAAACAACGTTTCATTCCAATTAATTACATGGTTTCGATGATATAGCATACAAAACTAAAAGAGTTCTATGGCCGCCATTTGAAAGTAAGTGTATGACATACCATAAACATATCAGTTTACATCACCTAGCGAGCACTATTAGATTGCCTTATTTTGTAGGAATCGGTCAATTGTTTCCCGAGATATTACACGAAATGTTGTTTATTCGTGTGGCACTATCTTACAAAATGGAGGATAAAAGAGGCTATGTGTAGACACATTTGATGTCTATTGTATATATTCCAAGCACACAAAGTAAATTTGGAAGTGATTAAATGGTTTAGAAGCTGTAGTATACTCTGCTAAAATAGCTAGATGACCACTATTTTGAAAATATGTCTTACATAATTGAAACATATTTGTATATATCAATTTCTGAAGTACTACTTGTTTGCCAAATTTGGTAGTTATGCATCAATTGATTCCCGAGATATTACAAAAAACTATTAATTAAGTACTGTCTTACAAAATGGCGTACAGAAGTGGTTATTTTTTGTTTGAAATGTTGCATGTAGTAGATTCTATCAGCGTACAAAATTCGGTCGAAGTTGCTAGAACGGTATGGTAGTTATCTCTAAATAGTAAAAATCAGTCGCTTATCCGCGTCTGTCTGTTATTTAGTAGCTCTCAAAAAAATCTACAGAAACGTCTGAAATACCACATGTTTATCTTTTAAGAATGACCCACAGTAACAATTTTTGTCTTTCAAAGTATCGTTGTAAAAACTAAATTGTTACCGGGTGAAGGCGGGCCGGTTCGCTAGTACTATGTAAACATAAAATATTATTTTGCCACCATTTTCGAAATAAGTTAATAATAAAGTTCAATTATATATTTTTTCCTGGACAATAAACATGAGCCAAATGTAGCGAAAATTGGTTGAGTAGTTTTCTATGTATATATAATGTAAAAGTTTTATTTAATCATGTGGCGCTATCTTCCAAAATGGAATATGAACAAAAATATTCACCTCAGAATTCAATGTTTACATTGTCGTTTTCATCATACAAAATTTGGTTTAAATAAGTTGAATGATTTACGAGATATAACATATCAACCAAAAATTTTAATGACCGCCATCGAAAATATTAAAAGTCAGGTGTCCTTACTTAATACTATATGTGTAACTAGTTTGGGGAAATTCGGTTTACGCGTTAAAAAATTGAAAGCGGAGACACACACACGCACATTCCCACACACATACATACATACACACACATTCACAGACAGGAAAGTCATCTCAGAATCCTTACTTTCCTTCAGAAAGTAGGCTATAAAACACACAGCAGTCATACTTAACAACTACGAACACCCTAAACACCCATATACACATTCCTGAGTATTCCCAGATTAATAAAAAAATTTAATTCACATGTAATTTAAATTAATTAATCGCGTCTCCTGGGCGGTGGGAGTTTTACGATCTGTCCGCGACAAATTTTAACAAAATTACTTCGTTCTAGGCGATTTCAGCTAACGTCACTAAACTTCGCCACACTGTGCGGACACGCACAACACTAAATACAGACACAGCGTCCTCCCACTCCCACGCATCTCATACTAACGCCCTGTCAAGGTAGCTCATGTGGGTACACTGGCAGACAGTTTCGCCCCACTCTGTCGTCAGGAATGCATGCCGAAAGGCACGCATAGGAGGTAAGGACTGGGTTAGGAGGCTTTATTTTTCAGTTAGTTTTAGTTAAAAAAAAATTAAAAAAGCTTTACAAAAAAGTATAAAAATCTTAAACATAAAAAAAATTTAAATTTCGAAAACCAAACAAAAACTGAAATATATCCAAAAACAAAAGAAAAAGTATAAAAATTCTTAAAAAATTGAAAACAAATGTTTTTTTTTAGTTTTAAGGACGATCAACAAATGATGCCCTTCGGAATGCTGATGTGGATACACCATTTACACTGGCTNTTTTTTTTAGTTTTAAGGACGATCAACAAATGATGCCCTTCGGAATGCTGATGTGGATACACCATTTACACTGGCTAGCCCTAATTTTGACCACGGCTGGCAACAGTCCTGGTACTCAGAATGCCAGAAAAGCGTACTAATTACATGTAACTGTTTTACAAACGCCGCACGATGAAATAAACAGAGTATTAAAGCGAGGCCGGACTCTGACTTGCAGTGACGTAATGACTGATGATGAGCAAGCTGAGTTGTCGGTGAGCAGCGACTCGGGTTATGGGGACTCACCGACGTAGTACACGCGAATTTAACAAGTCACTTGCAAACAACATTACAACATGTTCTCCAGACGTCACGATACTACAACACGCCAGTTGGGAGACTGCTTGGGAGTCTCACTCCGTTGACGGTAACACCTACACGTAAATTTAATAAGATAAAAACAGTGTTTAACAGCTATAAATACGGGCCTAGAGACCAGCTGAAACAGAGATACGGCAGTCCGTACCGGGTCAATTATTTGACCCAAGTCTGTCGGGCTGCATCTAGATTTGCAAACCCACTTAACGATTCATGGGAATTTCGGTTCCTGGTCTCGTCACAGCACGGCCTTACGGGGGAATGTGAGAGATCGGTGGTGGCGCCAGACTCAGAAGGCAACAGTTATTGCTGCTGCTAATTTGCCCTGTAGATGGTGGCTGCAATGTCTTCTGCAACGTCGGGAAGGAAAACTACAGTGACACCAGTAGAATAGTTATGGCGATTTTGGCATAACGGATACTGGGACATGCGCCAACTGTCACCATATTGAATTTTCCTTTTATTCCATTTTCTCTTAATATTTCCCTTTTTCCTTTAAAATGTACCTTTTTGTTCTTTAATTTCCCGTTTCCCCTCAAAATGTACCAATACCATCATTTGCAAAAAAAGATCCCCTTATTTGCAAAAACGATGCATTAGTGTTACCCTTGACCTTGACCCCATGCCCATGTCCTTGGATGACCTTGAAACCAAAATTTCCAAGGAATCCCAGAAAATTTAAAAAAAGTGAAAAAAAAAATAAAAATTAAGGGAATAGTTTTATCGATGACTCCGACCACGATGTAGAATGCAAGTGACCTTAACCCCAATGACCTTTGAAAGAAAAACTTCAGAAACAATTGTAAAATATAGAATAAATTTATAAAAGTCACCTAGTATATTACATTACAGACTACGAACACCATCTTGGATCCAGGTAACATTGAGCTTCACCTTTCACCTGAACCTTGACACCATGCCCATTACCTTGAATGATCTTTAACCCAAAAAAGTGGCAAAATTCTCTAAAAAAATTCCGAAAATTCCAAAAAATTATAAAATACACCAAAAATTTTTTTATTAATTTTTTTTTTAAATGTTTTAACATAACAGGATATGGGATCGGAACAAAAGGTGTTCATATTCTGTCTTTCCAGTTGGCCAGCATCCTTTTTGTCCATCATGTTTGACATTGGTGACCCTGACCCTGACCTTCGAACTTAACCCAGTGACCTTGCATGAACTTAAATAAAAAATTCTGAAAAATTTCCTATAAAATAAAAAAAAATTCCCAAATAATCAGATTTTTTTTAAATTAAAAAATAACTAAAAAGTATTAAAAATATATTAAAAACATCATAGAAAATTAACATTTCGAATGTTTGTGCCTAGAGGGGACAGGGGACTAGAGCCGACCAGCTGCTGTGTTAAGACAACCCCAACCACAATAGTGAATACAAGCGACATTGAACTTGACCTTTGAACTTGACTCTATGACCTTGATCCCAAACAAATTACAATGTTTTCCAAAGAAAATAAAAACATAAAAAAATTTTTTTTAAAATTATTTAATGTTTTGTTAAAAATGTATAAAACAAATACTTTAAAAAATTTTAATTCCAGATGTTTCCTCAGCACCACATCCAGCAGAAGAGTGCCCCTTCTCCTATCAATCACATTGTATTAACATTCCCCTGCCTTACCAATGTTTCTTTTTGATTAATTATTCGGCTGGCCTCCACCCTCCTCACATTTACTCATTATTAAATAATGCACCCCACTCATCATATTCGTTTGTTCGATTGTCATTTGTTTACTGTTGCGTCACCTATGTGACAAGAGTCTATTTATAATCGATTTCACCGCCAGAGAATCTGTCGATTTAGCCACCATGTTGGTTGCAAATCTTGACCTTACTCCAATGACATTGAACTCGAAAAATTGAAAAAATTCACAGTTCACATAATAGTCAATCACTAACTGCTCACAAGGGACCATACAGACTAACCATACTTGTCAACGACTGACTGCACACAAGACCAATTCCACCCAAGACCGACTCTATCCAAGACCGACCACACAAGGCTGATTCCACCCAAGACTAACTTCACCCAAGGCTAACATCAACGAAGACTATCTCTACCCAAGACTAACTACACCCAAGACTAAATCCACCCAAGACTAACTCCACCCAAGACTAACTCCACCCAAGAATGGTTCCTGATGAAACTGACAGCCCAGGACTAGCTCCTGACGAGACAAGTTCCTACAAACTGGCTAGACCATCCGAAAAGACCAGCCTGCCATACCACCCACCTATACAAACAAACGATGATGGACAATCTTAAAAAAATTATTCTAATAAGAGTCTCGTAGCTAACCTCTTCGCAGAAAAACTTCGCAGAATCTTCGCAATAGATTTCTATCAGAGCTGTCCATACCAAAGGGCTATGCTAAATTACCAAGCCAATATACCAGGCCAACTGANAATAAGAGTCTCGTAGCTAACCTCTTCGCAGAAAAACTTCGCAGAATCTTCGCAATAGATTTCTATCAGAGCTGTCCATACCAAAGGGCTATGCTAAATTACCAAGCCAATATACCAGGCCAAATGACCATGCCAACCAACTAGTTCCGAAACATTCCTCAATATTATTACCCTTATTTCATTCGTTTGCTACATACAAANCCTTTGAACTTGACTCTATGACCTTGATCCCAAACAAATTACAATGTTTTCCAAAGAAAATAAAAACATAAAAAATTTAAAAAAAAAATATTATTTAATGTTTTGTTAAAAATGTATAAAACAAATACTTAAAAAAATTTTAATTCCAGATGTTTCCTCAGCACCACATCCAGCAGAAGAGTGCCCCTTCTCCTATCAATCACATTGTATTAACATTCCCCTGCCTTACCAATGTTTCTTTTTGGTTAATTATTCGGCTGGCCTCCACCCTCCTCACATTTACTCATTATTAAATAATGCACCCCACTCATCATATTCGTTTGTTCGATTGTCATTTGTTTACTGTTGCGTCACCTATGTGACAAGAGTATATTTATAATCGATTTCACCGCCAGAGAATCTGTCGATTTAGCCACCATGTTGGTTGCAAATCTTGACCTTACTCCAATGACATTGAACTCGAAAAATTGAAAAAATTCACAGTTCACATAATAGTCAATCACTAACTGCTCACAAGGGACCATACAGACTAACCATACTTGTCAACGACTGACTGCACACAAGACCAATTCCACCCAAGACCGACTCTATCCAAGACCGACCACACAAGGCTGATTCCACCCAAGACTAACTTCACCCAAGGTTAACATCAACGAAGACTATCTCTACCCAAGACTATATCTACACAAGACTAACTACACCCAAGACTAAATCCACCCAAGACTAACTCCACCCAAGACTAACTCCACCCAAGAATGGTTCCTGATGAAACTGACAGCCCAGGACTAGCTCCTGACGAGACAAGTTCCTACAAACTGGCTAGACCATCCGAAAAGACCAACCTGCCATACCACCCACCTATACAAACAAACGATGATGGACAATCTTAAAAAAATTATTCTTATAAGAGTCTCGTAGCTAACCTCTTCGCAGAAAAACTTCGCAGAATCTTCGCAATAGATTTCTATCAGAGCTGTCCATACCAAAGGGCTATGCTAAATTACCAAGCCAATATACCAGGCCAACTGACCATGCCAACCAACTAGTTCCGAAACATTCCTCAATATTATTACCCTTATTTCATTCGTTTGCTACATACAAATAAGTTGATTTAAAACGACCCGAGTAAGTCGTAATACCTCAAATATAACTATAGCCCACCTTCAGCATGCACTCACTTATCTGATTGTTTACACCCATTGATTAATAAGTTTTTCAGATTAGCAGAAGGGACTGTATAAGAAATTAAACGCTCACTGNTGATTGTTTACACCCATTGATTAATAAGTTTTTCAGATTAGCAGAAGGGACTGTATAAGAAATTAAACGCTCACTGCTATGTATACATATATTTAATTTATTTACTTGTTATATACATCCTATTTTTTCTAGTTATTTGTACATTCGATCTTNCTATGTATACATATATTTAATTTATTTACTTGTTATATACATCCAATTTTTTCTAGTTATTTTGTACATTCGATCTTTACATTTCTCAGATGTTAGCAGATCATTGATAGTTGCTAACAGTCTCATATGATATAACCCTGATTCTTCAGTTCATCGATGATTGAAGATATCTCAACAATGCATGAGAGATTCTTGCGTTTTTGTAGGTCAATCAAATATCTGAGTCTTATCAACTTCATTCGGGTCTTCGGGTAAAATTTTAAACGAGCGTTCTTGACGCCTTCTGCCTTCTTAACACCACTTGTCGAAGTAAACTCATTGGTTTAATGTTTGGGAAGGTAGAGAGAATCATCTTCCTTCTCATCAGATACTTCATCAACACTGTCTTCATGGTCATTATCATCAATGCTCTCTTAATAATCATTTTCACCTCCTGTTTCATTCTCAATATCAAGTTTTGTGAGAAGCNGTCATTATCATCAATGCTCTCTTAATAATCATTTTCACCTCCTGTTTCATTCTCAATATCAAGTTTTGTGAGAAGGTAGTAATTGACAATTCCATGGACATTTTTTTTCTCCATTTTTCGAATTCAATGCCATCGGGGTAAGGTCAAATTCGACAACCAACATGGTGACTAAATAAACANTTTTTCTCCATTTTTCGAATTCAATGCCATCGGGGTAAGGTCAAATTCGACAACCAACATGGTGACTAAATAAACAGCTCCTCTGGTGGCGAAATTGGTAATTTATACAATAGTGTTACCTAGGTGATGCAATAGTAAACAAATGTGAAACGAATAAAATGATATGGTGAGTGCAGTGCATTCGACAAAATGAGCAATGGTGAGGGGGAAGAAGGCCTGCCGATTAATTAACCAATAAGAAACACTGGTAGGGGAGGGGAATGTTAATACAATGGTATCGATTGAATGAGGGCCAGTCATCTGCTGGACGTGGTGCTGAAGGAATGTCCGNAGGGGAATGTTAATACAATGGTATCGATTGAATGAGGGCCAGTCATCTGCTGGACGTGGTGCTGAAGGAATGTCCGGAAAAGTATTTTATAAAAAAATTGTAAATATAAAAAAAAATTTATAATTAAAGGAAAATTAGTCAATTTTTGGAAGTTTTGAATGTTTAATATTTTGGAGATTCTTTATTGCTGGATTCANTAATTAAAGGAAAATTAGTCAATTTTTGGAAGTTTTGAATGTTTAATATTTTGGAGATTCTTTATTGCTGGATTCAGGGTCATTCAAGGGCATTGGGCCATAGTCACAGGTCAAATTCAAAGTCACTTCGGTTCAATATGTTGGTTGGGTGAAGTCATTATATTGTGGCTGGTCTTCACTTGTCCCACGTTCCCTTCGAGCTGGGGCTGCGGTGTCTGAGTGGTTAGCTTGCTCACTTCTCACCAAGGCAAACCGGTTTCTATCCCTGGCCATGTCACTCCCGAATTTTCACATATGGGAATCGCGCCGACGATGCCAGTGTTCGGCGGGTTTTCTTTGGGACCTCTCGTTTCCCCCACTGTTTCATTCTGGCACTGCTCCATACTCACTCCAATCACTCTCATCGACTCTCAAGAACTCACTGTTAAAAGCCTCTCAAATCTCTTCACTCACTCACCCTCTAAGCCCAAACATTATAAATTTCAAATTTTTTTAAAATTTAAAGACATTAAAAAAATATATTTTTTATTAATCTTCAAAATGTTTGAGAATTTTTCGGGCACTGTTAGAATTTTTTATCATATTTTTATAATTTTTTGGATTCAAGATCATCCAAGGCCACAATGTCAAGGCCAAAGGTCATGTTAAATGTCACAGACATCCAACATGGTGGACAAGAAGGCTACCATCCAACTGGAATCACATTGCATGGACTGCTTCTGCCCCGATCCCGGATTCCATTATGTCCAAACATTCAAACAAAATTTCTTTATTTTTTAATNTGCATGGACTGCTTCTGCCCCGATCCCGGATTCCATTATGTCCAAACATTCAAACAAAATTTCTTTATTTTTTAATTATTTTTTTTTGGGATTTTATAATTTTTATGGAATTTCGGGAATTTTAGAGTATTCTGCAATTTTTTACGTACAAGGTCATTCAAGGTCACTGGTTTGGAGCCAAGGTCTAGGTCATAGGCAAGATCAAAGTCACCTGGATCAAAGAAAGCTGTCGAAATAAGTAACATAATATGCNGCATGGACTGCTTCTGCCCCGATCCCGGATTCCATTATGTCCAAACATTCAAACAAAATTTCTTTATTTTTTAATAATTTTTTTTTTGGGATTTTATAATTTTTATGGAATTTCGGGAATTTTAGAGTATTCTGCAATTTTTTACGTACAAGGTCATTCAAGGTCACTGGTTTGGGGCCAAGGTCTAGGTCATAGGCAAGATCAAAGTCACCTGGATCAAAGAAAGCTGTCGAAATAAGTAACATAATATGCTAGGTGGTTTATATGAATTTATTCGATTTTTACAATTATTTCTCAAGTTTTTGTTTTTAAGGTCATTGGGGTCAAAGTAACTGGCATCCAATTTGATGGTCGGAGTCATCAATGTAATTTTTAAGTCAATTTTAATTATAGTTTTGGTTGTTTAAATTTTTTTGGGATATCTTTTGGAATTTTTTCGCTTTCAAGGCCATCCAAGGTGTTGGGCAAGGGTCAAGTTCAAGGGTAAAAAATACCCTAAATCCTTTCAATGAATCGTTTTTGCAAGTAAGGGGATTGTTCTTTTCAAATAAAAGGATTGGTGTTTTTCATGGGAAACTGGGCAATTTTAAGGGAAAAGGGAAATGTTAAAGGGAAAATGGTCGATTTCAAGAAAGAAAAGGAAAATTTTAAGGGAAAAAAAAGAAAAAAAAAGGAAACTAAATATGGCGGCAGTCGGCGCCTGTCGTCTGTTCCAGATCCCGTAATGCCAGAATCGCCATANAGGAAAAAATTTAAAAAAAAGGAAACTAAATATGGCGGCAGTCGGCGCCTGTCGTCTGTTCCAGATCCCGTAATGCCAGAATCGCCATACTATTCTGCTGAGGCAGTTACTACCCAGAAGGCAAGATTTTGCAAATGTCGGTAATGCTTCAGACAAGAACATATTTACTTCCATAGCCTTATGCAAAGTAAATTTATCGAATAGCTGCCCCTCCACCAATTACTTGCCTTAGCTCGACCAATAAATTGCTTTTGTGCAACATCCTCTACTACCTACAAATCACCCCCTCCCCATCATTTGTATTTCCATGCTTATAACCTCCTCCATCGACAATGCCCCACTACAGTACAATGATAACTCAAGTTTTCAGCATCTACCACCAGAGTTCACCCATGTCGCCCACTTCCTAACCTCTCCCTCTGCTAAATCCTCACATTCCCCCTCCATTGCATGCCTATTCCAGCATATAAAAGACCCAGTGACCCATTGTACTGCCTGCTGCTGCAGTCACTGTCACCGGCTCGCCTTGAAGTATTCAGTTTATTTCTCGTCTGTAATTTTCTCATCTCCAAGCAGCAGATGTTTGAATGCTGTCCCAGTCGGTAGAAAATAATTTCGGCGATCATCGCATACAGGGGGCTATGCTCACACACAGCCCTTGATCCAGAAAAATAACCGGCCTCTCTGCTGAAAGAGTTCCTGCAGATGTATGTGCACAACGAAGTTCAAAGGGGCCGCAGTGGTGTAGTGATCAGCATACTTGCCTCTCAACAAGGCGAACTGGGTTCGATTCCCATTGGGGTATCCCACGAATTTTCACATGTGGGAATCTTGCCAGGCGCTGCCGCTGGTAGGTGGGTTTTTTTATCCGGGATCTCACATTTCCCCCACTCGTTCATCCCTGCACAACTCCATACTCACCACGCTTCACCCTCTTACGTTCTCAAGTCCTCGATGTAAAGAGCCATCCAAATCACTTTACACACTCACAAAGTTCGGCATGTGTACAAGAGGCTTCCACCCTACCTGCAGCAGGACGAAATATTTGCGGCTGCCTGCCCTGCAAGGATGCTTCGATGTCTGTACCACTTCTGTTCCGGACACTTCACATTCCCACATCTGGTGATGTCGCACAGCAGCAGCTATCCCCATCACAGCCTCCACCTTAGTAGCAAATTCGTCACCGGCCAATACCTCCATTCGCCACATAACCGCCTCCATACTCGAAGGGTCTGCAGAGAGAAATACATGAATGGATCTGTAGACCAGGCGACTGCCGACATCATGCAGCTGATCACATCATGTCTCCGACCAAGCACGAGCACCACATGACACTCGCTCACCTCGACGACATGTGACGATTGACTTCCAGCACATGAAGGCTCCATGCAGACCACTATAAGCACCAACAGCAGTTGGTTGATGCCCGCCAAAGCTACTCCCATCGCACAGCCNGCAGTTGGTTGATGCCCGCCAAAGCTACTCCCATCGCACAGCCACTATGTCCTTCGATTTACGACGGGATTTTCACCATCTCCTTCGAGTCAGGTGTGGTGAAGTGTTATTCCATCGCCACCCCGAGTTAAGACGTGTGGAGTACTGGCTAAGCAACCCACGGTACGAGGAGGCCATAAGGAACATAGAAGCCTGCTGTGGTGTGAATCATGCCAGCCTCTACTTTACCTTGGGTCTGGATAAAACCCGAGTATCATGAACGCCAAACATTTATTTCAAGGACAGTATCCAGTGCGATGGTGAAACCTGTACAGTGTACAGCATGATGACGGACGTAACACTATCATTCAGCACCGACGAACTGTTAAAGCTGAACAAGGATGAAACCAGCATCATTTAAGGTGGCATCTAGCATAGTGAATGCGAGATACCACTAGAGGGCTAGGAAACATTGCTTTCTTTAGCGAATAATGCTATGGCGATAAGCATAGACGTCCAAAACGACGAAGAAACTGACATGATTCCATTCATCGAGCGAACCACGACTAGTCGCAGCCTGCCGCGCGATATAAAGACAAACTCGCCGGATAAGGATGGGGAATAACAGTGCATGTGTAAATAACACTGACAGTGTGGGACTCTATAGTGAGGAATGCTAAAAAGAATTGTGACAAGGCAAAACATTATTTTGGTATGTGCAAAGTGTAAGCACATGGGTGACACAAAGTGTCCATAAACACATTCGTAAGTACATGTTAGAGCAAAAACCATAGNGCAAAGTGTAAGCACATGGGTGACACAAAGTGTCCATAAACACATTCGTAAGTACATGTTAGAGCAAAAACCATAGGGTGCCGTAAGAAAAATGATAACCAAATTATATACATTGTGGACATAAATTATAACCATGTTCAGTTATCTTGAGGCGTATTTGAAAAAAAAAATTAATACACATTCTTTGTTGTAAAAAATGCAGCAAGAAAGACACTAGATAATTTTTAATGTATTGANAAAAAAAAAATTAATACACATTCTTTGTTGTAAAAAATGCAGCAAGAAAGACACTAGATAATTTTTAATGTATTGATTGAAAACGAAAAAATTTGTTTATAATTGAGAAATATATATTTATAAATGTTGATGTAAATAAATAGCAGTGAAAAATGGTATTATTTCTATAAAACAACTTGTGTAAACATTCTTGTCTAAATGGTAACTTACAGGTCTGCACCTGCATGGCATCAGGTAACTGGAGTCCCACAGCACACGCGTACATGCTACCAAGACGTTTTGTCACATCCGCACCTGCACATTGTCGGATATCCGTGAAATCGGCTCATGTGAGAAGATCTGTGTTAGCATTTTAACAGGACCGCACCTGCATGGCGGCAGGTAACGAGTACACACATATGTATGCATACGTGTTTCCAATATGTTTTCTCAGGGCCGCACCTGCTCAGTGTCGGATAACTGTGTAGTCTGCACATGCTCTTCAATTGAAAGAGCAGTGTAAGCATTTTCGCAATTCTGCACCTGCATAGCAACCGATAACTGGATTCTGAAAAAACTCCTACACAAATGCAATCATAGGCTTATTGCTTCCACACCATTTTCTCATGTCTGCGCCTGCTCAGTGTTGGATAAAGATGAAGTCTGCACATGTGCTTCTGTGGGAAGAGCAGTATTAGTTAGCATTTTCGCATGTCTGTACCTGCACAGCATCGGTTAACTGGAGTCCAAAAACACACACACATGTATTCATACATGCTTCCACGCCATTTTTCTCACGCCCATGCCTTCACGGTGTTGGGTAACAGTAAAGTCTGCACATATACATGCATGAAAGAGTAGCAGTGCAGCACATGCCAGCCACACTCCTCATTCACATCGCCATCAAAAAACGAGATTTCATACAAAGCAGCTCGTAACGAAAGGCTTTAACCCTCACACATTACGATAGGTCACCTCCCTGAATAGGCCACTACAAAACACGAAAGCTGGCGAAGTCAGTTCCCTGCAGTCCATTATGGTAGCTTGCGTGCTTGCTAAAACAAAATACAGCACGTCTTCGTTGTTAGCAGGAAAAACTGTAGTCAGGCGCAGGTGAAAGATACTACATGTTCCAGGCTCACGAAAGGCCACGAGCAGATGCTTCGTTTCGTATGGCCAGGGGGAAAATGTGAAATCTCTAATGCAATATGCTGGAACCATCATCAATTGCCATGTACATGTGCAGCGAGGCAATATCCCAGTAGCAGAACTCGATGATGGATGTACCTGGCATGGTACCTTCATAAATATTGTCAAGGAGAAATGCGCGTATATTATATCGATGCCTAGCAGCCAAACAAAGGTGGAGAGATGCTATGGCTACTATGTTTACACCGAATGAACGACTGGCCAGGCCGCAATCGTATCTCAACTCGAACTCTAATTTTAAGCGAACCTGGAAATTAATAAAGGCTTTCCCCCTTGTACACAGTCCACTCCCCACCCCCTGTCTGGAATTACACGATTTTCACAGTCAATAACATACAACTGGCAAAACAGATGAACATTAAATTAAAATAAGAATACCTCAGNATTACACGATTTTCACAGTCAATAACATACAACTGGCAAAACAGATGAACATTAAATTAAAATAAGAATACCTCAGTTTAAGCCAGCAGATCCCATATCTAACTCAACTCGGAGTCGCAGTTTCCGACCTCATTTACTCTGAACCTAGAGCCTTGCTTTTGTGTAGTGACCAGGCAGCTCACCCCCTATATCTGTGAACCAGGCTCTATTCGCGATAGGTCGCATAAGATTTCCAAGTACTATAAACATGGAGGAAGTTGGTTGACGAGCTTCCCCCGTGTACTTCCATTTCTCACTCAGATACATTTCGTCAGAATTCCGGAAAAAATTTCACATAAGCAGTCTGCCGAACACATGTCATTCGCTGACATTTAAGTTACTGGAAGGAGGCTTCACCAGCTCTCTGAACCAGATCATGATTCTACCTATCCGAAACACACACAGAAAAAAAATACTAAGATAAGCTCCAGTACATAGCATACATTTTCATCATATTTCCAACACACTGCCAGCAGTTTCGTACTTGCAATAACTGTACCCTTTCATGCAGGACCATACNATTTTCATCATATTTCCAACACACTGCCAGCAGTTTCGTACTTGCAATAACTGTACCCTTTCATGCAGGACCATACTGCGAGAAATAATATAAGCTGTGAGATAGTGACTAAAAACCCAGAGCGTACGTCATCCCTGGAAATAATAGATGAAATATTCCCATCAATGAAACAGCGCACGATGACAAAGATTACTTAGAATAATAACGAAAAGAATAAAAATTATAAATATTGCCTGATGTCGGATAACCAGACCCTGCACATGGACATACAGAGCATGTACAGTTTTCAGCATTTGCCAGCTACACTACCCATGCACATTGTCAACATAATCAAGGCTTTCATACGAAACTGTTAGTGGCGATGGTGGGCTTTTACTCTCCCACATTACGAACGGCAGCAATGGAACTAATCGTAGTTTGTTAAATGCAAGACATTGAGAAGATCTGAGAATATCCCACTTGCCCACTTCGCACAAGAAAGGGTCCCAGATACTATGCTATTTCGTGTGACGAGTGTCGTTTGCCCAATGGGTGAAGATATTCTCCGCTGTAGAAAAAACTGACAGATCTCAGTTGAGGTAAATAAATTTCCCACCACAGAAAATACATTGAGACTTCACTTGCAACAAGCCTCAAACTCAATCGACGACCCTCCTTTTGCTCATTTCCCCTGAATGTTAAATGAGCTTCTCCGTCGAGCACATATCCTACTAATATTATAAATGCGAAAGTTTGTGTGTGTGTGTTTGTTACTACTCATATCCATAATAGTTGAACGGATTTTGATGAAATTTAGCATGTAGGTACTTTAGGTCCTGGATAAGGACATATGATACGTTTTATCCTGGAAATATGTACGGTTTTGTGGAATAACAACAAAACAAATTTCTGCAACTGCTGGGAACGTGACCGAACTCAGCTCCATATCAGCTGAACGGATTTTGATGAAATTTGGTATGTAAATACTGTAGGTCCTGGAAAAGAACATAGGATACTTTTATGTCGAGAAATTGCAAGGTTCCTGTGGAATAACAACAAAAAATATTTCTGCAACCGCTGGGAACGTGACCGCAATATTTTTTTCCTCTGGTGTCTGAGTTTATCAGGCCGCCCAAGGACCCCTGTAATGGCTTAACGACTGCTATCAATCGATGACAACCGGGACCGAATATTTAACGTACCCTCCGAAGCCCGGAAGTGCTAAGATGTTATGCCACAAAACGGTCACCCATCCAAATGTGTGCCGCTGGGAACGTTACTTAACTTTGGCGATCGATTAAGATCCCTCAGGCAAGCACAAAAAGTAGTACCTAGGTACACTTATTTCTAAAGCTACAACTTGTTGAAACTCACGTTTTGATTTTCATACATCGATGCTGGAAAGCGGAAATGTGGTAACTACGCGATAGTTGCACAGATACACTCCAAAAACAATTCACTACTTCCTGGCTATCGGGTAAAAAATATTTCCTTCCTTTTGGGTTGTCGTAATCAGTTAAAAACCTACACCAATATCGNTTTCATACATCGACGCTGGAAAGCGGAAATGTGGTAACTACGCGATAGTTGCACAGATACACTCCAAAAACAATTCACTACTTCCTGGCTATCGGGTAAAAAATATTTCCTTCCTTTTGGGTTGTCGTAATCAGTTAAAAACCTACACCAATATCGTATAGTTTTATAATTCTGTTTTCACATAAATGAATTGTCTTTTCCTAATTTATTTATAATGTATCACTGTAAAACTCAATTGGACCCGGGCGAAGCCGGGCCGGTTCGCTAGTATCCTATAAATGTCAAAACACATGGACTCAAAATTTATATTAAGAAATATTCGATTTATCTCTCCCTCAATTTGCCAGATTGGCAGCCCCAAATTTAACCCATAGACGAGGGCCACACTTTCGAGTATCATTTACACTAAACATAGAGCCTCGTTTTGCTGTCATGACCCGGAGAAAACCATCATAAATGGTACATGCAAAATACTCTGAAAAAATCCCATATCCATTGCTAGTACCAGAAGGATCCCGGATAATATATGGTTACGCATGACTAATGTAGATTGCCCAATGAGTAAAAACTTCGCTACAGAAAAAACCGCGAGGCCTTCAACTCCATCATCGCACCTGGCTCGTGTGTGGTATCAGATAAGCAGACTTTGCCTTTTGTCGCGAGCCATGTCATGAAGCTATGCTTGCCGAGAGTTGGTCGGCAGATGAGCGAATATCTTATCCTCCTAAAAAAAAACTGTATGGGTGAATAATGTCCTCCCTCCCCCTAAAAAAAAAACAGAAGATTTCAGCTTCCGCGGAGACGAAGCTGAAGATGAAGGCCTTGCGTCCTTATTTACCCGTGTGCTGGATGCCAATGGTCGCATGTCGTCGGAGTGAATGGTTTGGCAGGTGGTTCTGGTGCTAGGTTGGATACATTATGTCATCAGCTGCATGTGGTCGGTGGTCGCCTGGTCTAAAGAGCCATTCCTGTTTTTCACTCTGTGGACTCTTCGATGATGAAGGCGGTGCTGTGATCAGTGGAGGCGATGGCCGGTGACGAATTTGCGACTAAGGTGGAGGTTGTATTGAGGGCGGGTGCTGCTGTGTGATTTCGTACCTTGCACCAGCTGCGGGAATGCTGAGTGTCCGGAACGGAAGTGGTGAAGCCCTCGAAGCAATCCCTGGCTGGTAGGCAGTCACGAATATATTCGTCTTGCTGCAGGTAGTCTGAAAGTCTCTTGTATACGTACCGAACTTCGGGGTACGCGTACATCAACAGGAATTCTTTCGGAGTAAAGGCCAATTATTTTTCTGGATCAAGGGCCGCGAGCGAGCGTAGCTTGCCATATGAGACGCTCGTCGAAATTATTTTCTGCCGACTGGGACAGCACACAAACATCTGCTGCTTGGAGAGGAGAAAATTCCAGATGTGAAATAAACTGTATATTTTAAGGCGAGCAGGAGGTGACGGCGATGGTAGCAACAGGAAGTATACTGGGTCCCTGGGCCATTTATATGCTGGTATATACGTGCAATGGAGGCAGAATATGAAAATGGAGCAGTGTGAAGGGGCTGGGAAGTGGGCGATATGGGTGCCTTCTGGTGGTAGATGCTGAAAACTTTAATTACCAGTGCAATGCAGGGATTGGGGGGAGGGGGCACTTTCGATTTTGGTGGTTTGGTAGGAGTGGTAATGAGGAGGTTGGAGTGATCTGTAGGTAGTGGAGGGTGTTGTATAAAAGCGATTTATTGGTAGAGATATGGCATGTAAATGGGGAAGTGGGGGAGCTATTGGATAAATTTACTGTGCATAAGGCTGTGGAAATGGAAATGTACTTGTCTGAAGCATTACCGACATTTGTTTATCGACGAAGAATCGGGGTTCCATGATTGATGAGATGTGATTTTCTTCTTCCAGGCATTCCGAATATCGCAATGAATTCATACCACTTTACATGCATAATACTGTGTATTAAAAAAAAAATTAGGACTTTGCATTATTTTATCTATGTTCCGGCATGCTCCGACTCCCGGTGAGATGCTTTTCTATTGGTGGTGCACGGGAAAATTTATTTTCATCCGCAGTTTCGAGTGCTTGAATTTTTTATTTTTCGCAATAAGCATTACACATTTCGGTGGAATGGAGCCTCACGGCCATCACGATGTGTTCCGCAGCCCATTTTACATATTACTGTATCTTGCCTGCATACCAGGCACTTGGGGTTCTTGTTTCTGACATCTGTACATGTACCTGTGGCGTTGAAATTGTGATTTTCAATTAAATGTGGTTAACAGAACTCAATTGGGAAGTACACGTAGTTATTTATTTTCGCTCGCGCATGTAATATCCCAGAATGTATGTGGGAACTCAGTTTGGATACCTGCATCGGTGAATTTTTTTTTACTTTTAGAGATGTACATATGTGCATGTTCCAATTAATGTCTCAGGGATAAAAAATTGTTTCCCAAAAAATTTAAGATGTGAACTTTCCCTACTAAATACTGAGCACGAAACTTACCTTGTAGCTTTATTCGTCTTGAAATATCACCGACGATCGGAAACAAAAAGCATAAAACACATTGGTCTCGTTGACTCACAAATATGCATTCGATATTAAAGGGCAGGGGACTTGTATTCCCTTCCATGCTGCTGCCTTAATCGATTTTACTGGTGTATATTACTATCAAGCATGCACGATATTTTTTTTGAAAGGAGGTGCATGCCTGTTTTAGAGAAATTTGCGGTTCTTGTCTTCCACAACTGTATTTTATCTATATATATAGAAAATCGCATTATATTAGGGCACTGCGCGAATTGTATGTGCAAAAAATATAACAAATACATTGGAATATAAAAATGATAGTGCATAAAAAGGCTTAAATATGTCGTGAATATGTTTTGTAGCCATTCGATATGATTGTTTCTCGTATTGCCTGTCGTACGTATACTCTCCGCATTTGCAATGCCTACGTCGAGTACGAATGCTGCACTCTTCAACTCATCACCAGGTGTAACAGTTAATGTGCCATCGCCTCCCACGATGCACCAAAACCTCTGCATGACGTCATATGAGGATATATAGGAAGCCAGGTTCGAGTAAAGTTGATTATTTGTTAGTGACCGAGGTGAAAGGTAAATCATCACAGCAGGTGACGGCAACCGGCATAAATATTATGGAGATGTAAGTCAGGGGCCAGCAGATGCCATCAACTTCTTCGGTTGAGACCTCTTCACCACTTCACCGCACATTCGGAAGAACTGACAGCACCATTTCTTACTGCAACATCTGTTTCTTCGGCTGGGCCATCCAGTAATTTGGCTGATCCGTCTCCGCAGAGTTCGGGTCTTCGGCTGTATCACCTCTGCCAGAGAAAATTTATACCTGAAGATACTGCGAAAAGGTATTTTTGCACCAACACATCGAACGACAGCACGAAATTCATGGCTGTATGAATAATATAAACCGCATTAAATATATATTTGCTTAAGTTGTGGGTCGCTGTTGTACCGCAACGATATACTTACTGCAAATTCACGAGTGCCCGAACAATTGGTTTCATGTTTAACGAATTAGAATTGAAGGTGATGTGTATAAGGATGCAAACTTTTGGCAGAGTAACATGCATAATGTTTGTATATTCTTTGTAGTAAAAATTTAATACATTTTAAAAACAAAATTTTTTGCATGTTTGACTTCTTATTTTATTCCTATAACGTTTGTTCCCTATTAGAAATAAGTTTTGTTAAATAAAAACACTTAAATGGAAATATTTTTTTGTAAATTTAGCTAATAACTATGTCTATAAATGGACGTAGGGCTTATACATGCATACATTCCTGGAGCTAGAAAAGGTGTTTGCAAACTCAATTTCACTAGTCTGGCCATAATATATCCTAAATTATATTTTCCTGTGACTATAAATATTCGCTTGCTTACAATCTGACATGTGAAAATGTGTTTTGCTGCATAATTATTTAAAACAAACATAAAATAAAATTATATGTGGGCATAGGCACAACCTGCGGTAAGATTCAGGACAAACTAAAAAAAAAAAAAAATTGAGATCTAGATACGTTGCTTGCCTTTAATTTTCTTAAAATGCAAACATCAATAAATTAACTATGAATTTTTATAAATAAAATATCGTATTCGGAGTACTTGAAATGATCGTGATTGAGTATATGCCCAAACCAATAATGGAATGGTTTTTAAAGTCAACAAAATATAAATAATTTATTTTTAAAAAATTTATATGGCATGTGAAATACAAAAAAAATTTAATATTGGTTTGAGGAAATGTGCTTTGATCGATTTAGATGATTTGTTTAAGAAATTTAAAATTGTGTGGGGTGGAGGATGGTGAGAGTGGGTTAGAGGAGTGATGAAGAAGATAGGGGTGGGGAAGGAAGTTTAGGAGGGATGGTTATTTTTTGGGAGGAGGGAGTGTTGGGTAGGTTGCGGAGGGCGGTGGAGGATTGGGGAGGTTGTGGATGGTAGGGAAGGATTGATTGAAGGGAGTTTGGGATCGTGGAGGGATGGTCGGTGAGGTCGTATTTTTCGGAAAGGGGATAGCAGGGAGGTTGAATTATTTTAGGCGATGGCATGTTGGGGGGAGGAGAGAGTGTGGGTGGGGGTAATGGATGGTGTTGGGTTGTAAAGGTGGCGGTTGGGTGATGGGAAAGGGTTGAGGAGGGGTTTTGTGGTGGTGGAGGGGAGTGAGTGGCACTGTGGAAGGTGGGTGATGGGTGGTTAATTTATGTTTATATTCTTCTGACTCCTCAATGGGTCTGACGTATTAACAACTTTTGTAGAAAATCAGCCGCAATGAGGAATCACTCAGCCACGTTAAGAAGCAAGTATTTTTTTCAGAATTTTTTGGACTATTTCGGGGGTTGGGAGAGAAAAAAGGAGTCACTTTGGAGATGAAATGTGCCTTTTCTAAAGACTTACAAGTGATTTTGAGGGAAAAACGGGTCATTATGTCCCCTCGCCTGTGATATCAACCAAGATGGTGGATGGCTCAAATGAAATTAAAAAAACAAGTTTTGATACTAATAAGCTCATTATTTAAAATTATAATTTAATTAAATTTTAAATTAATGATTCATAAAGTGAAACTTATTGACATTTAAGTAGAATGATTATATGAAGTTGCAGACAATGCTTCAAGTATAACATCTTCCGGAATATGTTACACTTGAAGCTGGTAGCCTCATTACCTATAAAAAATTGCCGGCGAGCCTTGAAATGACACACCAGTAGTGAACCTTCCTGCTGGCACTGGGGCTCGGCCATGGTACGTAATTTATGGCTACGCTTTAGGCGAGTCCTGACTTCTTTATTTCATATTTTCACTATAACAGTTAAAGGACTTGATCAAATCACTCACTTTCCTTAGGGAAATCATCCCACAGAATTGTCATTTTAACATCTTCCGTGAATTGATCATCTACCTTAGGGATTTGATTAAATCTCCGGTTTTATCATGTCCTTGCGACATATATACACATTCGATATATATATATATATATATATCTGTGTGTGTATAGTGCGGAACTGAACTCTACCGACAAACTTCAGCAGGCGATTTCTCATTTTAAAAAATAGGTAGAAAATATATAAACGTTATACAACCTCAGTCTTTTTCGAAGGAGTGAAAACCGCCTTTGAAAGTGTACTTGAAACAGATGTTTTGTGCTAGTAACAGAGCCACAATGATCGATAAATATCTGAGTTTACGGATACTGCTTTATTAAACGACGAAGTACAAAGCACAAAAATATGCAGTGCTCTCTCTCCACGTGGCTGGCGCAGATATAAGTGTATTACGATCAGAAATACAAACCTCTCTGGCATCTTCTACCAACAGGCATTATCAACTAGTCACTTTATATATATGTATATAGAAGAATATAATATTGTTTAAGAGGACGTGTGCCACTGTTTTTGTAGGATATAAAGTAAATTGAATATAAATGCCTGTGAATAAAATTATGTTTTATTTAATGTTTACCTTATTTGTCAGAATAAAATTAAAATTAAAAGATTTGAGAATTATAGCAAATTTTATTCAAAAGTATTGTATGAAGTATTATTGTACTATAAGTACAATTGTATAATTAAATGAAAAATAAAATTTTTTAAATTGGAAAACATAATTTTTAAAATAAATAATATCGATGTAATAAACTATGCAGTTATTCTATGTCCTACATCATGCATGTAGGTATACTGATGATTAGAAAAGTTACTTTTTAAATCGGATGAAAATTAGAGGTTTTCGAAATGGTGTTGGTATAAGACAAATACGAATTCCTGCAACTCGCCGGGCCGCTATAAAGAGAAATTAGCACCAATTAGGTCATGAAAATAGAATCCATTATGGTGCACGCAGACAGCACTACTAATACTTAACAAAATAAAGGAATATGGCTGCTGCCTTTTGGCTAAATCATCAGCTCCCCTGTTGAACAAATTGAAAATAAATTATATACTGCTATCTATACATTGAAAATATAATCGAATAGGGCTGCCGCCCAGTGACTAAATCGATAAATAATACACTAGTGCTACCTATGCTTTAAAATTGGATCCGATATGGCCACCAACAAATATGCAAACTAATGAGAAACGAAAAGACAACATGGCAGACGAACGAAGGTGGGAGAGAAACTCCAGCAATGTAAACAAATGACAAACTAAATATCACGGGTGAATGTTGAATATAAGCTAGAGAGAAAGGCAGCTCCTCTGGCGGCCAAATCGATAATTAATACACTAGGGTCACCAATGTGACGAGAAATTAAACATATGAAATCAAAGATGTTTCATGTCGAGTATAGGCGAGAGACGAACTACAGTGTTTTAAAAAAATGNAATATAAGCTAGAGAGAAAGGCAGCTCCTCTGGCGGCCAAATCGATAATTAATACACTAGGGTCACCAATGTGACGAGAAATTAAACATATGAAATCAAAGATGTTTCATGTCGAGTATAGGCGAGAGACAAAAAAAACCTCAATGAAATAGGTAATAATACACTCGTACGACCTAGGTATTGAAAATGTAAACAAATGACAAACTAAAAATCTGAAATGCCAGGTGGAGTGAAGACGATGGAATGAATTGTGAAGAGGGGTTGGGGAGAGGAATTTTAAGACAATGATAAACATTGGTGTGGGGTAGTAATTAACCAACCAGAAACATTTGACGCTAGTCTGTGGTGGGCCCCACAGTTGGGAGACAATTTAACTTGACGCTAGGCCGTGTACGCCCCACAGTTGGGAGCCAATTAAACTTGAGGCTATATTGTGTATGTAGGCCCCACAGTTGTGCGCCAAATTAACTTGATGTATGATGCATTAACTAGCGTTGCACCCCACGTCCGGGCGCCACTTTAACTTGACGTATTTAGGCCCCACAGTTGGGAAGCCGCTTTACTTGACGCTATATCGCCTCTGTGGAAGACAGAGTGGCTTATAGTGTCGTTAATGTCCCCAGGAACCGACTATATGACGCCTGAAGGTTAAGGGGTTTGCAATAATTTAGTCTTTTACTGTTGTATTTTGAAGGACGAATATATTGTCTCGAATTCAACACAAATGAAATACATCAGCACTGGAGAGGTGTGGTACTGTGATAATTTGGTTAC